>NW_004624736.1:33345049-33361301 GCF_000247695.1 Heterocephalus glaber | reverse complement strand
TATTTCTGATTTCATTTTTTCCAGATCCCCTTTTGTTGCCAGTTCAGTGGGTCCAGGTTGTTGAGTATCAGAGTGTTCCATCTCATTTCCCTTTGGGGTTTCTGTAGGTGATCTGGAAGTCTGGTTTTGAGACTTACTTACGTGTTTTCTCATTTTGACTGGGGCAGGGGGCTGTTAGCGCCTGCATGGATTACCTCCTCTGAGCCGGAAGCAGCGGTAGGGATGGTGACCCAAAAGCCCTTTCCTGTGCATTGGGAGCAGCGGGAGGGATGGTGGCCAGGATACCCCTTCCTCTCGACTAGGAGCAGTGGGATGGTGGCTCAGAAGCCCCTCCCTCTGGGCCGGGAGTGGTGGGAGGGATGGTGTCCCGGAAGCCCCTTCCTCTGGGCCAGGAGCAGTGGGACAGAAGATGGCCCAAAAGCCCATTCCTCTGGGATGGGAGCAGCGGGAGGGATGGTGTCCCGGAAGCCCCTTCCTCTGGACCAGGAGCAGTGGGACGGTGGCTCAGAAGCCCCTACCTCTGGGCCGGGAACAGTGGGACTCAGTACCTTGTTCTGGTGGTCTAGTGTCCTCTGCGTCTTTGTAGTGTGGAATCAGGTGGCTGCCTGTCTGCAGCGGGGTGATTCGGTGTCTTTCGCATGACTCAGGACCTCGGTAGGGCATGCACAGACCTGCCTGTCTGCAGCAGGCTGATTCCGTATGTGTTCCGCGCAACTGGGGACCTCGGTAGGGTGTCAAGAAGTTTCTCATTTATGTTATGTTTAAAGCATCTTTGCAGGTGGATTTTCTTCCAGTTAAGCAGTTAAATAATTCAGTTGATAAATGAATGGCTGGCTGCTGTGTGGCTGTTGCAGTAGTGACTTTTGAAATAGGAGTGAGAATTCCTTACCTAATTATTCAGAAATAGACAAGCATACTTAGTTTTGCAGTGCCTTCCTTGGGCCAGTATAGTTCTCAGGTGCCGTGTGTTATCCATAGTCACTTAGAAGATTATACTTGCAGCTGCCTGTGAATGTTTTTGTTTTACAGAAGCTTCAGTGTATCTTTTCAATCATAGGATACTCCTTTGGTGTTATTTTTTTTTTTTTTAATTTTCAGGAAGCTAGAGGAGCAGGTCATAGGAAGGTTATTTGACTTAGTTGAGTCACAGTGGATTTGATGTGACATCAGCAGGGAAATTGCAATGACATAGATTTATGTTATGATGTGGTATACAGCTTATGGTTGAGAATCACTATTGACAGGTAAAGATTGCCAAAGGAACAAATGAAGGTTGCAGTCATCCTTGGATAACTGTTTCTCTTTAAGATTCCTTTTCAATTTGAGCATTACCATTTTTCTACATATGTAATAGTAGCTACTTAGTCAAGCTGTGTAATATTTTTAAAATGTGAATTGTTTCATAAAAAAAATAGAAAAGTTATTTTTGGCCTTTGTTTGCTTGAGAAAACTTAATAGGCTTTTATATTGTGGAGACAACAGGTCAAGATGTGTTTGCAGAGATATATTACAAGGTGACTCAATACCTTGCACTAAAACTTGGAAGCAAACTGAGCTTTTAAAATTTTTATTCAATTTACAGAAGAGAGAGAAGAAATAATGTTTAAAGTATAAAAATATTGTTTGAAATTTTTATTTACTATATCCTATGGAAATAATTTTCTATATAATTTCTATTATTAATGTTGTACTGTATGTGAATTTTTAAGTACAATTGGAAAACTTTGTGAATTTTAGCAATATGCATAAACTTTCCTTGCCAAAGAAGAGTATATTATTTCAGTGATGCTACATTCTTACTTTAAGTAATTAGTGATGAAGGTAGTATTGCATAAAAGAGCCTTTGTGTGTGTGTGTGTGCGTGCGTGCGCGCGTGCTTGTGTTACTGGAGATTAAATGCTGGGCCTTTGCACTTAGGTACATCCTCCATTATTTAAAAAATTTTTTGAAACAAGGTCTCACTAAGTCTCTGAGTTGTCCAGACTAAGGTTTAACCTGCTTGCAGTCTTCCTGCTTTAGACTCCTAGAGTGCTGGAGTTGCAGGCATGTGCCCCCACCCATGTAAAAGAGCATTTTATATTGTCAAAATAATGTGTGTAGCATGGATAGATTCAAATAGTTACATTTTGCCAAGTAGTCTTAAGTACAAAGACAATCTGGGTACTGTCTGCTACTCTGCTGTACTGAAAGTCTCTTTAGCACAGTAATATGAAATCATGGAAACATTATAAGATTTAGAGCAGACATCTGAATTTGTGTTTGAATCTATTAGTAGCTACATACTTTTATTGAATCACTTCTGACATTCCGTTTTCTCATTTTTTCAATGAAGACTTGCAACTTCCTTGCAAACTTTCTGTGAAAATTAAAGTATAATTGTACAAAGAATATATAATTTCACAGACATGCCACTGATAATTACAGTTATTATGAATATTTTTTCTAAAATGTGAAAGTAATATGCCCCATGGCTGACATTACTTGCATTCAGTCAGCTAGCAAATACAGTATATGTTCAGCCTATGAGAGTTGCTTGATAATGTCCTCATGGGAAATCAAGCATAAGCAAGATGAACATGGTAATAATCCCCATTCTTGTTTTAAATGGCATCTTACATTTACAATAAAATTCACTGTACTCCGAACTGCCTTGCATGTCTAAACAATTTCAAAAGGAAATGGCTAAAAGTAGAGAATAGCAAGGTAGAAAGAAGATAAATTAGTAGCATATTTCTGGAAACTTTAGCTACTATGAATCTTTGTTCAAGTATGAAAGGGGGATGATACCTATGACATGAAAATTCACAGTATTAAATGAAAAAAATGTTTGAAAACTGCAAAAGCCTACGCAAATGTGAGTGACAGTAAGGTTATTTTCTGACAGTTTCTTTGAATTATACTGAATCAGACACATTGTAGATATCCAATTAAAGATGTTAAGTCCCTAAATATCTACTATAGTTTTGTTTTTTTTTTTAATCTTGGCAATGTACAAAGTATAAAGATTTGGTCTTTTCTTTTATTATTTTTCTTTTCCTGCATAACTAATTATCGCCAAGTGTTTTATTCTAAAAGGAACACATGGTTAATATTTTGTGTTTTTCATGGTTCTGGCTTGGTTTTTCTGGGTCTTGTGCTCAAGGTCTTAGAAATCTATAATAAAGATGTCCATTTGTGTGACCTCCATGGTGGTTTGTTTAGGGAGTTGCGCCTGTGTTCTTTCTGACTTTTGGAAGAATCCATTCATTTCTTTATGGTTGTAGTACTAAGTTCATCATCTTTGTGCTGGCTTTCTGTGGTGGGAATGTTAGGGAAAGGGTCACTCTCAGATTTTCAAGGCTATCTTGAAGTTTGAGCCATATGGTATCCTCCATAGAAAGTTCATGACAGCTTTCTTCCAGGATAGCAAGGGAATGTGTTTCTAGTATTTTACCTTCTAATAAAGGGATTGATTGATTAGGTTAGGACTACCCCAAAAGTGATAATATTTCTGTGATTAACTCAAAAGTCAGTTGATTAGTGACTTAATCATGGTAGTGATATCTTGTTCCAGTCATGAGTCCCACCCATGGTCCTGTTTAGACAGTGCCTATACACCAGAGAACTAGGATCTTGGAGTCCATTTTCGTGAGGTTAGCAAATTGCCCATGTTTTGGCACTTTTTTTCTTTTGATGGCTGAATTTTTAAGGATTATGACAGAAGAGTCCTATTTTGGGGAGTGTAAATAGGTAAGGTTGACGTTATGCATAAAACTCATTTTTCTTTATGACAGAACAATATACACAGAAACCTCTGAATAATTCTATAATATGAATGACCTAGTTCTGCTTAGTTATCTCTTGATTGGACTAAAATGACATGACATTAATTTAAATTATGTAGCATTGAATGCTAATAAGGATAATGATTCTCCTGACATATTATTTACTATTTGTTTTGTTTTGATTCTGTAATACAGAATCTGTTCATAGTCTCTTACTATTGCTGCTTAAATGTTTGTGCAGCAAATATAGTGATTTGATGAATGAAGGTCCTGCTCGGTCTGCATTTTTTAATTTATTAAAAACTGTTAGATTATTTGGGTTTAGATTCTAATGATATGATTTCCACTTCCACCTTTTATCAGTTAGGGTTCACTAGAGAGACAGATTTAAATACATAATACATATGTATATATATATACACACACATATAAATATCTAAATATATACAAATATATAATATGCACATTTATGAATATGTACATATATATATGAATGATATGTGATATATACAAGATTTTCAAAGTACACTTACAGTGGCCACCTGTGGTCAGGGGGTGAAAGAATACGTAAGGGTCATCTGTGTAGTGGAGAGCTGGAGGATCTGGTCTAATGAAGAA
The DNA here is from genome assembly GCF_000247695.1 of Heterocephalus glaber. The sequence continues at coordinate 33,356,919 of NW_004624736.1, read as the reverse complement.
GGCCTGGAGTTCACTGCAGAGTCCAATGCAAGTCCTTAGGGGAATGCCAAAAGGTCTGTCTGTGTTGGGAGACTGAAGAGTCTGCGCGGGAAATCTGAAGGAAATTGAAGTGAATGTCTAAAAATGGTGGAGTTTGGAGCTTCTCCCAGGAAGCAAGAAGGCAGAGTTCCTTCTTCTTTTCCTTTTGATTATGTCCAGGCTATAAACCTGAATGCCACCTCTATCTAGGGTGAGTTTTCTCTTTTCAGTTTGCAGTTTACATAGCAATCATCTAGATCCATCCAAAACTGTGCTCCACTAATCTGTTTGGAAGTTGACACCACAATTAACTATCAAACAGCTCTATTGCAATATTACTCTGTGACTAGAGAACTCTTTGTGAGTCCCACTTTTCCAAATGTAAAATGAGGCTGTAAACCCAGAGAATCCCCTCTGATACTAACATTTTTAATCTTTCTGGAATTTCTTACATAAATCTGATATTATCTTTCAATTAAAAAGGCTCTCAGTATGTTTATCTAGAAATTTGACCTTCATAAGATTATTAGCATTTGAAAACAAGTCTGCAAATGTCACAGGACAGAATTTTAAAGATTTAAAAAAATTTAAAGTGATGAATATTTTGACCCTAGGAAATATTGTATTTTTGTTATTTATTCTCCGCAAGTAGAAACTATTATTCATGTTCATTTACCTAAAATGTGTTTAGGTAAAGATTACAAATAAATTTGGCATAAGGATAAAGTTTTCCTTCTGTTTTTTTCAAATATTTTAATAACTTGATACAAGTTCAGGTCATAAAGAGATAGTTATAAGGTAACTGAATATTTTCATCCTTTGTAACACTTTAAAAAATATTTACAACTTGTTTTAGATGATCTTAAGAACCTTTCTTTTTTGAATTGATATGTTGTGAATAGAACTATAGTAGCAGTTATAACAAGCTGAAGTTTTAGCAGTAGAATTGTTTATATAAAAATATTCATTTGCTTTAATATTCTATTGTTGCTGGAGATTATTTTATTTCATTTACTTTCAGCTTATTTGGCAAGTTATTAAAGAAATAATACATGTTGCCTTTTGAGTTAGCATTTACTTCTTATCTTTGAAGATTCAGGAAGTAAAGAGAATGCTTTTAAACATTGTTAAATTGCAAATTTTAGCATGATACGTAAATGTCTGAGTGTATCTCTTATTATATAATGTTTAAGATTTGATATATCCTAATATACCAAGTAATATTATATTAATAAAAATACTGTTAAATATTTCACTATGTAAAAAATAGCACACAATATGAAATACTCTGTAGTGGAGTAATCATTACTTCACTTAGATCCTAGCGTGTTCTCCTGAAACACACATGCCTGTGTGTATTATGTACGTACACATACATAATGTGAGATGAAGTGTCTTTAAGATGAAGATAGTATCCTTATACTTGAGGAATTTCCATTGTCACGAAGCTCAGACCTCATATTTTTTATGAGTATGTTTTTTGTGAAGCAATAAAAATCTTTGATAATATTTTTACATATACATTTATTACTCTCTCCTCTTCTGTATTCTATCCTTCATTGCACTATTACCAGGGAGAGAGAACTAGAAATATGCAAACAGACTTTACTTCCTGTGAAGCCACAGACATTATTAACAAATGCAAGCACATTTATTCTTCTGATACTTGTATCTCAAAAAAATCACCCATAATTTAAATTCTTTTATAAAGCATGAGGGAAGCTGATTTGACAAACATTTTTTTAAAACAAGGAACCAACATATGATTTATCTAGTAAGCTATTGGTCTTTGCACACACCATGTTTTCTTAAAGTACTTTTATCACGCATTCTCAAGGTGGATTCAAGTTAGTCTCTACACATTTTTGTTGAATGAGTCTCTGAATGTGGGAATTACATTTGTATGTCTATGATTCCAGTTTGAATTCCTTTTTATAGATTTATTATGCACTAAATTTTCACTTATGTCTCCAGCCAGTGTTCATATACTTTTAGAAATATAGGTTGTAGTTTTTTCTGTGCGTTGTTACTGTCAGACCTACTAGTGCCTTTGATTAATTGCATTAAAGATGATATAAAGGCTCTATTACTCCTTTCCAAGTTTCAACACTCTTATGTCATAAAAATGTGTGTTTTTCTTATCCCTATGAAATTAAATGACCTTGCCAAAGTTATGACATCTTTTAGCCATAAAGGAGGAATTACAAGAAATAAACAGTGGGAGTATCATGAATTAATAAGAATGTTGAAAACTCAGGGGAAATAACCTTACTTATGAACGTGATCCTGGTCATTTTTCACTTCTCCATCCCCACTCCTACCAGTTTACTACAAGACACCATTTTCTTCTGCTAGGATTCCTGCAGTTACATCTTAACTGATCTCACATCAGTTTTGCTTTACTGTACCCACTCACTTCAGCACAGAGAATTTAGACATTTTTGTAAATGCATATGGTGTTAGTGACAGCATTATCCTGATAAAAATTATCAAAACCTTCTTATTCTAAGATAAAATTCGTTATCAGCAGTATAAAATAAAATCCATGCACAAGTCAGCCTTGCCTGTGTCACTGTCTCAATTTATGTTCCTCTCTGTATCTCTCTGTACTCTGTCCACAGCAGCCTTTTCCTAGTATCTGTTCTAATTTTTTAAAGCTCAGAACTTTTCACAGGCTGTTGCTTCTGAGAGTTGTCCACTTCTGCACCCCATGCCCTCCTCACTGAGTATATATGTCCTTTTCATCCTTCCACACTCAGCTGGGAATTCACTACTTCATCTATCCCTAGATCATTCTACTGTTTTATGCTCCTTTTAATGTCTTGTAGTTTTAATTTCTTGAACTGCTTACAATTTTTATTAAATAATTACTAGTGTAGGTCTAGAGATGTAGCTCAGTGTTCTGCAGTTGCATAAAATATGTAATTTGGCATCATAAAATATATTTTAATACAATGTTAGTAATACTATAGCATAAAAAATCTTAACTATTCTTTTACTTTTTGTATTGTTTAAATGATTTTGGAGAAAGGACATGATTTCTCAAGGAAAAACTAAAAATACCATATAGAGTTTGGTTTAGGTGCTAAACTATTAAAATATAGATGGAATTTGCGTAGGTTTCATAACATTAAAATACACTTTCAGTTATTGTTTCACTTTTTACCGAAATAGCATACTGTTTTCTTTTTAATGTGTCCTGTTTTGCTTATAAATGATGAAAGGAGATGGCTTCATGACAATGTTTACAAAAACCTCTCTGAAAAATAGAATATATACATAGACTTTGCCATATTTGTTATAATAAAAAGCAAGAACAGATATAATATATATATTATATATGTTGATGTGCGATATGCTATAGATACCTTGAAATGCTATTTACCATGGGAATTTGAATTACTATTTTATCCTGCTCATTGACTTATAAAAATTCTATTAATAGTTTTTCTTATGTTTTCTGTCTGTAAAGAGAACTCATGGGTGAGAAATCTTAAAAATTAAATTTTATAACATGACAAATATGAGTAACTAAAATCAGTATAATTGTCAAAAATTCCTCTGCCTGCCTTGCAAGCTCAAAGTCCTGAGTTCGATCCCTGGTACAAAAAAAAAAAAAATCTCCTGATCAGGGAATAATTAGTTGATGAAGAAAAGAAAACCTGAACAAACTCACCCATTCACCAGTATTACTTACACATAATCACCTTAAATACACTTGAAACATTTAAAGTAGAAAACCAAATGTTAAATAATATTTTATTTTGATTTATGAATATTAATAGAAATAGACTTTGTAAGTCTTTGCATGGCAGGAACTCTGCAAAAAAGCCTTAAAGCCTTATAATCTCCTGAGAATTCACAAATCTTCATTTGGTAAACATGGGTTTAAAAGAATATAGATAGCACCTATTTCCACCCTTAGAGTATTTGCATTTAGGTGTAGGGAAGAAGTTGGCTCAGCATCATTTGTGTCAGAACAGACTCCTTTCTTCCCATCCTCACTTAAAAAAAAAAAAATCATCATGCCATCTCCCATGTCTTAAAGTATGAATAACACAAATAAAATCCCAAACCCATCATGTCAGCAGGAACAGCATTGGGGCTTTTCACATTGCTTCAGAAGAGTAACTCCAGTGCCTGGGTGGTAACTCATGAAACAAGAAATCCAGCTTGATTCCATTTCTAAGGACTAATCTCTGCCAGCCATTTCTCAACTTCTGCTCCTTTATACCACCCTAGTATGGCCCCATCCTTACAAATTTTTAGTGGTTCTTAGGTAGAGTACTAGAAAATTGAAAAGTAGCTGCTCCTCCATGGAATTGTTGATTACTCCACTTCTAATTGAATAGGATTGCTAAGGAGTGTCTGTCAGGAAACTACTTCCCCTGGGGTGAAGCAAAGAGTACTACAAATATTATCCTCCTGTTCTTATCTCTAAAGATAGATATAGACAGTCCTCATAAGTGCTTTTGTTGTAGGCACTTAATTTGTGCTAGGAGCTTGGGCTAGAAGATTAGTTTTGAGGGAGCATGTTTATTTGATTGTACCTATGAAATGGTCCATGGTTTGAAAATGTTGATTCAGTGAAGATATGTTTTAATACCCTGTTGTCAGTCATATGTAAATGGCTTTTAAGTTAAAGCTCAACTATTGTGTTTAAGATGTTCTGTTTCCATTATTCCTCTTACATGAAGATCTTCAAATTAACCAATTATCAGTGAGAAAATAGTTAAACTTTGCCATGTTGTATCAACGTGATTTTTTTTCCCTTTTGAAGAATGGTATTAGGTATTGCTATAGTTTAATCAAAAATCTATTCTTATTAGAATTATCTTTGATTATTCTCCTGTGACAATGAAAATTCAGTGCCCTCATTTTCTGTTTAGTCTTTTGCCACGCAAGCATTTACCAAAGTGTAGAATAGATTTTAGATCACAGTGGAGTTTGGAGAATAATAATAAAATTAGTGAGCATGAAACATAGAGAAGCATTCCTGACAAAGGATGGAGTGATAATGAAGCTGTGCATATTTCTGAAACTCATTTGGAATTTGTTGATCGATGTGGCATTTAGATTATGTAAACATAGATTTCTGAATGACAGGGAGTTTTTTTAGTTGACTAATAAAATGATGTGACTTTCACATACAAAATTACTGTATGTTCTTGGAATCTGTAAAAGATTCACAAAATAATGTAAAGGGTAATGTTCTAGAACAATACAATACAAATCTAATATGCTCCATGAGTATAATATTTAAATTCTTGTAGATATATTAAAAAGAGTAAGGAGAGATAGGTGAAACTTACTTTAATATTATATTTTTGATCTGTTATATCCACCAAATTAGATTTCAACATAGAGTTGACATAAAAATTAATGGTAAGATATTTTATGTTGCTTTTTCAAAGTAAGTAATTGTGATTCATAGTGCATTTTTCACACTTGGATCACTCTAGTTCTAGCTAGTCATATTCAGGTGCAGGTGGCTAGTGGCTACTGTGCTGGACATGGCAGTTACAGCCAGCACACTGGACTGTTTAGCTGTGAAATTCAGACAACTCCTATTTTTCTGTATCACTTTCTTCATTCGTTTATGCTGTCTGCCTGATACTAAATTCTGAATTGTCATGCTGAATTATTTATATTGATAGTAAATTCTGTTACTCTAGAAAATTATGTTACTGTAAAAAATAGGCCATATAATTTCTTGAAAATGCTTGTATTATTAATAATCATAGGATGGCCTGTAAGCCCTTTGGTAAGGTGCATTGAATTCTTTATGGAGGACCATGTGAGCGCTAGGCACCTCTGTTCTGTCATGCAGCGCCCTCCACACTTCATTAAGCTGGAATAAAATATCTTAGTACTTTTTGCATTATTATAAAATGCCTTAATTTATGAGGAGGATTCAGTTAACTGTAATCTTTAAAGTCAGAATGAAGTATAATTTTTGGTTCTAGATGCTTATAACATTTTCATACTACACATATTTACTTTGCTAGCCATTTTGTTTGCTGGGACACTGTTTCAATGACCAGGTATTACTTGATGCTGTATCAGTTTGCTCAAATAATTAAATGCTCACCGATCAGATCAGATAGTGTACATTCTTCAGAAGGGAAAGAGTAGATGGATAACATGGCAATGCAGAAATTTGTTCTGATTTCAAAAATATATTTAACTGTAAAATACACAATATTTTTTAATTCTGTTAAGCATAGAAAGTAAACTAAGTTGATCAAAATTGGATAAAACTTGCAAAAATATTATGTATTATATAGTTTAACATACTTCAGCATTTTCTCAAAGTAGGGAAAACCCTATGTATTTGGATATTCTTAGGAATGAAGTTTAATTTTCACTATTTTCTGTTTCTCTATTATGTATAAATATTCTTTTTAAAGTCAAGAGATCTTTATATAGAACTAAAAATGAAAATTTTCAGGTGACCTTTTAATTCTGTGCCTGCTGTTGGTTTACTTGATTCTACTTTTCTGTTCTAACTGCTCTTAAAGGCAGAGGTTGTATTTTTGTTGTTGTCTAACCAATATTATTTAGATGTCACATTTTACATTGTTTATAAGATTTTTGTGGGAAAAGTGGCAGATTAATTTTAAATAAATATTTTTCATAAAATTTTACGTAAAGTGATAAGATAACTTATAAAGTAATAGAGTCAAAAGGAATTAGTGCATTGAAAGTATTTTACACATGGCAAAATTTAAAAATTTTTTGATATATTAATGTTTATACATTAATCATAATTTACTATCAGTGGTAAGACTAATGATCATAAATTGGCATAGGGTGTCAACTTGATCTTGATACTGATTTCTTATGAAGGTTCAAAACAATTTTTGTTTTTTTGTGCCTGGGCTCGAGCTTGGGACCTTGTGCTTGTGAGGCAGGCTGCACCACTGAGCTAAATCTATGGCCCACAAAACAGGTTTTTGTTTTTTTTTTGGTACCAGGGATCAAACGTAGGACCTTGCGCCTGTGAGGCAGGCATGGTGGAACTGAGCTAAATCCCCAGCCCAAAAACAGCTTTTTGAATGATCTTACATCTCAAGAAAATTATTTTTGAAAACTTATTTATTATAATTTATTATAATTTTATTTATATTTATTTATTTTTATAATAAGTATATTATTTATTATAATTATTTTTACTTTAAATTAAATGAATCATTTCTGTGAGGAATCACCGTTCTGTATTTTTATTTATCAGTGTTCTCAGAAACGAACATACTGTGTATACACAAATAATACCTGCCCCCCACACATAGAATCTGCCAAAAATATGTTTACATACTTCAGGAAAAGAAATATAGTATGTTGATTTTTCATCAGATGGTGTTACCCTCTTACAGAGGACCCTAGAGGATGTGACATATCGCAGAAAACCCACTACACTGCTGGCTCTTAGAGAAGAAATTAAAAATGCATGTGCAGCAATCATAGTGACCAAGGTTATCCAAAGAGCAGGTTGCCTTGGATAACCTTGATAATAAATATCTGGAAGCTAATGGCCACTACTTTGAGCACCTCTTGCAATTGCAGAGGCCAAAGGTAACTTGTAACAATCTCAAGATGTCTCAGTATATTTAGTAATAAAATATTTGTACAAGTTTTTCTTTTCCTGAAGTGTGCATACATTTTTGTCTCTGTATATGTATATATATTTATGTGTATATATTATGTATGTATAGTCACTTTTGTAGGATTTTGAATTGGTTTTCAAAATATGACAACTTACATGACTACCTTTTTAAATAATTGTTTTTCTAGGATGAGATAATATATATTTATCATAATAAAAAAAACTTAACAGATTTTTCAAGTTTATTTTGGGTATGTATCTGATGCTCATCTTTAAAAATATTAGGAAAGATGTTCTAATATGGACTTTATTATACACATAGTTCATCTTTCTATGACTATTAAATAGCCATCTGTTGTCAACCTCTGAGAAAACTCACAGGTGACATTGACTACTTACAAAAATGTGCCATTGTCACTCTTCAGAAAATTGTAGGATCTCAAGCAGTTATACTTTACTTTTGAAGACTCTACTCTCATCATAAAAAATTATATCAAAATGTATCACATCCATGTTGATCATGGTATATATGTTGCTATATGAGTTAAATTAGTTTAATCTCTGATGAGTAAAACATTAAGTGTTGTAGTTAAATGCTAATTAACTTTTATACTTGACTTTCCCTGTTGTAGAGATGAAAGTTTAAGTCTACAACATTTTTATGAGTAACTAAGTAGGATTTTGATTTTTGCAGCTGTGCCTAAAACAGTGAATAACACCTTTAAGCATGGGTCTCATTACCTAACTGTGTTGTGCCTGGGATACAGTGGTGGTTGCTTCTGGTGGTGGCTTTGGAGGTCAGCAGACTTTGGTATATGCCTTGGCTTTACCAGTTAGAATTATGAGGTTTTGGGTATGTTGTCGAGTCTGATCTTAAGAAGCCTCAGTTTCTTCATTTTTATAATTGAGGTGTCATGTGCTTACTTTAAGGAGCATTGTACTAAATGTTACAATTTAGGAAAAGATTCTAGCACACTGGGATGGATATAATAGCCTCCAAATCCATGCTTCTGACAATTCATTCACAGTTGTTATTACTCTTTTTGTAGCCATTAAGCATTGAACTATCACATGACTAACTACAACATCTATTTGAGGCCACATATAATGATTTACATTTTAGGATTTTCCTCCAGTTTTGTATGAATGAAGAGAGACTTCAAGCCAAACTACTTACTAGTCAAAAAAACAGTGAGTCTAGTTTTAATAATGGAAAATAGAATCCAAAACAAAATATCATGTTCATTTCATCTGTCATGTCTTCTAGAACTTTAGAGACCTGTAGAACTTTATTTTGGAATCTAAGTGATGAATAAGACAAATACGAAATATAGAGTTAAAATTATTTTGTTCCAGCAGTTGCCTCCTGTGATTTGGAGGGATCAGTATTTATCTGATGCCAGTAAATTATCTGGTGATTGAGAAAAGAGGATCCTCACTTTCTGCATTGGAAAAGAGACCTCATTTTTCAGGTGGCCCAGATGTAGGCCTAGGGTGAAATATCTTACACAGCTTCCTGGCACATGTTGGTAAGTGGTACTGACTGAGTTCTACTTTTCTCTATCATTTAGGCCTGAAGTTCAAATGAAATGGATTCTTTTCTACTACAATGAATGTTTAACAAAAACAGACATTTTGGAAATACTACTATGTATTTTTATGGAATTCATCTTCCTACTACTTACAATATTTTATTTAAAAAATGTCTGTAAATCTAAACAGGAGAAGAATCTGTCTTTCCATGGGGGTCCATTAGCATAATTGAGAAACATAAAATAAAGATGAGTAGCTATCTCAGCTGTCAAAATAGAGCATCCGTTTGTAGTTGGTAATTTTCCCTTACAATAATCCTTTGATAATTTCCCAAGAGGTAAAAGATTTGGAAATGCAATTTTCAATTCTCAAGAAGAATCTAAATTTCAACCAGTGTCATTACTGTCAACTGAAAGGCAGGACAAATAGAACAGAAGAAAATCTTATTTCATTTTCATGATCACCTTAAGTGGGTTCAAAGGAATTTGTGTTAAATGCTTATTTGTTTAATCTAGAAGGAAAAATAAATAACTGTGTATGCTGAAATTATAGTCTGCTGATATTTCTCAAAGAAATTAATTTCAAGATCATAATTATGAAATATAAGCACTAGGTGACTATATATACATACATATAAACCATAATAAAATATTATGATTATTTTTATAAGTAAATTTATAATCTCATCAAGGACAGATATTTAATAAATTTACTGAAAACCTGACTTTAGGTTCAATTGTATGTCCTACCATTAATCTTATTTTTCTACCCCTGAAATTTCTGGGTTGTCATTTTGTATCAACTGAATAAATCACAATGAAAATTAGTTTCTTTCATCATAACTAGAAATAAGAGATATGTGCTTTATATTACTTTCTAAGCTCTCCTTTTGTAAAAATAAGTTAAATTAATTAGGTCATTCTTTTTGTTGCAGTTTAGGATTTGAATACATAAGTGAATTAGAAGCAGCCCCTTAGAAGACTTAAAGAGATGGCAGAGGCACACATGGCATAGACTTAAGCACCATGTAGCAATTATTCAGAGGATTCTTAGAAAGGAAACCCTTTCTAAGTGTCTGAGAATGAAGGAGAACTGAGGAAGAATATTTCAGAAAAAAGGGTTATTTGGTTTTGGCTTTACGTTACATGGAGTTGGGCAATGGAATAATGAATCTGAGGCACAGGTGGAATGTTATAGTGGGTGAAGGAGCATGATAGGTATAGAGAATGACATGTCATTACAGTATGTTATGGCAAATGCAAGACCTGGGGGTTCATTACCACAGACTTGGAATAGAATGCATCTCTGTAACAACCACAGATCCTCAGATATACACATTTAATAAACATGAAAGACCTTCCATATCTTATACTTTCTATGAACTAATATATATATTTTTATTTAAAAATAACTTATCAAACACACATACAGAAATTAAAACCATTCAAAGAAAAACAATGCAAAGGAAAAAACTACAATAATATTCAAATACAGTAGAACTCAATCAAAACAAAACTGAAAAGCACTTAAACGTTTTTCCATATAACTTAATAAAACATCTCAAGCACCAACAAGACACAAGAGGATGTGATTTGTTTCAGAAAGATCCCCAAAACCAACATCAAACAAATAGTGGTCTGGAAAAATACTCCAGTTAGCTAGCAGACTCCACATAAGCCAAACTTCTGCCTAATTTAAATTTCGATACAGTCATAGGACATATGATGGAAACACAATCTGAGAAATATAGAAGCAGAGGTGGAGGGGTTGAAGGGAGGGCAGGGAAATGGGGAAAAAATAAGAACCAACATATATCATGTAAAGGAACAAATCCCCAATGATGAATGTCATTATATTGCATACCTTAAATGTACCAACAAAATTGATTAAAAAATAATATAATGGGTTTCCCATGAAAATTTAGTAAATGAATGTCAGTAGCTACCATTTATTAAGGTCTTAATTTGGACTAACCATTGGTTTTAACCATTGTTACAACTTATACAACTTAATCTTCCAAACAGCACTGTAAGGTAAGTATCATCACTACCATATCACAGGTGAAAAATGCATTCTTAAAGAATTTATTCAGGTTTCTGGGGAAGCATCAGACTAGGATTTAAATATATGTGATATTAAGGAGATCACTGCTTTTGGTACAATAATCAAGCGGTCAGAGGAACAGTGCTATATAAAACCTCTGAGGGTAGGCCTAGCACACAGAAGAGTAAGTTGTTATTCAAGCCATGAACTTAGATACTTCATCTGTGTCTTTCCTTTTATAATTAAAATTATTTTAATATATACAAACCTAAAAGTTATACATATTTTTTGGCTACCATGTGTGTTTTGATATATGTAGATGTGCATTGTCTAAATATGGTGTTAAACATGTCTATTTCCTCCAAAATTTATCATTTTTATGGTGAACATTTTCAGAATATTTTGTGGTAGAATTTTATGGGTTTTTTTTTCTCTTTTTTTTGAATATGCTTTTATTGGTACATTTTAGGTGTACAATATAATAACATTCATCATTGGAGATATGGACCTTTACATAATCTCTTGGTTGTTATTTTTTCCCCCTTCCCCTGCCCTCCCTTCAACCCCTCCACCCCTCCCTATTTACAAAGACTTTGTTTCCATTTTTTCATTTTCTCATATTCCATTCCCTTCTTTCCTTTCTCCTACCCCTCCCACTTCCCCCTCCTCT
>NW_004624736.1:33319365-33341828 GCF_000247695.1 Heterocephalus glaber | reverse complement strand
TGTAGTTCCTCTCTAAATGTCTTGTAGAATTCAGCAGTGAAGCCATCAGGGCCCGGGCTTTTCTTAGTCGTTCATGAGGGTGTTGTTCAATTTCCATTTGTTTTGGGGAGTTTTGCGGTTTCTCATGTTATTGATCTCCAATTGTATTGCACTATGGTCTGATAATATACAGGGGATAACTTCGGTTCTTTTACATTTACTTAGATATGTCCTATGAGCTAGCATGTGATCTATTTTGGAGAATGACCCATGTGCAGGTGAAAAGAATGTGTATTCTAATTTTGTAGGGTGGAACACTCTGTAGATATGTATTAAGTCCATTTGTTCAGTAGCTTCGTTTAGTTCTAGAATTTCATTGTTAATTTTTTTCTTAGTTGTTCTGTCTGTTTGTGATAGAAGGGTGTTGAAGTCCCCCACTACAATTGTATTAGTGCTTTTTTGGTTTTTCATGTCCATTAATACTTGTTTTATATAGTTGGGGGCATTTGTATTTGGTGCATATATATTTAGGATTGTCATCTCTTCCTCGTGGATTGTTCCTTTCACAAGGATGTAGTGACCATCTTTGTCTCTCTTAGTTTTGGTTTGAAATCTACTTTGTCTGCAAATAAGATTGCTATTCCTGCTTTTTCTGGGTTCCTGTCGTGTGGAGAACTGGTTTCCATCTTTTACTTTCAGTCTATGGATTTCCTTTTGAGTTGGGTGTGTTTCTTGTATACAGCATATTGCTGGGTTTTGCTTCTTAATTCATTCTGCCAGTCTATTTCTTTTGATTGGTGAATTGAGGCCATTAACATTGGTAGTTATAATTGACAGATACTGACTCATCCTTGTCATGATGTTTTACTGTTGTTGGTTCTTTTCTTATTTTCCCCCCTTTCACTTTAGCGTCTTACCTTGCCTGGTGCCTTCTCTCTGCTGGGCCTCGTGGAGTTGTGACCTTCATTGTCTTTTTCTAGAATATTGCTTAAAATTGTTTGGAATACTGCTTTGGTGTTCATGAAATTTCTCAGGTGTTCTTTGTCATGGAAGTATCTAATTTTCCCATTGATTCTGAAAGATAATTTTGCTGGATACAACAGTCTAGGTTGGAAGTTTTTTTCTTCACTCCAGGCTCTCCTTGATTTGAGGGTTTGTGTTGAGAAATCTGCCGTGATTCTGATGGGCTTTCCTTTGTAGGTGATTTCTTTTCTCTAACTGCCTGCAGAATTTGGTTCTTCTGTTGGGTTTCTGGGATCTTGACTATTATATGTCTAGGTGTAGATTTTTTTTGGTCATGGCTGGATAGAGTTCTATATGCCTCACTTATCTGTATGTCCAACTCTCTACCTCTGTCTGGGAAGTTATTTACTATTATTTCTGTGAACAGTTTTTTTATGTCTGTTGTACTTTGTCCTGTTTTTTCATGGACTCCTATGAGTCTTATGTTATTCTTCTTTGCTTCATCTAGCAGCTGTTGGATTGATTTCTCATGGTCCCTTACTATCTTTAAGAAATCTCTGTTTTCATGGTCCTTAACCGCAAACCTGTCTTCTATGTCTGATATTCTGTCTTCAGATTCTTTTAGTCTGCACTGTATGCTTTCAATGGAGTTTTTAATCTCCTGAATATCTGTTTGAATCTGTTTCATGGATTCCATTTCTTTCTTAAGTTGAGCTATCATGTTTTCCATTTCTTTCTTATGCTGGGCATTCATGGCTTCCAGCATGTTTCTATCTCACCTATTTTCTTATCTGTTTCTCAGAGCAGGTTTCTTAATCTTTTTTTTTTTTTGGTACCTGGGATCTAACTTGGATCCTTGCACTTGCTGATTTCTAAATCTTTCTGGGCCTCGACTTTTTAATTTATATAATGGAGATCATTAAAAAATCTCATTACAATGTTGTCTTATGCCAAAAATATACTTACTATATTGCCTTCTGGGCACACAGTGTCTTTTAAAGAATGTTGTTTCAAGTTTATGTGGCATAGGAGGTAGTTCTGCCTCTGTGTTAATCAGAACTGCAGTGAGGGATTATCACAGTAGTTGTCAGGGTACTGCCTTTGTCGTGTGTACTTTTCTAGTGTTCTAGTATCCTCTGCTAACTCAGTGTCTCTTTATAGCTTTTGTTGCTTCAAATGCTCTGTGATACTCTTTTTCCTACTTGAACACCAGAAATTTAAATTTACCCTTATGCTAATTCTTCTTATTTAAGAAGTCATTTTAACAATATACCTGATATTTAATATATCAGAGTAATAAAAATAATGGTGTGAACAGGCTGAATCTTTTCATGCATGTATATCTTTGAAGAAGAATTCCAAATAAAAGAAAGGACACTGGACAGGGGAAGTATTTGAGCAGGAAGTCTTACTTCTTATTAGTGCCTAATAAGAAAATATGAAGGTGTTACTTTATTACAAAATGCACTCTTCTCATCTCAGCATATCCCATTGGTGTCTTGAAAGGAATGAAAAAGGAGTGTTGATAAAGTTGAATACTCTGACAGTTAATCTCATGTATTATTTATTATGGCATCTAGAAGATCGGTGGCAGTGTTCTGAACAATCTAGTTCATGAGTTTTCTACATGCTTTTCAGGGTTTTTGATTTTTGTTTTCATTTTAACCAATACTGCTAAAAATTGAATAAATGAGTAGATTACTTACATTCTTCAGTTACATTTGCAGAACTTTAAATCACAGTTATGAATAGTGTCTTAAATTTAAGAATGTATGTTCCAAAACCAAAGATACAATTACAGGTATTCTAGGCCAATTGAAAAGGCATTCAAATTATAATATTTATGAATATCTTAGTGTAGTTTGAAGGTAAAATTCAAAATCAAATTTGAACATGTTTTGGAAAACATTCACAAAGTGATGAAATCAGATATATGTTATCTTCACCTATATATATAAGTGTGTGGGCGTACCTTTATCTGTACCCATTCCCAGTCTTTCCATGAAGATAGGTAGAACAATGATAATAAAAGGCATTCTGTATTATACTAAAGTGACATTTTAACATTAAAGAAAAATTGAAAGCAAGAATCGTATATGCTCAAAAGTGTTTTGAAATTCCCTATAATAAAGTGTTTATTATTAAAGCTTTATTGTTATAAAATATTTTATATAATGCTAAGTGATAATCAATTTTGAGAAATCATGTCAGGAAAAGTAAGTGAGTAGTAGAGAGATTTTCATTATGAGACAGGTTCTTATTAGGATTTTATTTGAAGACAAAACACCATATAATTGCTAAATGCCCATCCTAGTTTTGTCTTCTGGAGCAATAGGAGAAAAATCCTTCAGATATAAGTACTATATGCCTGTATAAACTCAGTTAACAGAAGATCTTTTTCATATCCTGTGGCATGTATGCCCCTTATCAATCTGATTTCTCATTTCTGATTTATGCAGCTCTATGTGCAGTATATATTTATAATTGAATAAATGCTTCATATTTATTCTGACAATATATGAGCAATCAGCAGTGGAATTTTTTTCTAGGAATGTTTATATTATCACAGAGATGTAATTAAAATTTTATTTTGTTGATTTTCATTAAATTTGATTTATAAACAAAACAGTTCTTTATATCTTTGTTTTATATGTAAGTTATAATAAGGCCAAATATTGTTTATTCTGTACTTGTGTTTCCAGTCTTGAACCATATGTAGAACCTTTACATCTGTTCATGTATTGTTTACTTTTGGATGGTTTTATTCATTATTATAAGTAATCAAGATGAATTTCAATCCTAATTCTGAAATCCAGTAACTAAACCATCTTTCATAGCTTTATGCTGGTGAAATAAGGACATCCCATTGATTGAAATGGAAAAAGTAACCAGTATCATTTGCATATACATTAAAATTTCATTGAAATGCTATATATTTAGCCTGTTTTTGTCTTTTCTGTATATTATTTCCTTAATGTATATTCATCAGGAGAAAATATGTGAAATGCTCAATTAAATTGCATCATAGACATACTATACCAATCTACAAACAATATAAATGAAGAAGGTTTCTTTTGCCAGAATTTAGTGATTGCCTATTAGTTTTTCATGTTTGTATGTTTTTATTTTTTAGTTTTTAGTTTTTTTGTACAGGGGATCAAACTTGGGACCTTGCACTTGAGAGGCAGGTAGCAGAACCACTGAGCTAAGTCAAAGGCCTCATGTTTCATTTTTAAAAAATAATTACAGAAAAAATTGATAATTGCTGATTTTTAAAAATTGCATAATTATTTCTCTCTGCACTTCTTATGAATGACTCATTCGGTGAATTGCCATGAATTTGCATTTGATTACTCATCTTTTATTTTTTTTCAAGGTTTGACCATATTGTTTGAAATGTGAACTCACTTCCACTGTCTAGTTTGAAGCTTTGTTATTGTTTTTCCACAGATTTGATCAGAGAGAATAAAATGCTTAAAAGTTTTGTTTAGTAATTTCCTATCTTATGTTCTTTCACTTTGATGGAAAAATGCAAAATGAATTCAGTATACTAAAAAATTTGCGCTTTTATCTGAACTATAATAGTACTGTATCATCTTTCCTCAAGCATTGGATTTAATTCTCCTGTTTGCTTTTACGTAGTGATTTTCAGGAAGCTCAGTTTGTTCTGGGCTTTAGTTTTATTGGAGCTATCTTTAAAATATTGTGTCAGTATATTTTCCATTGTGTACTTTTTCTGCTTTTTAAAAATATACCCACTATTCCTTATATTTTTTCATTTAAAAGCCTTCTGTTTTTACTTTCATATCACTTGTATAGTGGTAATTATACTTTTTATCTCTATTGAGTTCTTTGATTAGAGAATCATTCATTCATTCTCCTATTTTGTAAATTTTTCTAACATGTAAGAGAATTTTTATAACTTACATTTAAAAAATTATATACATGCTCACTTCTTCCAGTTCCCATAACGTTTATATCAAAACTTGATTTCTGCTTGTTGACACAAATTAAGTTGCAGCTGTCAGTCCTCTTCATTTATCTTTTCTCCAGTACTTTTGAAAATTTCAGCTAGGTAGATCATGAACTTCTAACATTTATGTAAATTAATAGGCACTTCTTTAAAAAGTCCCAATATTTTATGTCCTCTGATTTGTTCATAATCTGTTTAGTCTCAGGAATAGAATTGTCCAATTTACTCCTGCAGGCTGCCACTAATATTTCTACTTTTAATATGATCAGAATTATCTATAAAGTATTCCTAGCTTTGATTTATAGTATTTTTACCTGATTCTATTATGTTCAGGATTTAAAATTTAGTAATATGACAGAATTAAGTAATGTGATAACTAATATGTAACTTAAGATATTCTCCTATCATATTTTAAAGTGTGACAGCTCAGTGACTTGTGTCTCTATTCTTTCTCTCTTCAATGTAGTGTAGTTAAACTTACCCCTTTGGAGTTAGATGATACATTACCCATCCCAGTCTGTCTGGGTTAGTTCTGATATTTGCTATTTGAATACATGATTTAAAATTGGTTAACTTAAGAATTTATCAGGCATTCCAGTGGGAGATCTGATTAAGAAAGTCACCAAATGTCATCTTTAATTTCTAAAAGCAAAAGAATAAAAGAGAAAAAGCAAAAGAGTGAAGATTTAATGTAAAGTTAAGACAATTGCTGTACCATATTTTATGTCTTAAAATAGAAATAATTGGTACTATGCAATTAAATTCTACTTCTGCATCCTTTGTTAATAAATTATTTGGAATGTCCTGCCATGCTCATTTCCTCTGTAGCCACCTTTGCATTTAGTATCAACTAAATGCATATAAATTCATTTTGCTTTGTTGCATACAAAGTAGCATTTTACCATTGTGATATTTTCTTCTTTCAAATTTTCAGTCTATTTCCGACTTTATGACTCAGGGATATTATATCTTGTCTCCAGGGTGCCACTTTGATCCCAAATAAGCTGAGTAATTTGGATGCTTACAATGCAAAACACTTTGAGTAACTTTTATATAACCTACTTGGCTTAGCTGAGTGTGTATATCTCAAATTCTCTCCTCATTTCCCAGGATTATTAAGACTTAGTTATGCCACAGTAACTTCAAGCCAAAGCACCAGCCATCAGCCATTCTAAAATATGACTCAGCTCTTTCCCTTCTCCTGGTTTGTGGAGGGAAGATCTCAGGTCTGAAATAGTTTTACATCAGCTTCTGATTTTTTCAGTGCTGTCTTTAGCTTCATTCAAAACTTTTCTCTCTTCATTCCTTAATATTTCCAATAGAAATAACTACAACTTGAGAAATAATAAATAAAAACCATACATAATTGAGGAAAATACACACAGAAGGAATTATGTGTTGGTTTTTATAGACAAGTTCTGAGGATGAATTTTCTTTTTAAGTTACCTTTTCTTTCAAGGAAATTTTCCCTTGTATGGTGACTTCAGTTTTATTTGAGAAGTTAGCACATTCGTATCTGCTCTTAAACTTAGGGTTTCTGATCATTTGTTTGGTTGGTTTCTTAAGACAAGACCTAGCTAGGTAGTCCAGCCTGGCCTTGAAATTACTTTATAGCCCAGAGTGGGCTTGACATCATGATCCTTCTTCCTAGCCTCATGAGTTCTGCAGGTGTGTGCCAGCACACCTAGCTTTAAATTTATGTTTTGAGGGCAGAATGACACTAAAGTCAAATTTTAAAAGGGTTTAAGAATATTGGCTTTGGAGCTAGGCAGTTTTCTGTTTCATTATTTGCATTGTATTAACTTGGGATGTATGGGGAAAATTAAGTAACCTTTAAATTTTCTTACATTTAAAACACAGACAGTTGTTCCTGTCAGCGCTGAAAGCAATAAATTTTCACTATATCTCCAGTTGCAAACATTTTTACATTTTCTTCTATCTTAGCATTTCTCAAAAAACTTATGTATTAGAGCATAAATTTAAATTTTTCCATTTAAAATTGCAAAACTTAGTTTAAGAGGGAAATCCAGCTTGTAGGAGTTGTTGACAAGATTGAACAGTATAATTTCGGCGTAGCATATGACACAATATCTACAGTATAATAAATTTTCCACAAATTATAACACATGTGTCCAATCCCTCTGCACTGATGCAAACTGAGGTAGAAGGGTTACCATGTCTGGGCATTAGAATATTGTCACTTAAGTGATCTCTTTTTTAATGAAACTTAAATTCAGTTTTACTTGTGTTCATATTTTGTACAAATGAATCTTTGTTTTTTTAAGTGCTTACAGTAGATGTGCTTGACTCTTAGAGGCATGAAATTTTATTTTATTTTTTTGGTACCTGGGATTGAACTTGGGTCCTTGCGCTTTCGAGACAGGCGGTGTAACCACTGAGCTAAATCCCCAGCCCCTAGGCATGTAATTTTGATTGTATGATTTCTGAAGTAATAATACATTATGACTTAACAAACACTTGCATAGAACATTGATAGTGTGTTGTGATCAGACTTTATGATAAGTATCCTCTCCTTCAGTTAAAAATAAAGAAAAAGGAGAATGGACATGCTGTGATTATGATGATGAGAATACAATCTGAAAAGGAATAAAAATTTCTAAACTTTGGCCTTTGTTAGAAATAGATAAAATAGATGGCCTTGGCTAGAGTACTTTCTTTAGAAGTGAAAATAATGATATTGATGCCCTAAACTACAAACTTTTTATTGCACTTAGGCAGAGGGCTAGAAAAGGTTTCCTAGATTCAGGAACTTTCAACTAGTTCATATAATGGTATGCCAAATAAATAGAAGTTTCTACCCCAACCCAACTCTCCTTCCTTCTTCATCTTCAAACAAGCTAGATGCATTGAATCATTAGATTGTATTAAAAGATAAAAATATCCCATGTTATAAGCAATTTTTTTCATTCATTACTTTTATTGGTACATTTTAGGTATACAATATAATGACATTCATCATTGGGAATGTGTACCTTTACATGATATATATTGGTTCTTATTTTTTCCCCATTCCACTGCCCCTCCCTTCAACCCCTCTACCCCTCCCTATTTAGACTTTGTTTCCATTTTTTCCATTTCTCATACTTATTCCTTTCCTTTCTTTCCTTTCCCCTATACCTTCCACTTCCCTTTCCCCTTTGGACCTTTTCTTCCTATTTCACATTATCTGTTATACATTTTGATCCTTATTTACATGTTTTGTTTCTCATACCAGAGAAACTATTCAGTATTTACACATCTGTCCTGTTTATTTCACTGAAGAGTATGTATGACCTCAATGTGCATCCATTCAATTTAAATATCTCTAGTTTCTTGTTCTTTATGTTGCATAGTATTTTGTTTTATTAAAAAGAAACCAAACACATCCTCTTTATCCAGTCTCCAGTTGATGGGCAATTGGGCTGCTTCCAAGCTTCCAAGCTTTAGCTATTACAAACTGTGCCGCTGTGAACATAAGTGTACATATACTGCTGTGGTATGATTCTTTTAATTCTTTTGAGAAGATACCGAGAAGATACCCTGGGTCAAATGGGACCTCTAATCCTAGTTTTTGTAAACATATGAAAAAATATTCAACATCCCTAGTCATTTGAGTGATGCAAATGAAAACAACACTGAGATTCTACCTCACCCTGGAAAGAATGGCTGTTATTAAGAAATCAGCCAATAACACATGCTGGCCAGGGGCTGTGGGAAAAAAGAAACCCTTCTCCACTGTTGGTGGGAGTGTAGACTCGTGCAGCCACTGTGGGAATCAGTATGGAGATACCTCAACAAGCAATTTTTATAAAATTTTTAAACATCAACAGACTGTATGACGTTCTTTTTCACATATAATTTCCTTAAAGCTACCTAAAAGTTTCCAATCATTCATAAATAGATTATATGGCAGAAGGCATACTTCTGTGTAAAAAACATCTTTCAATTGAATTTGCTTCTGAAAATATACTTAATTTTCAATTTGAAATGAGAAAATTGTTCTTGTCCTAATATGTAGGATTTTTTGAGATAAGCTCAGATGGAAGGGAAAAATATTTGCTACTGGAAAGTAATGAAATGTATCATTTTCCTATGACACAACTGCAGTTTCCTCTTCTTTTGAATATTAGAGTTTTATTCTGTTGTCCTAAAACTTGAGGGAGAATAAGTCTTTGTTCTATATTCATATAAATTTTGTCCAGTAATTTTATATGGAGTCTTATGACTTTGCGCCTGATATTTTTTCACTGTATTTGAAAACATTAAACAGTGGACAATTAAATTCTGACAATGCTAATTATGCTTTTGTTGTATATGTATGACTACTGAAATAGAAATTCTACTAGGGATTAGACAAAATACATTTAATTCTAGAAACAATACCTTACTGAAATTTCCTTAATGCTTTAGAATATATGCTCACATAGGAAGGGAAATGTTTACTTAAACATTTTATGGTACTTTTAAAAATCATGTTCTCTCATTTTTAAGCAATACAAAGACATCTTTTATAATATTTTCTTTTTAAATAGTAAGTTATTTTAATCATATTTGAATAGTAATTATCATGGAAGATTAACTCTAACAGAGAGAGGGTCATGGCTTCAATTTATTTCTTACAGCTATATTCTGAAATAATGTATAGTAATTATGATAAAAGTAATATATGGTCTCTTTTTAAAACAGGACTATTCTAAATCGTTTGATTTTCAAACAATGTCAATCACGAGGAATTAGAAGGCTGGATCAGTAATAGTAGGTCACTTGCACTGCATATGCTAAGCCCTAGGTTTGATCTCTGGGATAGCAAAAAAAATCACACACAAAAAAACAACAGTATAAGCCATGTTCTTTGTACATTTGTTTATTTATGTAATTAGTCTGTTTATGTTTGCAATACATAATAATACATAATGTTTACATTCCTTGTGTGGAGTTAATACATGTACATAACACATCTTAATTCCTTTTATCATTCCATTTCCCTTCCCTCCTTCATCCCTTGATCCTCATCCCATTTGAGAAAGATTTATCTTCCTACTTGCTATTATGTCTTTTTAAAAATTTTGTTATTTTGGTCTTTATAATTTGAGCAGCTTAAATGTCAAATTATAAGAAAGGATGATGACTTTTTTGTTTTCATAGGAGATCTGCCTTTTTAAATAAAAAGTGCAATTTCTGTTTTGGTTCTATTTTACATACAAACGCTATAGTTTGAATCTTGTCAGATTATGTACAGAAGGAGGAGAGGCACAGTTTCACCCTTTTGTTCTTTGAGATTTTTATCGTGGTTTCTGGTCAATATTCCATTCCTGAAGCCTCTGCTACAACTAAGTTTTAGCTTTCTGCGCTACTGCTTTACTTACCTGCTCTGCTAATGGGCTAGGCTCCTGGGCATACCATTACAGAAAAGACAAATGAAAGAGAAAAATTAGTCAGTTGTCACTTCTCCAACTTTAGATTCCTCTTCACAATCTGCTTAGTTTTGTAAACTTTTCCGATTTTTCAAGTAGATTCTTTATTACACTTTATGCATAGCTTTGTAGTTATAATAAAAGAGATAATGTGCTAGTCTTACCCTGACTTTCAGCTGTAGCTTCTCTTTTCATTTTGATAAGATTCTCTTCAAAAGACCAGAGATTTTTATTTCTTACAAAGTCTAACTCACTTCTCCATCTTTCATAAGTAATGTTTTATGTGCTTTGCTATGGATATCTTTATGATACAAATTTACATTTTCATGAAACAATCATATATCTTTATGAAACAAATATTTTTTCCTGTATTTCTTCCAGAAATTTAAAGTTTTAAATGTAGAACTATGCTGCATATCTGGTTAAGTTTAATAAGGTACAAAGTATTAATTAAAATTCCTTTATATTTTAAATATATATGTCTACTATATTATGACAGTTTGTTTAAAAAAAAAAACAAACCTCTTCTTTATTACCTTGGCACTGATTTTGAAAATCAATTCATGAAATATTTGTTAGTTTGAGAGTGGATTCTGTAATCTATGTTATTAATAAATTTATATTTTTAAATCCCAGTATCATAATATTTTTGATTACTATAATTTTATTCTAGGTCTGAAATCAAGTATTGTGAGTTTCTTTATTCTTATTTTTCTTAATTGTTTTACTGTTAGATTTTTTATTTTGATATGTATTTTAATGGCTATTTCTACAAAGAAATCTGAAAAATTTTATTGAAATTGTATTGAACCAATGACTGAAATTGGGTAGGATTTGGATTTTAAAATACTGAGTTCTTTAATCCATGAACATTGTATATCTTTCCGTTTATTTAGGTTTTCTTTTTTTCTCATTAATATTTTGTAACCTTCAGCATATAAATCTTTAATATGCTTTTTAGATTTACCTATAACTATTTCAAATGTATGTCATATTTTAACATTTTTTATTTATAATTGTTTTGGGTAGTATTAGAACTATAACTATCTTATGTGTGATCACTGTGTTTACTGATGTTGGAAAGGGTAAAGATTCTTTTTTATAGGTATATGTTTGTAATACTTAATGAATACATACATTGTAGGGCATTGGTACATACACATATTGCATCTTCATCCATTTCACTTCCCTTTCCCCTCACTTCCCTCCCCTCTCCCTGCATCCTTAGATTCTCTTCTAATCTTGCAAAGGTTCACCTCCCTATCATATATCTTTTGTTTTGCTCTTTAAATTATTTATACTTTGCCTTTCTCATATAAGAGAAACCATGTGATATTTACCTTTCTATGTCTGATTTATTTAATTTAACATTATAGTTCAAGATACATCAATTTCCCTACAAACAACTCAAATTTATCTTTATCGCTGAGCAATCTTTGATTGTATATATACACCACATTTTCCTTATCCATTTATCTGTTGATAGACATAGAGGCCATTTCCAAAATATAGTTATTGTGAGTTGTGCATGTATCACTGTAACAAGATGTCCTTAACTCTTTTGGAAAGATACTCATAAGAGGAATAGCTGAGTCAAATTAATTTCTAATTTTAGTTTTTTGAGGAATCTCCATATAGATCCCCATACTGGTTGCACTAGTTTACATTCTGACCAATATGTAGAAGGGGTTCCTTTTTCCCTACAATCTTGCTAGTGTCTTTTGTTTTTCAGGTTTTTTTTTTTTTTCCCTGATAGTCACTCTTTGTGGAGTGGTTTTTTTTTCAAAGTTGATTAATATCTTTTCATGTACTTATCAGTCATTTGTACTTGTTTTGAGTATGAGAATTATCTTTTCATGTCATTTACCAGTTAGTTATTCTTCAAAATTTCTCATAAGTTCATCATAGAAGCATTATTTTTCCAGTTTTTGTTTTTTGTTCAGTTGTTTTTAAATCCAGTTAACTCCTTACATTTATTATCAAGTTTTCATTTTCAATTCTTTCATTTTTTCTTTCACTGACTTCTGTGTTCCATTGACTTAAGAACTCTGCATTTTTGTCATTTTTTTTCCCAAATGTAACAATTTTTGAGCAAGCTTCTTTATAGAAATTGCTATGGAAAATTATATTTAAAAGGACCCAATAGAAAAGCGGTTATGAAAAAAAAACAAACTCAAAATATTTGATTGTGTAATTTGTATAATCAAAGTTAGTACAGTATAATTATACTAATCAGTAATGGTTTTTCCTTCTCTGGTTGCTTCAAATATTCTCCTTATAAAATTTTGAAATTTAAACAAATCAATCATTGTGTTACTTATTATGGGTCTCTTAGTGTGCTTCATTAAGGTTCTTTGATCTGTGGGCATATATTCTCCTAATTTCAATATTGTAATCTTTTAAAAATACACTTTATTCTCTCTACTCTTTCTTGTGCACTACTTACATGTATTAATTCTATCTTGATATTATTCTATAAGTCACTTTATATTTTCCCAGAAGCCACATAGATACTTTTTTTCAAAATGTTTTTTCTTTGTGTGCTACAATTTGGATATCTGTATTTTATGCCTCCAGTTTCACTGGTATTTTCATCTTTAATGCTTAATCTGCTACTAAATGAAGCTAGTGACATTTTTGGCTTTGGCATGTGTTTCAGTTCTAAATATTCCATTTAGTATTTTATTCTTGAATAAGTTGATAAATTTGTTCCTAGCATTGTATTTATTTTCCTGTATGTCAGATTAATTATGTCGTATTTTGCTATTTAGCTTAGTTGGTTCAGGTATAGCCTTTAAATATGGCCTTTCTAGATTCTGTACTGTATGCCTTGGGTGTTTAATAAAATCTTTCCACTATGATTGGAAGAAACTCTAAAATGTAACAATCTCTGTGTAAATTCAAGGAGTTGTTCAGCTCTCAGCTCTCTCTGATAGTTCCTTTTAGGAGTCATGTTCTCTGGCAAAGGGTGGGCTCGGTTTTGTGTTTTGTCAAAGATGCAAGGGGAGACTTCGAAGTAGTTTCCTTGAACTCCTTTGTGTGCAGCTTATTTCTATCTGGAATACTGTCTCACAAATTCTAGCAATCTCTGTCCCTTCAGCTCAGCAAGATCCCCATGAATTATTTGTGCTTTCCTAACAGTGAGTGACCCCAGCAAGAAAGTTAGAATTGATACTGGGACTCTTAGGCATTGTAGTCATTTCTACTCGTGTCGAAATAAATATTTGCTTTATTTTATCTTTATTGATAATAATAGGGGACAGTTCATTATTGGACATTCTTTCATGGCTGGAAACCAACATGTATTACTCCCTTTACTTATTTTTTAATTTGTATAATCAAAATTATAAATTTCTCAACCATAATTTCATTTAAAAAATTTTTTAAATAACTTTCTTGAACTAACATTTGCTTACAATTTACAAATTTAAAGTAGATTTTTAGCATAATGGCAGTTGTACAGACATGATCACAATCAAATTTAGATCATGTTTTTAATCCCAAAACAAAACACTGTACCCATTACCTACCATCTTCTACTCTCTTAACCATAATTTTAGTGCAAGTTTGGTCTCTGTTCCTTTTTCTTTGTGTTTTGTCTCAACCCACTTACCCCTAACCTTTCTCTTCCAAAGCACAGACTTTCTAGCTCTGTGCTGGGCTCATAGGTAAATGCCAGCAGATGAATCCTCCAGATCTGGCATCTGGGCTTTCAGCTGGACCATCTATTGGAACTTTCCTTGGGCCTTTTCATCTGGCAGCACAGACAAGAGAAAGCTATTGAGGGTTTTCCAGAAATTGCAATATGACCTTTTCTGACTGCTTTGAATTCTTGTATATCTTTTCGGCTGGTTGAATCCTGTATTAATAGAAAGCACATGGTATTTAATTGATAATTGTGGTGCTTTATAAGTTTTAATTCTGAAATCACCTCAGTCATTCTTGTGCTAGCTGTTTAATTATTTGAAAGTTCATTGATGTTTTGACATCCAGGTGATGGGATAAAAAGTACTCTGATTAACTCTGCCAAATGCCCTGCTTTGTCATGAATGTTTGGGGTTAAATGCAAATAAAATGACACTAAGAAAAACTTAAAAGAATAAAAGATAGAAAATTGAAATAATCCACATAACCACTGAAAAATTCTAATCCCATTTTATAGTTATATCTTCAGTAATATGAATGTATGTTTTGTTAGCTATTATTTTTTGGTAGTCCTCTACCATGCCATTAATTCTGGGCTGCTTGTATTCTATAATATAAGTAATAGTTGTCTTCTATTTGTGTTTTTGTTACCATAAAACTGGAAGGAGCACATTGTAGTAGTAAAGTGGGTTGTCCTTTGCAGACATTCTGTCAGGAATCTTTATTTCAATGAAAATGTGTTTTTCCTTCTTGATTTTTTTTTTTTTCCGGAGAGGAGTAATTTAGTTATAAATAACACTTTTGAAATAATTTTGTTTTCTTTTTCTGGTAGCTTTTTAGAGTTTTTCATTTAGAACCAGCTTTCCATGTATACATTTCCATGGTAAACAACAAGTAACCCACCCTTCAAAAACATTATGTCCCTGTGTTTTTATTAGAGGCTTAATATTAGTAATCAGAATTTCCATTGAACATGTTTAAAAGCTGTTTCAGAAAACCTTATAGAAGTGAGATATTTCGTTTGATGGCCTTAAAGTGAAGGGAAAACAAAATCCAAAATCACACACGCACATACACATATACATATCAAATGTTAAATTTGAGATAACTCAAAATATGAATAACTATATGCTACAAAATTGTTGGAAAGCCTGATAAAGATGCAATTGTGTATTCATATAACCTGTGAAAAGATATTTTAGTTGAGAAACAGTGTATATTTTAACTTGGTAGGTATTAGAAAAAAATTAATTTAACATTTAAAAATTTGGTAATTATATGAAAATGTAAGATATTAGGATATTCAACCTTAAGTGTCAGTAGTCACTTCTCAGAAGATATAGTACAAATGACTAATAAATACTTAACGTCTCTGGCCACTAGAGAAATGCAAATTAAAATATCACTAAGATTCCATCTTACTCCTGAAATAATGACTATCATCAAAAAATCAAATCATGCTGGAGGGGCTGTGGCTGAAAAAGTACCCTTCTATATTGTTGAAGGGAACATAAACTAGTAAAACCATTATAGCAATCAGTACAGACATAGGTCAAAAGACTATAAATAGAAATTCTATTTGGCTCAGCTATTTTCCTTGTAGGTGTCTTCCTAAAAGAGTTAAATACATCATATTACAGGGAGACATGCATTGCCATGCTTATTGTAGTTCCATTTATAATAGCTAAATTTTGGAAGAGGCTTATCGTCCATCATTAGATGAATGAATAAAGAAAATGTGGTATTATACATGATGGAGTACTATTCTGTGATAAAGAATGATGAATTTGAGTTATTTGTAGGATAATGGATATACCTGGAAACTAAACTAAATCAGACATGCAATCTTAAATATCAGATAATTTCTCTTATACTAGAAACACAAAATAATCAATAAAGAGCAAAATGAAAGACAGATAATAGGAAATGGGGAGAGAGATATTTTGCAAAAGAAGAGACCAAGAGAAGGAGAGAAGGGGGAGGGAGAGAGGGGGATTAAAAAAAATGAAACCCATGTTTATAGCAGCAGTTTGTAATAGCTAAGTCTTGGAAACAGTCCTTATGCTCATTAAGAGATGAATGGATAAAGAAAATGTTTTCATATATAATGGAGTGTACTATGCTATAAAGAAGGATAAACTGGATACTGTTTTAGGTAAATTAATGCACCTTGAGAATATAATTTTAAGCAAAATAAATCGGGCCCACATGTTTCAATATTGCATTGTTTGTCTTGTGTGAGAAACCCAAAGAGTAAATAAGGACAAAAATGGATGATAGATACTAGGAAGTAGGAAGAAAACGTTCAAATGGGAAGGGGAACATGGGAGGCAGAGAGGGAAAGGAAGGAAGCGGAAAGGAAAAAAAATAGAAGGAAAAATGGAAACAAAGCTTTTGTAAATGGGAAGAGAAGGAGAGTTGAAGGGAGGGAAGGGGAATGGGAAAAAAAAGAATCAAGATATATTATGTACACATACAAATTCCCTGTGATGAATGTAATCATCATGTTTATCAAAAGTGCATCAATAAATTTAATTAAAAAAAGAATTAAGATGTGTTATATATATTTACTAACTCCCCATAGGGAATGTGATCCAAAGTACTGCAAGCATGTACTAATAAAAATAGAAAAAACCAAAAGATTAAATTAATATCCAGACCTTTCAAACTATAACCAGAAATTACAAATTACAATTATTTGTCTGCTGTTCTCTGCACTAAGAATACATATAAGCTTATATATTAAAACTTTACTAAACCTCTATGAAAAAATACAGTCTTACAAACCTTAAAAACCAGGGGAAAAAATTAAATAATTATAAATATATATACACATATATATGTATAATATATAAAATAATGTGTTAATGATATATAATAAAATAATGTATATAACATATATATAATATATATTACTATATATGTGTATATGTAGGTAAAATATTAGAGTTCAAGTAATGGGAAAATTAAATCTGATTGGAAGTGTAAGAATGAGAGAGAAGTCAGAATGATTAAAAACAAGTGAACTTTGAAATATGGATATGAATTTTATAGTGGAAATGATAGAACCCAGTCAATGATCTATATGAGGAAGGAGGAAGACTATACAACTATGCACTTAAAATTCCTTAATATAACTAGTGAATGTTGATTCTGACAAAGTAAATATAAAAGCTAAAAATAAAGCTAAAAATAGGTTAGACTTCTTTTTTTCTTTTAAACGTATTACTTCCTTTTAAAAGAATACTCAACTCAAATTTGTCATTTAAACATTTTTATTGTTAAAATACTTAACATGACATACCCTCTCAACAAAACGGTGCAGCCACTATTGGAATGGAAGACTCCTAAAAAAAGTCTAAAAATACAGCTACCATATAATCCCAGCATTCCCACTTCTGGATATTTATCTAAATGAATTGAAATTGGAATGTTGGAATGATATTTGCAGCATTATTCACATGGCCAAGATACTGAAACTACCCTAATATCCATTGATGGATGAGTGGATATAGAAACTGTAGAATATACATACAATATAATCAGCCTTAAGAAAGAAGGAAATATTGCCATGTGTGACCATATGGATGAACATTAAGAACAAACTATTTTTTCTTTTATGGTATATTCTTTACTGAGAATAAGCTACACAATTTTCTTTTATATACTTTCACTAGTGTTATTATACTTTCTAGGAACCAAAACAGATCAAATCATGATTTTATACTCCGCTTATTCAGAACAGTTTCCTAGCTTATCTCATCTATTTTATATTATCTCAGATTGGTATATTTTATTTTATTTTGTTTTGATATATACTTGCTTCTGTGTTTTCGTGGATGGACACTTTCTAATTTGTGAAAGTCTTTGTCACATCAGATTATAAAGTCTTCAAGGACCCAAATTGTTTATTATCCTTTTGACCTATAATACCACACCTGAGTTCTTTAACTATGAACACAGAAAAGAATAAAATAATTGAGGCTTGTTTTCTCTTTATGCTATGGCAGAGGTGTGATGTAAAGTATTTATAATTTTGCTGCAGGTAGTAAATGAAAGCAAGAAAACAATTCTTTGAAAACATCTTGGTACTTTGAAATAAATTTTTAAAAGTACCCCAAAGCAAATACAAACTCCAAAGAAATTGGAAATAAAAACGACATTTAAAAATGTTTCCAATGCTTTTATTCACTTAGAAGAGAGTCTAAAAGAGCAGTTAGCTCCTGTAATTTAGTTCCATTTGCTTTTCTGCATTGATGATTCACTATAATTAATTAGTCTTTTATAAAACAGTATTTTCAATTATGCGATAGAAAGTTAAGTATGTTTAGTTCTATTACTTGATTGGTAGTGCTGATTTCTTTCTAGAAATTCATTAAAAATTAGACTTAGATCCAATGTTGATAACTTTAGAACTTAATAATGTACAGCTGTTATTTAGAAATAAATTTATTTATTCAAATAGCCTTTTGTAAATTCCAATGATACTGATATCAATTTAGTAAATGTACCATGAAGATGCATATTTACGTTACTACTAATTGAATATTTGTAAACTATTATGATATTAGCAGTATGAATTATCAGCATATTTTTCTTACCTTTCCTGTCTTTTAATTTATTCTATTATGTAGACTTGTTCTGAAATCCTATATAGACTGTGATAAAATATGTTCTCTTAATATTATATTTAGAATATCTGGCAAGAGATATTTCCTACAAAATATAAATTTTACCTGTAGAAACAATTTAGGTGAATATTTTCTAAAATAAAAATCAACAATTGTTGACAAAAATGAAAAAAGTTCTGCCATAACAGTTTTTCATGCAATTAGTATAACTCCAGAATAAGTTTATACGTTGAGTCTGGTGTAAAGAAAGCAATGTATATGAAAGTTATATTCTATAATTCCTTGAAAACCCAGTTTAGTGTCATGTAATGAGTTATAAAGACTCAAATTTTACTTACCCCATTTTTCATATATATTTTCAATGGCTTATAAAAATTCCCATTACTTTAGTGTTCTTAGTTTATTTTGCCAATAAATTTTTTAGCCACAAGAAGTCCTCATAATATTAATTATGAATAATAACTGCAGATACAGAAGGAACCAGAAACATCCAGTATGTGCTATTAAAATATTCGTTTTTGGCTGGGGATTTAGCTCAGTGGTTCTGGTGCCTGCCTCACAAGCACAAGTTCCCGAGTTCAATCCCTGGTACCAAAAAAAAAAAAAAGTCAGTAAAATATTCCTGTTTTTCAAAGTCAGACTGAACTTTTTCACTAGAGTTTGTAAGTAAGGCTGAAGGGGTACAAACAAATACATATGATTATCATTAACTTTTTTGTTTACATTTAAGGATATAATTAGAATTAGAGATAGCAAATTTACTCATGTTTATTTTACTTTTTAAAAATAGTGATACATAGTAATAGAGGAGTTGTTTCAACATCATGAATTCCCAAGGCAGAAGAGGGAAAAGCTATTTTACAGTAAGATTGACAGGGAAGTTAAGACTCACACACACAAACTAAGAACCATGTGATGATGGCATTTAAGAAAGAATAAATTTCTGTATTGGCTTGGATTTCTTGCCAAGAAAGATTAGTTTAGTTTTTGTTTTAGAAGTTTTCTGTCATCTTCAAACTTATCATTCTTGTCTGTAGTTTTTGACATCTAATTCTTAATAAATTGCTAGCCAAGCCAGGCTTGGTAACGCATGCCTGTAATCCCCGCACTTGGGAGGCTGAGGCAGGAGGATTGCTGTGAGTTTGAGACCATCGTGGGTTACATAGTGAGCTCAAGCACAGCCTAAACTACAGAGCAAAACCCTATCCAAAAAAAAAAAAAATTGCTAGCTAATTTAAAAGATAAATGACAATAGTGTCAGGATCCACAGTAGCCAAACCAGTAGCCCAGGTCAAAAAAGATATTAGTTCCCCAACAATCTTGTCTCTGAACCACTCAAGAGAAAGTTTGATTAAATGAAAAGTGCCTGCTCTTTCTTTTATAGAGGATATCTAGTGAAGACAAGTGCCAAAAGAAAAATATTAGACCCTCCACAGTGTAAAAGACCCAATCAAAAAATGGGCAAGCAAAAGAAAAGACACTTTATAGAAGTAAAAATAACTGGTAAATACATGAAGGAATACTTAACATCACAGGACATTAGAGAAATGCAAATTAAAACAACGTGAAAATTCCATTTTACCCTGGAATGGCCATCATCAAGAAATCAAATAATAACAAATGTTGGAGAAACTAAGGAAGAAAAGGAAACTTTCTAAAATTTTGCTGGGAATATAAACTAGTACAAATCACTATGAAAATCAGTATGGAGAATCCTCAAAAAACTGAAAATAGAAGTGCCATTTGGCCCAGTTATTCCCAATCTAGGAATCCTCTCAAAAGAGTTAAAGACATCATATTACAGTGATACATGCATACCGATGTTTATAGCAGCATGATATATAATAGCTAAATCTTTGAAGTGGCCCATATATCCATCAACAGGTGAATGGATAATGAAAATGTGGTATTTAGTTACAATGAAGTACTTCTCTACCATAACGAAGATGAATGAACTTGAGTCATTTGTATGAACATGGATGCACCTTGAGATCATAATTTTATTTTTTTATTATTTTTTTTGAGATCATAATTTTAAATGAAATAAGTCAGTCACAGAAGCTTAAATACTATGTTTTCTCTTATGAGAAACGTAAAAGAAAAATAAAGAACAAAATAAAAGATAATAGGAAGTAGAGAGATAAATTGCTCTCAAAGGAGAAGGGATCAGGAGATAAAGGGAATGGGGTGGGAGGGAAGCTATTATGGATGAAAAGAAAGAAATTGGGATGTACCAACTTCATACGAGGAACGTAAACATTATGTACTGCAAACGTACCAAAAAGGAAGAGGATCAAGGATGGGGGTGGGGGGGAAGGAATTAAGATGTGTTATGTACATGAACCAACTTCTCACAAGGAATGTAAACATTATGTACTATACACATGTACTAATGAACTAAAATTTTAAAAATGTGACAAATGAAAGGACACGCTATATTGTGAATTTCAAAAGCTTAAATGATTTTTAAGACACATAAGGATTTCTTCAAAAATAAGGTTCTGAAAATAAACTACTTTACCTACTAAGAGTAATGGAATTTTGCCAGTAGATTGTCTGCTACTCTCCTATCCCAGAGACATTTATAATATGACAGAGCC
This sequence comes from Heterocephalus glaber, assembly GCF_000247695.1. Next base: position 33,320,623 of record NW_004624736.1, on the reverse strand, counting down.
TTAATTATACATGTGTAAGTAACATGATTTATCTTTACGTTTCCAGAGCAGCAGTGATCTCATCAGCAGAAATTGTTTAGGCTAGTGTGGAAGTTCTTTAGTAGCATCTCCAGCCCGCATTAGTTCAGGTTCCTTGATGGATGAGTGAAAGGACAAAAATGAAAGAAATAGTGTACGCTTTTGTGTCCAGTCAGAGTCCAGATTCCTGCATCCATTAAATGAAGATTAATAGCCCATGCTAAGGATTTTATATTAAGATTCCAAGGTTATTTATGGAAGAACCCAAACTATCAGTTCTACAGTTTTGTATTCAATTGAACCAAATGAAATTGCCATTTCTGTGGGTGGAGTATTGTCAGATTGACAGTTTCTTATGGTTCATGAAATGCTTGATATGTTGTGGAATTTTTTTTCCAATTTTTAAAAGTTTATATTCACACATATGTGCTTCTTATCTGCCACATGTTCTGCTAAGCACCTTTCAAGTGTTGTTGTATTTAATCATGACATCAACCCAGTTGCTAAGCTCCATTATTGTTTCAGTTTCAGAAATGAAAATTTAAAATACCAAGAAGTCGTGGAAATTCATGTTCATGAAATGAGTACAGAGTAAAACCAGAATATAAACCCAATCTGTTTGAATCTAAAAGTCACTTAACTCTACATAAAGAAACTACTCATGTATTAGATATAAGAATTATTCCTAATGAAAGAAAGTATCTAGTGAGCCTCATGTGAAAAATTTGTGGACTTTTAGCACTCCTAATGTAGTCTTTTTTTTTTTTCTTTTTTGTACTGGGAATTGAACCTCAGGACCTTGTGATTGCGAGACAGGAGGTGGGACCACTGAGGTAAATCCTCGGCCCCTAATATAGCCTTGTTAAGAACCAAAAAGCAAAATATTTTTTAAAATTAATTGTATTGGTACATTTTATGTGTAAAATATAATGACATTCATCATTGGAAATTTGCACCTTTACATAATCTCTCTTGGGTCTTACGTTTTCCCTATTTCCCTGCCCTTCTTTCAACCCCTCCATCCCTTTATCTTTACAAAGACTTTGTTTCCTTTTTTTCATTTTCTCATATTCGATTCCCTTCTTTCCTTTACCCCACGCCTCCCACTTCCCCTTTGTCCCTCTTCTTCCTATTTCACATTCTGTATTATACATTTTAGTCCTTATTTACACTTTTAGTTTCTCACACTAGAGAAACTATTCAGTATTTACACATGTGTGTCCTATTTATTTCACTTGAG
>NW_004624736.1:33287023-33317490 GCF_000247695.1 Heterocephalus glaber | reverse complement strand
TGTGTTGGATTTTGTCAAATGTTTTTTTTTGCATCTATTGAGATGATCATATGGTTTTTGTCCTTGGCTCTATTGATATAGTGTATTATATTTATTGATTTGTGTATGTTGAACCATCCCTGCATCCTTGGGATGAATCCCACTTGGTCAGTGTATATGATCTTCTTGATGATCTTCTGCATTCTGTTTGCCACACTCTTATTAAGGATTTTTGCATCTATGTTCATTAATGAGATTGGCCTGTAGTTTTCTTTTTTGGGTGGGTCCTTCTCTGGTTTGGAGATCAAGGTGTTGCTTGCTTCCAGAAATGAATTTGGGTGTATTGCTTCCCTTTCAATTTCATTGAAGAGTGTAAACAGTAATTTCAGTAGTTCCTCTGTAAATGTCTTGTAGAATTCAGCAGTGAAGCCATCAGGACCCGAGCTTTTCTTAGGTGGTAAGTTTTTAATTATGTTTTCAATTTCATTGGTTGATATTGGGTTCTTTCGAATTTTTAGGTCTTCTTTGTTCAACTTTGGTAAATCATACATGTCTAGGAATCTGTCCATTTCTTTTGTGTTTTCCATCTTATTGGCATATAGGTTCTTGAAGTAGGCATTGATGATCCTCTGGATTTCTGCTGGGCCTATTGTAATTTCACCCTTTTCATTCCTAATTGCATGTATTTGGGCCTTTTCTTTCCTTTTTCTGATAAGTTTGGGTAAGGGTTTGTCAATTTTGTTGATTCTTTTGAAGAACCAACTCTTGGATTCATTGAGTTTTTGTATCTTTCTTTTAGTCTCCATTGCATTGATTTCTCCTCTGATCTTTATAATTTCCTCCCTTCTATGAGCCTTGGGTTTGTCCTGTTCTTCTTTTTCTAGAAGCTTGAGTTTTAGCATCAGGTTGATTAATTGGGCTTGCTCCGTTGTCCTAATATGTGTATTCACTGCTATGAATTCCCCTCCTAAGATTGCTTTCATTGTGTCCCATAGATTCTGATATGTTGTATTGTCATTGTCATTTAATTCTAAGAACTGTCTGATTTCTTCTTTAATTTCCTCTGTGACCCATTGGTTATTCATTAGTGTGTTGTTCAGTTTCTAATGGTTATGAAAGTTTTGTGGTTTCTTTTGCTATTGATCTCCAATTTCATTGCACTGATAATATACAGGGGATAACTTCAATTCCTTTGCACTTAGTTAAACATGTTTTATGCGTGAGTATGTCATCTGTTTAGGAGAACAAGCCATGTGCAGCTGAAAAGAATGTGTATTCTGACTTTGTGGGGTGGAACACTCTGTAAAAATCTGTTAAGTTCATTTGTTGAAGAGTTTGATTTAGTTCCAGTATTTCGTTGCTTATTTTTTGCCTAGTTGATGTATGTATTTGTGACCTTGGGGTATTGAGGTCCCCCTACGAATATTGTATTAGTGCTTATTTGAATTTTCATGTTAATTAGTATTTTCTTTATGTAGTCAGGCACACTAGTGTTTGGTGCATAGATATTTATGATTGTTGTCTCTTCTTCTTGGATTGTTCCCTTACAAAATGTAGTGTCCTTCTTTGTTTCTGTTAATCAGTGTTGGTTTGAAATCCACTTTTTTTGCAAAGCAGATAGCTACTGTTTTTTTTTGTGCTCCTGTCACATGGAATATTATTTTCCACCCTTTAACTTTCAGTCTGTGAGTTTCTTTTTTAATGAAGTGTGTTTTTTGTATGCAGTATATTGTTGAGTCTTGCTTCTTGACCCATTCTGCCAGTCTGTTTCTTTTAAGTGGTGAATTGAGAGCATTAACTTTGATGGTTATAATTGATAAGTATTGACTTATCATTGTTACGACTTTTTCTTTTTGTTGGATTCTCCTCCTTTGCATTTAATTTCTTGTCATGCCTGATGGATTCATTCTGCTGGATTTCTTGGAGTTGTGATCCTCATTGTCCTTTCCTACGATATTGTCTAAAATTTTGGAGTGCTGGTTTGGTATTCATAAAGTTCCTAAGGTGTTCTTTGTCATGTTCTTTGTCATGTCAGGTCTTACTTCTCCATCAATTTTGAAAGATAGTATAGCGGAGTACGTCAGTTTAGGTTGGAGGCTGCTTTCCTTTAAGGCTTGAAATATGTCACTCCAAGCTCTTCTTGCCTGGAGGGGTTGAGTTTAGGAGTCTGCTGTGATTCTGATGGGCTTTCCTTTGTATATGATTCATTTCTTTTCTCTTAACTGCTTTTTGAATTTTGTTCTCCTATTGGGTTTCTGGAATCTTAACTATTATATGCTTATGTGTAGATTTTTTTGGTCAAGGTTTGTTGGAGTCCTATATGCCTCACTTCTCTGTATTTCAAGTTCCTTTACCCTGCTTGAGAAGTTTTCTGCCATCACTTCTGTGAAGAGTTTTTTATATCTGCATTCTCTCCTCTTTCTTCATTAATTCCAGTAAGTCTTATGTTATTCTTCTTTGCATCGTGTACCAGCTGCTGGATTGATTTATTCTGGTCCCTTATTATTTTAAATAATTTTTTCTTTTCCTGGTCACTAATTGCAGTCTTATCTTCTATATCTGAAATTCTGTCCTCAGATTTTCTCATTCTGCTGCGTAAACTTTCAGTGGAGATTTTAATCTGGAAATCTGTTTGCATGTGTTTTATGGATTCCGTTTGTTTCCTATGTTGGGATTCCGTGGTGTCCTTTAGCTCCTCTATTTTTTTATCCGTGTCCTCTCTAGATTTATTAATTATGTCTTGCACTATGGGCCCAATCTCTGCTGTTATCTGAGAAATTATTTCTAATGCATTTTTTTTCAGATCCTCTTTTGTTGGCAGTTCAGGGAGTGGAGGTGGTTGAGTATCAGATTGTTCCATCTCCTTTCCCTTTGGGGTTGCTTTTGGTGATATGGAAGTCTGGTTTTGAGGCTTGTTTACCTGTCTTCTCATTTCAATGGGCGAGGAGGGGTGTGTGCTGCTAGTGCCCAAGTGGCTCACTTCCTGGGCCCTGGGGGCGGCTCTGCTCCTTGGTGCTGGGGCGCGGTGGTATGGTGGCCTGGAAGGCTCACCTCCTTGACAAGCAAAATATTAACTATTAATTAAGGAATCCTAAGTAAAGTCAGGTCTTTGGGTAGTAGATGAAGGTATATAATTGTAGCTTTTGTCTTTTGTTCTATACATGCAATTTGAATTGGTGAAATTTAAAAAAGAACTATTTAGTTTAGTGCTAAAAAAATGAACAGCATAAAAATACATGGAGGAAATGTAAATTTATATTACTCGATGATAAAATAAAACTAATTTGAAAAGGCTACCTACTGTATAGTTCCAAATAAATGATATTCTGAAAAAGAGAAGACTAGAAGGACAGTGATATCAGTCGTTGTTAGGGATTGTTGGCCAAGGTGGGCTGAATAGGCAGAACAAAGAGCATACTGAATGAAGTGAAATTGCTATGTGGAATCTCATAACATGGATACAATTCTTTATAAATTTGTCGAAACTCACACAATGGAGAACACCAAGAGTAAAACTTAACATTTACTTTCAACTTTTGGATAATGATGTGTCAAGATAGGTTTTTAAATTGTAACAAGTGTCAGTAATCAGAGAGGCTATGCACATATAGGTACAGGAAGAATATAGAAAAATGTCTATACCTTTTAGTTTTCAGTTTTGCTATGAACTAAAAACAACTCTAAAAATATATATTTTCTTCAACAACCACAACAACAACAAGAAGACATTTAGTCCCCCAAACTGTCCATTTGTAGACAAAGCAAAAGACACATATATTATTCAGATACTACCCCTTAATGATACTAATTCAGTGGAACCACTAACATTCCTTGCTGTGGATTTCTTTTTGCAATTGATTCTTCTTCTTCCATTCTAAATTCTGCTTAAACCTAAAAAGGCATAAAATTGTTATTGTCATAAGTACTCAGTGAGAGAATTTCAATTATTATAGCTGTGCTGACAGCTAGGAAGGAAAATATATTCATCAGTTAATATCTATTTAAAAATGATAAAAGAAGCAAACGGTGTTGTGAAAAATGACAGTCCTCCCTTATATTCTTTGAAGTGCATGCATAATCGTATCCACAATTGATCGCGTACAGATAAACATATGCATACACTTTTCATTTTTGATCTCTTCCAAACCACTTACCTCCTATTGGTAATGAATCACATTAGCTTCTGGTTTATCGTTTCCAAGTTCCTCTTTGTATGAAATGCACAGAGTCATATTTGTTTTCTTACGTGTCTTTATGCCATAGACAAAGGGTAGCATATTATATAAAATCTTTAGTGCTTTCTAGTTTTTTTCACTCAACAGTATATCCTGGATATATTTTCCAAATAAATTCATAGATATCTTTTTCATTTCCTTTTTCCAGCTCCATATCACTCAAGTACATGAATGTGTTATTGTTTATTGAATCACTCTCCTGTGTTTGAAGAGTTAGGTTATGTGACTATGTCTCAATTATATACAATGCAAATGTATTTTGGAGGTATAATCATAGGGTAAATTCCTGGAAGTATCTCCTTAAGGCCATGAGGTAAGTGCGTACAATGTATTGATTTGTTAGATACTGCCAAATTCTGCACAATGGTTTTTCCAGTTTATGTTCCCACTAGCAACGCTTGAGAGTTAAATGCCTTATTTTAACAGAACTCTTAAAACATATCAGCTTCTTTATTTGTAGTATTTAAGTAAGGTGTTTTCATAGTGAAGTTGTGGGTATTACAGTAAGTCCCTGACATACAAACATTCAAGTTGAGAACTTTTGTGATCCGAATGGTCCTTTCATTAGCAGCATTCATGGATGCGAACAAATTATGAAAGTAGCTCACTTGTCTGCCAAACATTGTCACAGTTGTGCTGCTGTATTCTTATTGTAAGATACTGTGTGTATACTGTACAGTTTTATAGTGTACAGTAGTATAATGCTCAAATCAGAGCCCAGGATGCCTGGAAGCCAGAGGAAAAGCAGTGGTGATGTGGAGGGGACTGCTAGGAAGTGCAGAGCAATATACATTTTATATTTGTGTCAAAGGTATAAGACTCACTTTGTCAGACTTACAAATGCATCTGACTTATGAACATTTTACCAGAATGGAACTCATTCATAAGTCAGGGGCTTACTGTACATACTACTGAAGAAGTCAAAGTGTATAGCATTATAAAAGAATTGACAGGAAGAATGAATGAGGGATCTTTTATTGAGAGTATCTGACATCCTTTGCTTTCTCTTTCACTTTTCATTCCTTCCACTCATTTAATTATTAAATACTTAAGTAACACTCATATTTTGCCACCCCCATGTTTTAAGTCATTTAGCTGTATCAACCTGTGAAATTCTCATAAAAGTCCCGCAAAGTAGGTAATATTACCCCACTTTTATATTATAGACTGCCTAGTAAGAAAAAATACATTTACGAGGCATTCTGTGCCTGGAAACCATTCTTTTTATCACTGTTGTTTCTTCACTGTCAAAGGAAATACAGAGTTGCAACAACTGCTCAGTGAATTGAACAGAACGCAGATGCCTTGAATTGTCCCTGAGTAGCAGTGTTTGGTAGTTCTGCTGTCCATAATTGCAAGGAATGTGGTACATTAATACATCATTATTAATCCATCTTTGCATATACATTATTTGATATGTTACATCAGATATGCTGATATCCCCCATAGAAACCTGTGCTTTAAGATACTAAGAAAAAATAAGAGGATTCAGTCTATAACATAAAATAATGTTATCTATTTCCAGTCTTAGGGCTACTGTATAATATATGTTACCTGGATATCACTTGTATGAGAATACGAATTCATAGGTGGCAGGAAGGTAGTTCATACTAAGAATGAAATGATTGCCTGTAACCAAAAATACAAAGAGAGAAAGGGAGAGGAGGGAGAGAAGGAGGGAGGGAGGGAGGGAGCGGGGAGGAAGTTGAATCACATGCATTAGGACTCAATTGGCAATGCAGTATTGCTTAGGTCCCAAAGGTTCTTAGGATTTACAATGTCTAATTTAAAGGGGTTTTAGGAACGGATTCATTTTTCCAGTATTTGTAATAGTCTTAAAATTTGGACATTCAATCATGAACCCTATCATTTTTTGACTTCATAGTGAAGGAAATTGAGCCTCAGATAGCCTAAGTTATTTTCCCAAGACTACTCAGCTGGTAATTGAATTGGAATATGACCTATATCTCTTAACTCCTGTATTGGCACTTTCTCTATAATATTTACTTCAATTTCTAGCCTATGGCTTGATTGCTAGTGTTTGATAGAAGTAAGAGAAGTAATATGGGTTGCCATTGTTCCTCTATCATTTCTACTTGAGTTCCTCTCTTTTAGTCTACTTTCTGTGATACAAAATAATGTGTGTGCCCATTACCCAGTTTAAATTAATGGAAACATCTTGAAAAACTATTATAAATTATCACAACCAGAGCATGGGTGTTGATGCAGTCAGGATATAGTGTGTTTGCATCACTAGGATCCCTCATGTTGACCTTTGTAACCATATCTACTCCTCTGCCTCACCCAGTCTCTTGACCCTGGCAGTACCTAACCTGCTCTCCCTTTCCATAATTTTGAAATGGTTGGGTTGAATGAATGGTAATTGCATGCTTTATTTTATAAGATGTTTTCCAGACTGCCCATATTATTTTATATTCTTATCAACAGTGCATAAACAATCCAGTTTCTTCCTATTCTTTCCAGCATTTTGTGTTGTCACTTTTTTTTCATTTTTACAATTAGACATCAATTATTTATATGTGAGAATTTTAGAAAATACATGAGAATTGTGCATTTATTTTTCTTTTAGAAAGAAACATGTAGAGGATTTCTTAATCCATCACAACTTGAAGAGAACCTAATTCTAATATGAACATTGGAAGTAGTTGACCAGTATTTTATATATGTTATATAATAATATGCTGTTCCTGAGGTTTTCTGGAAGTTACCCATGTGTACAAGGGAATGGCTATTTCAAACCTGACTTTTCTCTCATATAGCTTTTGGTATTACATACTCATATGTATAGAATAATCATAGCTTATAGTTTAGTGAATTATATGTGTAATAAAAATTCAAAATTTATACTTTACCTATATTTTCCAAAAATCTCATTGTAATTATCAATTTAGAATGTATTCTCTCCATACTAAAAATCAGTAATCTCTGAGATGCAGTTACATAATATAATAGATGACCAAAAATTATATAACAGCATAAGATGGGAACTGAAGAAAGAAATTCATGTTCAATTGAGGCTATGACCAGAATTAAGTAATATATAATTGTTAAATTAACATTTACACAGATATGAATTTCAGAAATAGCTTTATAAAAATATAGTTTCAAATGAAAACCTTAAAATAAAACTGTGATTCTTCTCTTTCTGGGAAATGAAAGGAGATATAGAGGCAGTTTTGGCAAAAATCTAACCTAGATATCAGTTGAAATACTATTATTCATAGGATGTAAAATAATTCTACCACACATTTCCATTAATACCTCTTTATCCATTATTATGCTTTGCTCTTTCAAGCTGCTCCATTTACCTGCTTGTCTTGGTCCGGGATCCCTGTTAGGCACCTCAGTCAACTGCAGCTTGCCCAAAGATGACCTGACTGGAACCTGCAGTTGGGTCAGCTTTGGGAAATTAACTTGAATGTCCATGAAGTATATTTAGATTAGAAAAGTCAGGAAAAGCTGGAGTTAGAGGAAACTATGGTATAAAAATCCAGAGAAAATATGACATAGACAGGGACTGAATGAGTCCATCTAGGCAGGAAGATTCACTAGAAGTAGAGATGGTGCTGAGCATTCGCCCTGTAAGGGTGAGCATAGTGTTCTGTTTCAGGTGGCCTTGTCATGACTTCCTTTCTACATGGATGACTCACAATTGAAATGAAAGCACTTTAATCAATAGAAAGAAATAATACAATTTTTGTCTTTTCTTCCATGACCATTATCCTAGTCTGTAAAACAGACATATGCATCTATATGAAGATGTTTTTTCACATTTCGCCTTATTAGAGAGCCAACAGAGACTGAAAACCATTTAAATCTATATTCAAATTTATGAATCTGTAAGAAATATATTTGCAGTAGCAGTAGACTTTGGGTTCATGTTCCCATTCTTATTTATAAATAAGTGCTAGATTTGTTGGAAAACACACTTTGAGATATTTCAAACTCACAGATTGTCTCTTAACCAACGAGTATGAACCTGTGGCCAGTCATATAACCGATCACCTAATTGCATTCACCTGCAATGACAGCCTGTAATACAGTTGATTTAAACTAAGTAATGATTATGTAAGTAGGCAGTGATGGATACCTGACTTGTGTGTATGCAATTAAAGTGTAATGATTAATGACAAGAGCATTCTGAAGTTTTCCTAAAGTTGACACATACAATTTAGACTCACTATTGAGCATTTACTAAGCCTGTTCATGCTTTTAGTTTCCCTTTCTTCAAAGAAGAAATTGATTAATCAGACTCTATTTTCTATGAGTGCTTTTTCAGATAATAGAATTCAAAATTGTAATTGAGGGTTTATATGGAAAAGATACTAACATACTTCCAAGAACAAATGTAAGCTATATTTGTTTTCATGTTTCTTCTGTTTAGTGAACTCTCTATTCTCTTAAGCAGTTGTCCCTAACTTGTATACATACGATGGACCGTATATAATATTTTGCTTAGTTCTGATCAGTTTATAAATTACTTATATATAGTATAAGTATATTTCTTAGGTTTATATGGCAGAAAGTCTAGTGTGCTGCAAGGTGAAAAACAGAATGATGATGTTTAGTAACCAACAGACATGGAGACTTGCTCAGGTATAAGTGAACCTTTCTTGCAGTGTAAGGAAATATCCTCACTCCTACAGGGACAGTACTGAAGCACCTGTAGAAGCAGTTGGATAACTGTGAAGATTGTAGACCTGGTGATGTAGTTACATTGCAAATGGTGATCATATCCCAATTGTTGATTTATTTATACTTTTTTATTTTTATTTGTTTTGGGGTATTAGGAATTAAAACCAAGGCTTTTCCACTGAGCTACATCCCCGGCCCCCCACCTTTTAATTGGTACAAGTTTACAGTACCAAAAGATTATATGCCTTATGGGGAGTTGGCACTGTATATGCACATAACACATTTCAATTCTTTTTAATCCCACCCGCCCATCTCTTGATCCCCTTCCCTTTTTGCAAAAAATTTATCTTCCTAGTTCTTATTATCTTTTATTTTGCTCTTTAATTATTTATGCTTTATGCTTCTCATGTAAGAGAAACCATGTGATATTTAAGCTTGTGTGTCTGATTTATTTCACTTAACATTATGTCCTCATGGTGTATCCGTTTTTCTATTCAACTTTATCCTTCTTTATGGTATAGTAGTCCATTGCTCATAAATGCCACATTTTCTTTGTACATTCATCTCTAGATGGATGTACAAGTAGTCTTTTTCATTTTTTTGTTTTGAGACAGGGTCTTGCTAAGTTACCCAGATGGGACTTGAACTTTCATTCCTCCTGCCTCTGGCTTCTTGAGTGCCTTAAGGCTTTTAGTTGGGCCATCCACAATTTCAGAAGTCAAAATGTCCTGCAATCACAAGAAATTTAAAAACTCTTCCCTAGGATATCTTCTTGGGTCCTTTACTTCATTACACAAGGGTTATTGAGAACCATTGAAGAGACAAGAATCTGAAAACTATATTGACTTGTTTTTATAAATGTTTTCCCACTTATGAAATGTTGTAACTAAATTTGTAACTGTCATTTCTGTGTGTATATGTATGTGTGTTTTCATATATATATATATAATGTATATTTCTCTTTCATAGACTCTTGTATAATAAAAATTCAATGATTAAACACAGAATTACCAGTAATATAATTTTTCTGTTCAAATATCATTTTAAAATTTTGCTGATAGCTGTGTGGAAGTTAGTATTATTTTGTTTTCTGACAAACTTGGAGTTAAATCCCACCATGAACTCTTTTTACCCTTGTAATTTTTTTTTTTTTTTTTTGTACCAGGGATCAAACTTGGGTCCTTGCACTTGTGCAGCAGGTGGTGAAACCACTGATCTAAATCCCTGGCTCCAACCTTTTTAATTTTTGACATACTAGTCATTTTTCTTTTGGATTCAGATTTTCTTCAAGAAAATAGAATAATAATACAGGTTAAGTGCCCCTAATCTAAAAATCTGAAATCTGAAATCTGAATACTCCAGATCTTAATCTTTTTGCGTCCTGACATGATGCTACAAGTGGAAACTTCTCCACTTGATCTCATATGATGTGACAGTCAAAATGCATGTACAGTTAAATATGGTATAAAATTACCATTAGGCTATGTGTACAAGATGTATAATGAGTTATAAATGAATTTTGTGTTTAAACTTGGACCCCATGCCCAAGATATCTCAACAGGTATGCAAATAGTCCAAAATCTGAAGAAATCCAAAATCCAAACACTTCTCATCCCAGACATTTCAGATAAGGGATACTCAACTTGTGATTGCCAAATTATTTTTAAGATTATGTAAGTTTGTATATATGTGTGGGGGTAAACATTGTACCTAACACATGCTGAGCATATGTTTTAAATGGTATAGGTGAGGTTTGTTTTTTTACTTATAACCATTTTTTGAAGAACCAGTGAAAACCAGAAGAAAGAAAGAGTAATTGGCAAGAGCAATATTTTTGACTTCTTATGTTGATTTATGGTGCTCCTGCTAGCTGCTAAATTGATACTGCATTTTTTTGCTTACTATTAAATCATAAATTATATGAAAATAATATATTTTAAAATAATAAATTACAGTGAAAAAATATTGGTAAAATTTTAAGAAATAGTAGTGATATTTTGGCTTTCAGTAATCAATGCATACTGGGTAATTAGCCCAAACCTTCCAGTAAGACAAATTAAAAATATTAAATGAAAAGAAAATGATATTTTGAATGCATCAGAGAATTTAACCATGTGATGAAGAATTAAAGGACCAATAGCTGAGAAAAGTCAGAAATTAAGAGAGAAGATCTAAATATTGGGGACTATTTCCCCTCAGAGAATTTGTTATTTGCAGAAGAAAATTGTTGAGGTGGTGGATGATTGAGCAGAAAATTTGATAACCATACAGGGTTACAAAGGTAAAATTTTGAGTCCTTTAGTCAAAAGTGATGAGTTTGGTAAACTTCCACAATTTGTTTTAGGTCTCAGTAGTTGAACTGTGGATTCAAGAATAGATCAGAACACAATCCCCTCATGAAAGTAAATTAAATAGAGCAACACACAACTTATTAGTGAATCTCAAAAAATATAATGCTGAGTAAAATGAAAACAAATAGTGTATAATTATGTTTGTATGAGGTTTGAAATAACCAGCATTCCCAGGACTAATGTTCTGTCTTGGGACATGTGGATGGTCCCGTACATACATAAATCTATTCTGGGGTTAATGTGTCTAAAATAACTAGATTCAAATCACGTGTAGATAAAGAGAAGATTGTGTCAAGCCTCAAATTAATTCTACAACTTTGAACTACATTAGTTGGCATATAATCAAGTAAAACCAGGATAAATCAAGAGGCAATATTTTCCAGAACCAGTAGAAACCCCATTCTGACAGAATAATTGATGTTCCAGATATTGAAACTTTGAAATACAGATGATAAATAAGCATGATTAATATATTATAGAAACAAAAGACAACATTGAAATTTTTGTAGAATCCTTAAAACTACCCCCAAAATTACACCATTTGAAAAAGAAACTTGTAGAAATTTTAGCACTGAAAAGGAAAGTACAGTACTATTGGATTTCATAGCAGGTTAGTGATAGTTAAAGAGTGCTTTAATGATTTAGAAAATGTCTTGTAAAAAATATGTGGAATAATGCATAGAAAAACAAAAGGAAAGAAGAAAAAATATACAGAAAATGCAGTGAGAAATATAACATGCACTTGGATTTTAATTTTAGTAAATAATAGTTGTGAAATTTGTAAGACTGAAGGATGATTTCTTTATATTATTTGTGAGAGAATGCTATTCAAATTTCAATGAGGTACTACTACACACATTCCATAATGACTAACATTTCGAAGGAATGACAATGCAGAATACTTACAAAGTTGTGAAAATGTGGAAGAATTGTGTAAATTGTACAGTCACATTGTGACAAAGTTTTGCATTGTCCATTGAAATTTAACAAATGCAGTTTTATAGAAAGCTAAGAGGAGGGCTGGGGGTTAGCTCAGTGGTAGAGTACTTAGTAGCATGTAGGAGTTCCTGGGTTTGATGCCCAAGAATGAAAAAACCCTAAAAATATATCATACAGAAAATGAAATGCACATGTTTGAAAAGATACATACATGAATATTCATGAGGCATTATTTGTTATAGACCAAACTAGAGGAAACATATCCATGAGTAATAAAATGAATAAATACATCGTTTTGTAATCATGTAATAGAATAGTATACCATAGAGAGAATGAGTTAATTAGATCTACAAACAACACATGATGGATCTCAACAAATACAATGCTGAGAAAAAGATAAAAACATAATGTATTAAATAATTATATTTATATAGAGATAAAAACAAATAGAAATAAGCTGCATTGTTAGCCTTAGAAGAAAGAAGATTATAATTGGGAGGAAGAATAAAGGCATGCTTTGGGGGTACTGGCATATTTAGTTATGAAATATCAGTAGTGGATACATGAAACTTCACATAGTATTAATTTATCGATTCGGTAGTTACATGATTTGTAAAGTTTGTGCGTCGCTATGTGTGAATTAAAATGTTAAAAATATAGACAAGTTGCTTGATTACTTTAGAAAATGGCCAACATATGAGAAAATAGTTTTATAAGTATTATAATAGTTCTATAAGTACATATTAAATCCAAAGGAGCTATTATTAATCATCAACATAGGAAAAATTAAAAATGGAAAGATTGCATCCTCTAAAACTGTAATTTATTACTGGTGGAAGTAGGACTGATATAACCATGTAGGAAATTGTTGGGTGGGTGTTATCTATCAAATATATTTGTAACATAATCGAGGATTTCCTTCTTTGCTGTATACTCTACAGAAACTCTTACATAGTCTGTAAGGATATGTGTATAAGAATGTAGCAGCATTATTTGTAATACTCTCTAAATCTTGAAACCAACAAACATCAGGTCTAAAACAGATTCTATAATGGAATATTCATGCTAGAGTATATTATACACCAAAATAAATCATAGTTCTGCTCAACAACATGAATGGGACTTTGCCTTAGGGAAATAGTTTTGTCTATTGATATTTTTAACAGAGCCTGGGATGTAGTTCAGTGGTTTAATGCTTGCTTAGCAAGTAGGAAGCTGTGTTTGATCCTTAGGGCTGAAAATAAAAATTTAAGACCTAACGTTTTATGTAGCACTTTCTATATGCTATATTGTATAATTGTTACCTTTTAAAACTTTTTCAAAATTCTATCAAGTAATTGCTTTTAAAATACTTATTTTATGTATGGAAACAGTCATGGGTAGTTTAACTTGCCCCAGATAATAGAGCTTTTAAATAAAATGAAGAACTACTCAAGAGAGTGAGGATTGAAGTTCACTTGAGCCCACAGGTTTGAGACCAGCTTGGGAAACATTGTGAGACAAGATTCCACCTCTAAGTACATACAGAGAACCAAGAAAGTATGTAATATCGAAGAGATTTCTGTTCCTTTTACCAAAACTTAACTTTTAATAAATAAATGAAGCAGTGTAGTTCTTTGTAGAAATGGGCTGAAATTCAATCCAATTGGGTAGTGTCTGAACTTTTGTATAATCCAGAAGCACATGTAAAATAAAATATACTACATTTTATAAAAGATGAAATGTGGTGTCTTAGTTACTTTCCTCTTTGTTAAGACAAATACCAGACACTGAAAGTTAAAGGAGGAAAGGTTTATTTCACCTCATAGGTTGTAGAGATTTCAGTCCATAGTTGACTGGTTCCATGGCAGGTTGGCATGGCAGAGGCATCACTAAGGAGAAACAGTCCATGGAGAGTAGGCAGGAGACGGTGGAGCAGCAAGCAGCAGCAGAAGTGGTGAGCAGCAGCAACAGCCTGCTTTCTTTCTGTCCCTTTATATGCAAGGTATTTGTTGATTGCTACCACCCACACCAATGGTGGGGCTTCCATTATCCACCCCCTGAATCCCAGTGTCACACCTTTAATCTACATTCACACACCCTAATCCAGTCACCTTTGAAACTCTCCACCTATGAACACATGGGGCTTTAGGGCCCCATCTAGATATAAGCCATAATGTGGCATCTTTGACCAGTGAAATTTTTTCAGTACTGGGAAGTAAACCCACGGACTTCACAGTGATGTCAACTCCTTTTTTTGTATTTTATTTTGAGACAAGATCTCTCCAAATTCCCTGAATTGTCCAGGCTGGGCTCAATTTGTGGTACTTCTGCCTGTTTCCACAGTGCTAGAATTACAGATATGTGTCATGGCCAGCTCAATGTGAATTTTTGCGAAAATCTAGTAGTGTTCATGAATTATTGTTCATAACCTTTGTTCTAGAAAGCCAGAAGCTATTTTGTGAATACTTTTTTTATACATAATGAAAACTGAAATTATATTGTGCTGTAAAGTGTTACTCTCATGTAGCAATATAGAATACATGCAAATTTACATAAGCAGTATATTCATAAATCAGATTTCCAAATTGACATTTCTAAATATTTGAAATAAAAAATTGAGTTGTCTCATAAAAGCATTGATCCAAAACTAAATTAAGAAAATACCTAATCCTTGAGACCTTGTGCTTTGCATGTTCAGAAAAGACTCAAAAGATACTGCTGTATGTAATGCTCCACACTTTTATACATAGCAAATTTAAAATAGGTAATAATAGGCCAGTTGCTTGTAATGAGACAGAGAAAACAAGAAAATAAGCAGAAATAAATTGTAGAAGAACATTGGAAAATAGAAATAAGAATTATCTGACAAATACATAAAAAGAAAATAGTCATTTTCATCCTAACATACATTATTATAACAGATCTTTTTTGTTATTAATAAAAACCTTAATGATTTTTTAAATTCATGAATTCTTTTGTAAGTCAAATTTTCAATTTTGTCCTAAGTGAGACTTTTAAGTTTAATATTCAAACATGAAAAAAGTAATATAGATCCTTCCTACAACTAAATGATGGTTTTGGAAGGTATAAACAGTCTTTCAAGTCTGCTTCTGAAGTTTGGTGTAGTAATGGAACATTTAAACTTTCTTTTAATAAAAAAGACAATTTTTGGTCAGAGTAATTACTGAGAATGCTCAGAAATAAGAATGTATTGCTTACTGCTTGAGTAAAATTTCCTTCATATACTCTTCCATGTTGATTCCATGGTATATTATTACATGCAGTATATCTTTGTGACTAGTATTATAGCATTCTTTTCTAATTTTCAATCCATTTTTATTGTAAAATAAATCCATAATTCTTTATTTCAAAATCTACTTCCCTTCTTGCCCTCCAGATCTACATTGCTATAATGATTCATTTCCATTTCCTCTAATTTTCTCTGAGCTTTTAAGCATTCTTCAGGATTGTTAACACTTCTCAAAAATATTTTAAGCCTTTGAGGAGTTACGTAAGTACTCCAAATCACATAGGGTTCTGTGAGTAGAAATCAAACCCAAGACTTCATTAATTTCCCAAAGACACCTTTTTTTGCACTCTTTTTAAAACTATCCATTTTACTCCAAGCTTAATATAAAGAGTTAAGTGTGAGAAAACCTTGAACAAGTTTATGTCTGGCTTTCAACGGCTAGTGTCAGTCTTTATGAATGAGCACATATGATTTTTATTTGGTTGCTAAATCTTTCCACTTTCATATTCTGGAGTAATTGTGTTGAAACCATCAGAAATGACTATCATTCAGCATCCTAAAAGAGAGAATTATCCTCCAACACTCCATGACATCACTATTTCCAAATTGTCTCACCAGAAGCTACCATACTTTTTAACTTCACCTCTTTACACGTTTCTCAGAGATAACAATTCTCTCCCTCCTTCATCCATTCCCACCTCCATGATGATGTCCGAGCCTTTTTGTTTCCATTTCCTTGTAAAATAAATTAGAACTAAGACGATGGAACAAATTGAACTAAAATGTTTATGATTAAAGATTCAGTATTAGCTTAGAATTACTGTGCTTTTTCCTCACTTTCCTATCTAGTTTTAAACTCCTCTCTTTTTCTCATTTTCCCATCTATGCACCAACATACTACATTTTATTCCCTTTCACTTCCAGTGTGATTTGACTGGTTTTGACTCCATGCTTTTGTGCATGCTGACCACTTTATTGTGAACTCTTTCCTCTCTGACTTTGTCTTTACCTGCCAACTTGTCAGCTAAATTCTGCTGTTGCAAACAAACATTATTCACCATCCAGTTTTCTGTCTCTCTGTCTCTGTCTGCCTCTCTGCCTCTCTATCCCTCTCTCCCTCTCCCTCTCCCTCGCCTTCTCCTTCTCTTTTTCTCTTTCTGTGGTGGGATTAAACTCAGAGCCTTATTCATGATAGGAAAATGTTCAACCACTGAACAACATTCCCAGCTTACAATTATTTTTTTTAATAGAATAAGGTGTCTTTCAGAACTTTCAAGCCAGGAAGAATATTGCCAAACTAAATGAAAATTCAGTGGTGTGTCTAGAGCTGATTCATGCCTTACCATCCTACCAGTTTTATCTAAATACTATAAATGTCCACAATCTATGTGACCTTCACCTCCTGGACTTCCATTTCTTTATTGTAAAATCAAAAGTTTGACTATGGCACCTCTGAGGATCTTTTTTAATCTCACATATGATAGTTTGATAATTTAAAAATATGCACAAAGTGTTTCTTTTCTATATTTCACTTTTTATTTTTATCTTTATTATGTATAACTTCATGGCTTACTCATTTAACAGGCTTAACAATTCAGTGAACTTGAATATTTGGTTTCTCCACTTAAAAAGGAAAATAGTAATAATGTTAAACATTTATACAGGCCTGTGAACTCTGACATTTTATATGTGTTATTATAGATTGAGTTTTGTTTACCTTCTAGACTACAGACAATAAAATAAGTTCACATGAATTTATTTGATATTTTATAGTGAGACTAGAGGCAAGTTCACGATGTCACTGTCAGTAGATCTATGCTGCTCTGGGCAGCAGACATGAAGGGAAAGGAGATAACACAGCATCACTCTGGACAGAGACTAAATAATAGAAAAAGGAGGATATTCCTTGTCTATCTTCTCATCTCAGTAATATTTGATAATGTTCTGTTTTAATGATTAATGATCAAATGGATATCTTAAAATATCTACTGGTAGCATTTGTGTTTAGAGCAAATTATTGATGAGAAAACCATGAAAGTCAAAGTCATGAGCCCTTTTATTTTTAATAAAATGTGGAAAGCCCCTCTACAAAATGAAACAAGAACAACAATAAAAGCGTGCCTGAGACTAGTTTACAATTGTTATTTTTAAGCTGTGTTTGCAAATACAGATGTTTAGGCTAAGTTCTTTGCCCAAGGTCCCACAATATGTTAATGCCAAAGCTTGCTGTATCCCAAGTTATTCAAATATGGAGTTTCTAATGTTAAAATATACCTCAGTATTTATACCATATATTATACTGAATATCATGTTATACATTTAATATGCTTTTCAAATAAAATAAAATTTACATGAGTAGATAATGTGTTTTAGGTGTGTTTATATGTTTATATATATTTTTTAAAATACATTTTCTTAAATGTTTTTAGAAATTTCATTGATATATATATTTATGTATCTCTACATTTACCAATATATCTTTGGAATACTACAAATCGGTGAATATGTGGAATATGTAATGAGCTTATGAAACCAGAATATTAAATATTTCTTTTATAACACTTCAGCTAGTATTTGTCATGACATTTTACTATTATAACTGTAGCAAAAAAGGAAGCTCAGGTAAAATTATTTTTGTTACTGTGTATGAAGATGTAATTATGGAATGGATTTAAGAATTTAGTCACAGTTACAAACACATTAGCATCAAAACCAGTACTCTAAGGTGGTAAGATAAGTGATTTGAAAATAAAGCATTGAAGTATGAGCTGTAAATTATGATTCAAGTTTTCTCTTTACCTGTATAACATAATTTTAATTAATTCTATCATGCTATTCCCAAGGTGGGGTTAATTAGACTGAGTTTAGCACATTGGTAAATGCACAAGATGGTTCCAGAGGAAGGCTCTGTAGTAGAACTTTTTGAAATGATGGAATTGTCCTATGTAGGCACTTTCTAATAGAGTATCCACTAAGCTCATGTGGTTATAAAGCTGTTGAAAAGTGTTTGGTGTGATTAAGGAAGTAAATATTTAATTAAACCTGATTTTAATTTGAATAGCCACATACAGCTAATGGCAGCTACATTAGAGCAGATCTATAGGCTTTGGCATCTGTTTCTAAACTGTGTGGTTCTGATGGCCACTTGACATAATTTGAGCATACCACAGAATCTAAAACTAGCACAGTTCTTAGAAATGGTTTATTTCAATAGCTTTCAAACTCTATTCAGTGACTACCAATAAGAGATAAAGTTAATAGAGACACCATATACATAGACTTCTACATGCATAATTCAGAAGTTTCTTAAACAGTTGTCTTTAATTTGTGAATTGTAATATTCATGTTTTTATTCTATTGCATTATATTTTTAAAAGTAGCTTTCTGAATTTCATTAAAATTTGCTGCATCCATATACTTCCTTTTACAGATGAGGGCACTGTGTACTGGAAACTCTGGCTGACATGTCAGACCAAAAGCTATTGTTCAACTTACAATAGATATTTGTCTTTTCTTTAAGTCAGAAATGCATAGGGATAGCTGTAAATAAGCCACTAAGTATTCCTGCTGCATTAATCCCCTATTAAGCCAAACATTTTAATGGACCAAATGTATTTTTCTTTGGTTATATTCAAAAGTATGTGGGCTGGTGCACCATCCTACCCAAATTTCCTTCTTGCTGTTTGCCTCATAGAGGACAAAATATGGGACCTCTACTTTGATTTCTAATCTGTGCTAGGACAAAAACCTACTCAAGGAACAAACCTCACAGAACGTGTGAGATATTCACCAAATGAGATTCATTACTATTTATACTAATAAGACTAGGACCAATAACTAAAAGATACTTCATTTTTAAAATTTTATTTATCTCAGAGATGCTGAAAAGCAAATAATACCTAAAACAAACAGTAGCATAATAGAGTATCATTTAGAGTTTCATAGTCCTTAGATTATACAGTTTTAAACATTATCTGTCAGTTGAGGCATTCCCAAAACTTCTTCAAGAAAGTTTGGGTTTAACATTTTTAAATTCCATTTGACTGATTGCCATAGATGCAGATTAAAAATGAAACAAAACCAACACCAACATTAGAATGGACTGTATCATGAAAATTCATGTGTTAATTCTTCCTGAGTTTCATTATAGCTGTTAACACCTATTTTGTAGTTTTAATTGTTGGCTACTTCTTACTGGAGATTATCAATGAGACATTTTCATGTGATAGCCAGGATTTATGGTTTTTCAACTATTTTATAAGTGATTTGTTACATAAAATGTACAAGAGTAGACTTTTTCCAGTCCTTCTACTAGAAACGAATGCCAACTATACCCAGAGTGCTAACTGCAGGAAACCAACAGTGACAGATCATCAATTTTAAATTTAACTTGATGGTAATTCTGTTAAAATGTTTTAAAATTTATATCTTAGTAATAATTGTTGCAAATAAAGTGCACATATGGGGGGATGGAACTGAAATGTCTCCCTAGATGATAATTTCTAAATAGATAATTTCTAAATGTCTCCCTAGATGATAATTTCTAAATAGATTTTACCAAGTGAACAATATCAAAATCACCAATAGCAAGATGTATCAATATCAAAAATATAATGGAGTGAGAAAAATCTAATCATGAAAATATACCAGAGAAACTTAACCTGGAGAACATTGTATAAAGAAGAGATACCTTTCAAAAATGTCAAGTTTATGAAAGACAAAGCAAGCCTTAAGAATTGTCATAAATTGGAGGACATGAAGGACTACAAGTAGTATGTGAAATTGGATCCTGCATAGGATCATGGAACAGGAATAAAACATTAATAGGAAAGTAGGAAAATTTTAAGTAATTTTAGAGAAAGGTAGGTAAACATTATATGGAAGTCCTATTATTTTTGCAACTTTTATTTAAGTCTAAAATGAATTAAATGTTAAAAATGAAAGGTGATTGCTGAATTATGAGTTGTGTAATCTAGCCTAATGTTTCAATGTAGAGTCATTTTAAATCATTCAGATATTTTTCTGATATAATAATTTTTGAGAAAAATAAAAAGGCTTTATAACTGTGTCAGATTTTAAAATGTATGTGTCTATAGTTGGCAGCCCTAAAATATGGCTCAGTATATAAAAGTTTATACAATCATTTCATAGACTACCCAGCAATCTTTTACTTTTATTTCATGAAAGATAACACATTTTAAACATTATTGTAATGCCCTCAATACCAAATTTTAACTTTTGCATTTTTCTATGCATTATTATAGCAATTGGTGTAAACATTTTTTGAAATTGGTCTACTGAGTGTTCTTATAGTTCAGAAGCTCTGGTAAATATGTTTGGAAAATATGTAAATCAGTTTTTCAGGAAAAACTGAAAACTTGTTTTCAGTTGGATTTCTGATGTATTCAGGTGATGTACAATCCAGCACTGTTTTGTGTTTTTCAAGGTGACATTCCTGGATGGTAACTAAGGCAGAAACTTGCTTGAGGAAATGGGGGTCTGACCCTCACCTCAGTCCAGCTCTTAGTGTGCCTACAAATAAATTAGATGACTTGATGCATGCTGTAGCTTTTTACATTCATCTTTCCAAGGGTCTCTTTTTATGGTGCTTAATGTACTGAAGTAAATGAACTCAGGATTTCTGGCTGCCTGTAAAATCTGTCATTTTGTTTTTCTCTCCAATCCAACAACACATAGCCATTCTAAATCTGAGTAGTCAAAATGAGTGAGGTTTCTGTGGGTTGCATAGTAAATCCCGTATTTGTAGAAATCGGGATATGAGAGATAACAGACATCTCTGCTTTCCCATTGTAAAGGGTGATTTTAGCAATGTACTCTAGAACTTCTAATAATAATGCAATTATGTTTACTGTGCACTGGCATAAACCATTATGGCACATTTAATCACTATTAGGAACTTATTTTCCCAAAATTAGAGATGGTGAATTTTGGGTTTATAAATATTATGCAGATTAAGTCATTCATGCAGATTTCAAATCTGGGAGATCTAATTTCAGATTCTGTAGTCTTAATTTCTGCACCATACTTCAAGCAGGGATTGACATTCCAAGATGGATAGGGCAATCATCTAGCCTTTAAGGAGTCCAGAGATGAAAGATCAAATCTTTCTTATCCCACAAAACAAAGGACATAGAAGTAAAGGAGGACTGAGTATTTTCAGTTAGTCATGAAATTAAATAAAATCTGCTTTTCTTTCCAGGTAATTTCTTCACTAGAATCTGCATTATTTTCCAAGTAATGCCGCAATCATCATATTTATCATCATACCCCCAAATCTTCTTTATATAATAAACATTTGATTTCCCAGGAATCTGTGGATTTGCTAAGTTTTATGGATTCTAAATCAGGTTTGCCTACCTTGGCCAGGCTCATCTACCCATCTATATTCTGCTGATAGCAATTTTTGATTGTCTTATTCAGGTGTGACTAATGACTAGGTACAACTTAAGTAAAGACAGTGATCGAGAATCATCTCTCTAATCACCAACAGGCTAGATTGGCCTTATTCTCATAGTGACCCAGGGCTATAAATAAGAGCAAAGACTTCTTGAAATGTAGTTTCAGAATGTCACATCATGGTTTCTACCACATTTTACTGACCAACCCAAGATATAAGGAAACAAGACCAACCTACATTAAAAGGGAAATACACTTAACCAGTTGATGGGAACAGTAGTATTACATTTTAAAGGGTATATGAATTGGTTTCCTTCCTCCCTTCCTTCCTTCCTTTCCTCCCTCTCTCCCTCCTCCCTTTTCTTTCTCCCTCCCCTCCTCTCCCTTCCCCTCCCTGCCCTCCCCTCCCCTTTCCCCTCCCCTCCCTGTCTCTCTGTCTCTGCCTGTCCCCTCCCTCCCTCTCTCTCTCTCTCTCTCTCTCTCTCTCACAC
Source organism: Heterocephalus glaber (assembly GCF_000247695.1). Next base: position 33,295,190 of record NW_004624736.1, on the reverse strand, counting down.
ACACACACACACGCACACAGACACATACCAACTTGCATAATGGATCTTTATTCAATACAGATAATTTTATGATCTCATCATCTGAATCATTTCTTAATGAATTGCATGATAGTCTTTCTTCTTACTTTTTATTTGTCCACACGTACTCTAGATGTTTCTTCTGAGAATCTACTAATACTGCTCTGACTTTTTGACACAAATAACATAATTCACCTTGAAGTTGTAAGGTTTATGAGTGTAGGTAGGAGATAGGCTCTTGGAGATTGATTGGTTTCACTATAGTCTTAAATGTTCTTTTGTGTTATGATACTGTGTTTGCTGAGACTGTGAAAACCTTTCTGCATTCCATGAATACAAGATTTGTTTCTTTGCAGCTCTTTTGTAGTGTAGCTTAAATGCTTTAAAGTCAGGAGAAATTATTACAACCTAGTTTTTATTGGTTTATTCTCTTGGTATAAATGGAGGGGGAGCACTTCCCTTCCACCACCGACTAAATATTCTGTGCTTGTTACTTTACTTTATGTAAAGGTAGGCATTATTCCTTCTGTACTGATGGAAAAGTAAAAGTTTAGCTAAGAAGATTGTATAGGTTTTAAAAACACAGGTTTTCAGCAGAGCTTACACTCAATTTGATTTTACATAAAAATTCATTTCCTCAAAATGATTTTGCACTGGGGAAATCAGAATAAGCAGATGAGATGTTTTTCATTTTCACTTAAGAGAAAAATAAACACATATAAAAACTTTTATCTCCTGTACAGATTTCAAAATTTATACCTTATATTAAGAGCAATTCTTAATTTGAAGATGGGTTTTAATGAATTATTTTCTTTAACTATAAAAGTTTTATTTACTGATTTTAGAAATAATGAATTTTAACCAAAGGAGAGAATAAAAATAAATACCAGTGGTTACACATTGAGAAATAATTCCTTCTTTGAGGGTATTTAATCTCAGCATTTTTGTATGACTTAAAAATTACATAGTTGATACTCTCTACAAATGTTCACAATATTATTTCTATATGTATATACATATATATTAAAATTAATAAATTATAAAAGATCAAGGAATGAAAGAAGGCAAGTACATTGTATTAAGTTCCTCATTAAAATGAAAAATTTATGAATTTCATTTATTTGATCAAATTTACCAAAAAAACAAAAGTTCTATAAAGGATTAAAATGTGGAAAGACAATCCCTAACCTTAAGAAAGTCTGTGTGGTAAAATCACATCATAATAGAAGAACCATAATACAAATATCAATGGAAGACTGTTCAGCTATGAAAAGTATGAGATCCTGTCATTTGCAACAGTGTGGATAAACCTTGAGGACATTGTTCAGTGAAATAAACTAGACAGAGAAATACAAATACTGCACTTTCTTCCCCACATGCAGAATCTGAAAAGCTACTCTCACGTAAGTGGTGGTTATCAGAGGCTGGACAAGGAGAAATGGGAAAGCAAGGGGCATGGTTTTAGTTAAAGATAAAAATTTCAGTTAGGAAGAGTAAGTTCAAGAGATCTACTATACAACATATTGACCATAGTTAATAATTCATTGCATTCTTGAGATACAATGACAGAGTGAATTTAACATGTTAAAAATGTTTCCACCACAAAAATAGCAACGTGAGGTGATGTACAAATTAATGGGGTAGACTTACTCGTGAAAAAATGCATATGTACTTGAAAACATACTCTACATAGTAGATATATATAGTTTTACCTGTTGATGTAAAAAAAAGTAGATTTTGAAATTTAAAAAAGAAACAAAAGCAACTGTAGCATTTTTGGATAACGTCAGAATATTGCTTTGGGACTCAACTACTATTGTACAGTGGATGGAGCACTAGAAATATCAGTTGTGGCTTCATATTTGCATTTTTGTTTGATGCATAAATATACACACTTTTAAAACATGAGTTATGACAGTGATCCATAAAAACAGCCTAGTATTTCATTAAGGATTCAGAGATTTTTATGCCTTGGTACTTGCAAAGGGAAAGTACAATAGGCACTGACTTAGAAATGCAGTCTTTATGTGTTTCCTTCATTCTTTATTATATCGGTCTCTAATAATCAGAGATTTATAGTTCATTCCTTGTTAGCTTTTTCCTTTTGTTGTTTTTTATCTTTTTTCTCCTTTTTAGTATGTTTATTCCCTACTAATATTTGAAAAACACATGCAGTTTGCGAAGGAAAACATTTTCTTATCTCTCAGTGGAGATACTATGAATGAGCTTTGAAGGAATTCTGTTTAATGTTCTGTTATTAAAGAAACTCAGTTTCTTTTGGTAAATGATATGACTCACTGATTCTAGTAAGGGAGGAGGTCATCCATTTTTTTGGCAGTCAGGTTTAATACAACTAACAACAAGAGCAACATTGTGGAAAAGAGATTTGCAATAAAATTAAACTGAAGTCTTTCAGATTGAAATGTACATTTTGCCAAAGTAGATTTACTGTTAAGCTTCATCAAAGTAACTTTACCCAAAAATAGTAGGAAAACTATTGCAGTATATATTTCAATGGGCTAAGGTTATGACATTATATAAGAGACACAGTTCGATGACAGTGTTCCTTCTCCATCTCTCTAAAAGACATTTTCTAAAGTTGGTGTTGTCTCTGTGGGTAATCTGCTTGCTACCATGAAAGTTGGTGTTTTTTCTGTGGGTAATCTGCTTGTTACCATGATAATCTTTTAAAATTTATAAATGAAAAATATTTAAAGGTATATAGGGAACACGGTTGGCACAGGTATAGACAATTTAACAGTAATTTGAATGAGAAATGTCATTAGATTTAAATTTAACCACACATGCCTCTAGGATTTATTTTTAAGACTATTTAAGCATTTATTATGTACTCAATTCTAGAAATGATGAATAAGACTGTTTGACAAACAAGTTTTTATCTATCCAAAAGGCTATAAATTATATTTATATTATATATTATATCAATAATCCTATGATAGAGGTATCATATAGTTTTCAGAAAGCACTTGAAGATGCCTTCGGATTCCTCTACACAGTGATATAAGATTGAAAATTGATATGGACAGGTCTGTGTCGTGTTCAGAAAATTCTAGCAGCATGTGGAGGCAGTTTATAGGGATGGTTTTTGATGTTGAAATTAGAGAGACTTGTTGAAGATTTTGTTCCAGTTGCAGCCAGGCAAGTGAGGGATATAATGATCATGAGTGAAAGGAGAGTTAAATCAGTAACAGAAGAAAGTGGAAAGAAGTAATATTTGTCATTATCTGGAAAGATGAAGTTCTTAACATTTGGCCAAAATAACCCACTGTTATTCACAGGAAAACATAAATCTTTGTTGTATATAAATCTTTGTTGTTACATAAATGATCCCTGCACCTTTATTATTATATAATTTCATCTATAAAAATCTGATATAATGTTGTTTTTTTACCTGTAACCTTGTTAGATCACAAAGATTTTGAGTATTATGAAAGTGTATACATTTAGGTTGAATATTAGATTCTCAGGTTTTTATTCTTATTTGTATCAGTGGAAGTTAGACTAAAAATGATATAGAATTTTTATTGTATACAATTAATGTAGATATATAATAATTCAAATTTCTAGAATAAGATTATTAACATTAATATTCACCTAGAAGTATTTATGGCTAGGCATAATTTTGTACCATGTAAGCAGTATTTTAACTACATTATCTGTGCTTTAGTCACATTGAAGATTAATTTTAATTATATGCTTTAAATAAGCCTTAACCAAAAATGATTATTATATTCACTTACATTTATTGTTATATTGCCAAATGGAAAGATGTTTTTAAAGAAATACAATTTATTGAAAAGTGAATTTAAAAAGCAAATGAATGGACATTTTACTAGATTGTATCATAAATCCTTTTTTCCTTTATTAAATTCCATATTCATAACAAAAATTATTTGTGAAAATAGAGGATAGATTAATTTTTTTATACATATTGTCTGACCCTGGAAAGATCAGACTACTTGATTAACCAAAATATTTTCCTTTTCCTTGGCCATATTTGTGTGGGAAGTTCTAATCATTAGATTACCCAGTCTGTTGAATACTTAAGTAGTGAACCAACTAGTATTTGTTTGAATGCTGATTAGTAAGCATCAAGGTACTAAGTACTGAAAAGAAAGGATTTCATAATATAAATCTTAATTAATTAATATTCAAAGAGAATAGTCTGACCATGATCACTGATTGTTTGTATTCACTTATTCATAAAAGTATATTATGTTCTACCAAGTACCAGGTAACATGCTAGATATTGGGAATACAAATGAATAGATGAAGAAGAAAGTCTTGCTCCTTGCCTAAGAATTCAAAGTAAGGGGGGAATAGGTACAAAGAGTTACAGTTCCCTTTGATAAGTTCTGTTATATCACAAGGAAGACAGCATCATTTGACCCACAGAGAACAGTGATTATCTTTGCTTAGAACAACGTGTTTAATTGCTCAATTGCTTTAATGTAGTAAAAAAAAAAGTCACTGTAATACTTACAAAGGGTAGTGTACAAGGCAGTAAGGTTTAATTGGGATCATTTTGACAAGAAATGAAATGTGAAAACTCAAAGTCAGTGTTTAAGGATTGCTTGTTTACAGGTATTTTGAAGTGTAAGACAAGTGTAAGACCCATTTAGAATAAGTTTTATATTAAGTTAATTAATTGAATTTCAGTCTTCATCTTGAGTTAAAATTGGCCTAACAGAAAGAATGTAAGAAAAACAAATAAGACTCTTCAATTGCCTTAAATTATACAAAGAAGAGAATGGAAAATGATATTGTTGGGATAATAGGAGGGGGGCACCATTGTATGTGAGTCTCAAAGGAAGCTTAGCTATAAATCCTGCAGTGGGCAGACAGTAGAAAAAACTTACAAGGGCTTAGCTGATTTAGTTACTATACCTGAGTAAATCACATGACTACTTTTAACTTTGGCTTCTTTATTTATGAAATTGAAAATACTTTTTCAAGGTACTACTGGATCCAACATTGTGTTCTTCTCATTCTAAGAAAAAATTAGTCGATTTAAGAAAATCTTTAGTGTAAGGAAAATGTCAAGGAAAATCAAACCTTTTGTAGCGCAAGCACCAATAATTTAAGTATGTAGAACTGTATCCTAAGATTTCCAGACAAATGAAGTACATAAACATAAGCATAAATACTGTTTCCTTAACTACATCTATACTGCCTTAAGCAATGATAATTTATCCATAATATTTTTGCTACTAGGTGATAAACAGACAGTTCTGAGGAAGTTATAAATTGTTTATCCCTTTAAACTTTTATTTGAATTACATACTATTTTGAAGCTGAGGCAATAGGAAGTTCAGGAAATACCTTTAAAAAGAGAAAGAGATATGAACAGTTATTTCCTTGTTGATGTAAGTTTTTAAAAAAATGGTAGCCAGTGCTCTAAGGTGGTTAGTGTTATCTGGGACCCATTTGACACATGACTGTGCTGAGCCACAGAGGCACTCAAATAGTTTCAGCAATGGTTTCACTGATTGACTAATGAGGTTTTCCTTGTGTATTTCTGTATGTATGGATCTGACATTATCAGTTGCTAAACAATAATGCGAATGAATTGGATTGCATCGTATCTTAGATGCTTTGACTTTCTGCTATTGGAATTTATATAAGATACAGTGAATTGGATTGCATCGTATCTTAGATCCTTTGAGTTTCTTCTACTGCAATTTATATAAGATACATCTGCACACACGTTTGATGTGGTAGAGATTATTGAAGATACATGAGATGAAGGAAAATTTGGATCAATCTCTTGGACTTCACTTTCTACTACTACATCTTAGCCAAATGTTTGTTCCTTCATATTTAAACTATGCCCATAGACCTTGAACTTTTTTTCCTTCCTGTAAAGATTCATTAAGAATTTCAGTTGAAGAAAGTATTGTGCTGTTGCAGGATTTGAAAACTGTTCCAAGTATTCTTTGTTCTTGATCAATATAAAGTCTAGCTTAGGCCATAGCACATAAGGGCACATAAGCCAGTGTTTCAAAAAAGCCTCTGAGATGTATTAAATGACTGATTTCTTCTCAGTATACGTAACTAGGGCTATCATCCTTTTAAAAGATCACTTCTTTTATCTCATATGTCTGCTTCAAACCATTGTGGCTTCCTTGACTAATACTGTTAAAATTTCTATGCCTTCTCTTAAAGTTTATGTATTTCTTTTGCTGACCCTATTTAGCATTTGCTTAAATTAGTCCAATATCCTCACTTTCCTTGGCTCTCTTAATTTCAGCTGTCGAGCACCTACCATTCCACTTTTCTCAAAGAAAGACATATTATTTCTTACAGGTCTAGCTCTAGTTTTACCACTCCATAAAGTCTTCTACACCTCAAGGGTCCACTCTGGTTTCCTGCAGCCAGGTACTTGACAGAAACACTACCTTCTGATGACAAGTGCTGTTTCCATGTGACACTTCAGTGTTTGGTCTTCTTCCTTTTCCAGCTTCTTAGAAACTTAAGAATAGAGTTCACCATTTTAAAGATTTCTCCTTTCTTTCTTTTATTTTCTCTTCTCTTTGCTTCTTTGCTTTTCCCAAAAACCCTATTAATTTAAATTGAAAAATTCCTTTGAATTATTCCTACCTGATAAGATAATGCAATCATTTCTGAACAAAGATTACATTTAAAGTAAAGTTGGTTGACTGATTGTGTGTGTGTGTGTGTGTGTGTGTGTGTGTGTGAGTGTGGTATTGCCTTTAAAAAGCCCTATTTTATGTATTTCCATGTAACAGGATTCTTTGGTGTATTGTTTTGGTTTTTGTCTTTGTAGTTCTGTTCATTATTTCCAGTATTCTGGATTTCACACTACATTTATTTGCCAAGGAGTTATATATGCCCAAGAAGATGAGTATATAAATCATTTTGAGCATATGTTAGCTGTTTTAGTGTTTTACCTTAAGCACTCAGGTGTAAGTGGAATTTTATATTGGATTTCCCATTAAACTGTGAATACGAGCTCTCAGCAAAACATATGGCTCTTAAACATATGCCTTCATCCATCATATGTTATTTCTTTCTTTTATATAGTTTGCTGAATTTGCAACTGCTGTACTCGGGATTGTTATCAACCCAGAAATTCTACTGGAAATCTTTACACTGAGCCTTGTTGCTTAGTTCCATACCTTCTGGATTCAGTATGACTGAAACAGTTTTGCAGGGACTGAACTCTTCTGAGTGTTAGGAAAGAAGTAAGAAGATTTATGGTAATCAGTGCATAGAAACATGTCTGTGCATAAATTTTTTAAAATTTACCATTATTTTCTTGCATTATAAAAGTATATGACTTTTATTATAGATGACCAGCATTTCTTAATCACCTATCATGATCAAGGTACTATGAAAATCATTCTTGGGCAATAGGGATGAGAAAGACATAGCTTCTGATCCTGAATAAGCTAAGTACTAGACTTAGACTGTAATGTTCACTGGACAAAATGTGATCAGTCTCAGAGTAAGATGATGAGTAGGGCAAGAGACCAGAAGGGGAAATAAGTGGTTCTGCTACAGCATCCCCAGTTACCTTTTCATCATGCCACCGTGCACACATCTCTGGGGCATGAATAGCAAAAGTGTGCCTTAAGATTAATGTGAACTGAAAACTGTAATGCCTGTTTTTCCCCTAAGAAACCTAAAATATGAGTATTTGGAGATGTAACAACACATGTATGACTGCTTTCCCTAAGTATTGGTATATTTCTCCCTTCACCAGACACACTGAAATTACAATTTGAAGTCTAAACCCTAAGTCTGTAAGATGTATCATTCCCATGTTAGTAAAACATATGCCTGTGTTCCATAGTGTATTTTTGCTTTTTAATTCTCAAAGCTTTATTTATATTGCTAAAATGGAGCAGTATATTAGGTTATTTTTATTTTTGAACAAAAGTCTTAATTAGTGTGAAGAAAGACGTTTAGCCAAAAACCATGGGATGTTTTAGGTACTGAAAAAATACCTCTGAGATCACTATTTTTTTTGTTAAATTCTTTTATTGGTACATTTTAGGTATACAACACAATTACATTTCTCATTGGGAATTGTACCTTTACATAATGCATTTTTGTTCTTATTTTATCCCCATTCCTAGCCCTCCCTTCACCCCCTCCACCCTTC
>NW_004624736.1:33271831-33282086 GCF_000247695.1 Heterocephalus glaber | reverse complement strand
CTCCTGTTATCTGAGAAATTATTTCCGATTTCATTTTTTCCAGATCCCCTTTTGTTGCCAGTTCAGTGGGTCCAGGTGGTTGAGTATCATAGTGTTCCATCTCATTTCCCTTTGGGGTTGCTGTAGGTGATCTGGAAATCTGGTTTTGAGACTTTATTTGTTTTCTCATTTCTACTGGGGGGTTGCTGCTGGCACCCACATGGATCACCTCCTCTGAGCTGGGAGAGGTGGGACAGAGGCCAGGAGCAGCGGTAGTGATGGTGGCCCAGAAGCCCTTTCCTGTGGGCTGGGAGCAGCGGGAGGGACAGTGGTTGGGAAGCCCCTTCCTCTGGTCCAGGAGCAGTGGGATGGTGGCTCAGAAGCCCCTACCTCTGGGCCGGGAGCAGCGGGAATCAGTACCATGGTCTGGTGGTCCAGTGTCCTCTGCATCTTTGTAGTGTGTAACCAGGTGGCTGTACAGAAGAGCAGGGGGTGGCGTGGTCCAGTGTATTGTTGTGGGCTGATTCGGTGTGTTCCATGTGACTCTGGACCTTGACAGGGTGTGTGCAGACCCACCTGTCAGCAGCGGGCTGATTCGGCATGTTCCACAGGACTCCTGACCTCCTCTGAGATCACTTTTAAAGATGTCTTGGTATAAATGTGAGTGTGTTTCTGCATTAAGCTTACCAGTGAGAACATAGACAATTTCAAAAATATGAAAGTAGATGGTGCTTCAAGTTGTAGCAATGGTGAGCATTATGCTGGGTCTTCTCCGAAGTCACAAAGTAAGTATGTGACTCTTCAAGTAGAGGAAGAATGGGGATTATCTGCATAGCAATGGGAATATTAATAAGCATTGACATATTTTTCTTTTTTGTTTGTTTTTTCTTTTTTTTAATTTTTCTTAGTACATGTTTTGAGTACATTTTAGTACATGTTTTGTTTATATTCCTTGTATGGAGTTGGTACATGTATTTAACACATCTTAATTCCTTTTTACTTTTCTTCCCCTTCCTCTCCCTCCTTCTATCTCTTGATACCTTTCCCGCTGGAGAAAGAATTTTTTAAAAATATGTAGATTGTGCTGATGAAGAAAAGTGTATTATAGTTGGCATTTACTTGATATAAACCAGGGGTCAGCAAATTATAGTCTGTGGGGCATATCCAGGCTGCTACCTCATTTTTAAATGAAGTTTTATGTGAACACAGCCACATTAATTCTGCAAATAACATCTATAGCTGCTTTGGTACTATACTGGCAAAGTTGAATGATTGTAACAGAGACCTTGATCTACAAAGCTTAAAACATTTAGTCTTGTTCTTTATGGAAAAGGTTGCCAACTCCTAATGTACATGTACAGGAGGGATAATTTAATGTCAGAAAACATATACAGAATTTAATATTTTGGCAAACCTTTTAAGGATTATTAAATTCAGGGCCAGGGATTTAGCTCAGTGGTTCTGGCGCCTGCCTCACAAGCACAAGGTCCCAAGTTTGATCCCCGGTACTACAAAAAAAGAATTATTAAGTTCAGTGGACTCCAAATTCTCCAGCTGATTCTTGAAGATTGAATCATACCAAAACAAACCAGGGAATAATCTTTAGGAGATATTAAGAGAGTTGAGAAATAGAGCAAGGGTAAGTAGCAGAAGGATCAGTAGAGTACATTCTTTAAAATCATCTCCTTTTGTTTCTTCACAATGATTTGTTTCTGAATGCTTAAGACTCTGACTAAAAGATATTTGAGAAACAAGGTAACTGCTAGAAGTCACCAGAAGAGCCTTTGCCTTTTTGCATTTATACTATTCACCCATTGTATAGGGGACTCCCTCCTCCCCGAAAAGACCCCCATAGTACCAAATCTTCAGCTCCCACCAGCTCCCCTTGATGACAGAACTTGATTATTACTGTTCTGTTGAACCTACATATGGTTTTGTGAGTCATACAAACAATAGCATGTTGTAAGTAGTGTTCACCAGGGTTTTTGTCATATTAGTAAACCCTAATAGTTACTGAGTTTTGAGCAAGCTACTTACTCTTTCTTGGTCCTTTGTATAAAAATGGCCATAACATCTGAAAATTTTCCTCTATTGAATCACTTCTCCTTCATAGTGTTGTGACCATACAATGGGATGATACATGTACAAGTGTTTTGACCATAAAGTGCCATTCAAATGTAAACTGATATTACAGCACTTATTATTAGCTTATAGCCAGGTTACCTAGGACTAGAGTCATCCTGAGTAGCTAACACAAAATAGGCTTTTGCAATGATCTGATGCAGCCTGACATAATGACAGTTTACTGTGTCTAGTCTTTGGGACAAGGAATAGCAATTACTTTCATTCAGTTTATTGTGCCTTAAACATTAATTATGAATTGCTCTCCCAAGTTGGTGGTAAAGACTTATTCATATGGATATACCTGCATTACACTTTCCTATAATCTTTTTAAAAATGGAGATGAAATAAGAAACAGATCTTTATAATATATATGCTATGTAACTCCTAAAAGTAATCAGTATTATTGAGTAAAAAACTGAAAAAATAAATGAATGGATTTGTACTTTCATGGGGTTAAAGAGTAGGAAAGTGAGGTACAGAGAAGAGAAATTAAGAAGGAGCCAAAAAGAGTGTTCAATGTCAGAAAATCAGTTTAGCAATTAAGTCTGAAGAGAGTAAAAAAGAGAGTTATAAGGCAATGAGGTGTCTGATGAGTGCAAATTAATGTTAAGATGTTACAGCAGTTGATCATACATCAGGTACTACATATGAAATTTACCTGATACAGTTTTTTCCTTAATATATGTCACATCGAAATCTTTGTTTCTTCACTGGAAATATGAGACATTTATTTAAACACAAACCACTATATTCTGCACCACCAATAGGGCTGTAATAAATATGTTAATTGAATTTGGAGCTGAGATGCTTTGTCAACCAAAAGGTTTAAGTATGAATTCTTTGTTCTTTTCCAACAATAAAAGCAGAATTTTCATGGAATTATGCTTAAAAGCCTTTAGCACTCAAATGACTTTATTTCCATGTTTCAGTGTCTACGAACTGCACCATTGTTGAAAACATTTTAAGGTTCTGTACATTATTATCTTGGGATGCTCTTTGCTAATATATATCGTTTTATAGCTACAGCAACTAAAGAGCAACAAAGTGAATCACCAAGAGAACCTCATAATAAAATTTTAAACTATATGCTCCCTTAAAATATAAGCTACATTTGAAAAAGTGAATGGGGTATGTTGTTAGGGACATGCATTGTCACAGCTCACTGGGGTGCCGTTCAGTACAGTGGAACAATTTTAACAAATGTCCCAAGAAGTCTGAAAAGGTGAATGTGGTTCTTCAAATTTTTTTTTTTTTTTAACTCTGGGGGAACAGTTTAAGTTGGAAAATTCTGGCTAAATGAATGGCTCCTTTCTCTCCATGTAAAACAGAACGATTGTCAGTATTTCCATTTCACCAACTAGGATGGAGAAAAGTAATCTAAAACTTGCATGTAAGGCTTTCCTTGCCAACCGCTCTTTAAACTGTAGCTATCTTATGATGGTTAAAATTGAAAACTTCTAGGAAGCAAGAAGGTGAAGCAAGTAGCTGATTAAACTGTGGAGATTTTTGTCCTGACCTTGATATCTTTCAAGATATCAAGATGTTTTGATATTAAAACATTGCCTATGGTTTCTAGAGGGCAGTGTCTAGTGATGGATAGATTTATTCACTCCTCCAAACTGTACTAACAAAGAGTAACTTCAGATTATTAAAAGTATTTTGTTATTGTAACTTGAAGCAAAAAATTTCCAGTTACTAGTTATATGAAATTACAGTTTTAAAAATCTGTAAGATTATTTTTGTTAAAACTAATACTGAAATTTTCTACATTATACAATAAATAAAGGTCCTAATTGTGTGATAATATGTTTGTTACTAGGAGCAGTAATGATGTTATAAATTAGTAGTATTTTTTACCATTTTAGTACCAACGTTAGAATGTTAATATCCACTTAAACAAGAAAAATGATAGAACTGAAAATAGTAAGTTGCTTTTGACTACGTGTGCAAATTCTGGAGTTGATCTCTTTATGATGAAAATCTCGTGAATCATAGCCAACTATTACACTTATTTATGATTTCAGTATCTTATGAAATTGATACTTCATTGGTAATTTTTCAGATGCTTTGGAGACACATTTTGTCCAAATGAATTATTCTTATCTCTTCTCATCACTGTTAAGGCAAAGGTATGGACTCTTAATTCATATAATATGGAAATAGTGGCAGATAGGTGCCAGTAGGTACCATAGCAAGATACAGAGTTGACACAGAACTGGGACTACTGACAAAGAAATTTTCCTACCTATAAATATTGCTGATATTCAGATGTGCCTGAACATAAGGCAGTATTTGCTTTGTACCCACTTACTGGGATGCATTTGATTTTGTTTCTGAGAGTTAATTTTTATATATGTGCAGTAATAAGAAACAATGTGTGAATGTGAGAGAGAAGGAAGTATTAGGAAGCATAAGTTATAATCATTTTTATTTATCCTGCTTTAGAAATTATAAAACACTTAGAGCTAACAATTAGGAAGTTGATGCCTTAACTTAGTGCTTTAAAGATATGGTCTGAGTAACAATATATAAGTATATAAAGTCTCAGGATCCTTGTTTAAATGTAGATTCCGTCTTAGCTCGTGCTCTTTCTCTCTCTCTCTCTCTCTATATATATATATATATATATGGGCAAGTTAACTGGATAATTCTTATGCACATTACAGTTTGGAGTTCACTATATTTTCCTCAACCTCAACTTCTCATAAGTTCTTTAGTGATATTAATTTATTAAAGAAATTCAAATATATATGGCCTGTATATTTAAAATAATTCTCTAATTTTATATTGAGTAATCATTATATAATTAAAATTGGGAATTTTTATAAAAATATTGATATATTTTAAATATTTTTAGAGCACAAATATTTACCTATTTCATTTTTAATAACATTAATATATGTGAATTTTTAAGAGTTTGTAATCTATAGACTAAGAAAGATAGAGACCATTTTGTTTTATTCCTCTTCATGTTTCATTTCCTACTTCTTAGTGTCATTTGATAATCTCACCTAAACATTCATACTCCAGAGTGTTGTAATACTAACAGCTCAGTTTTGAGACGTCTACTTATCCTGTGTCCTCTTTCCATGTGATTTTATCATGGTATAAGAATTCCTTTCTGGCAAATCTTAAGTGCATGTCTGCAGGCCTTAAATCTTAAGAAATTCAATATTCTTATGTCTAACTATAATTTCAACATATTCATTTAGATTTTAAGTGGACCTCAGAAGGAGAATGCCCATAATCAAATTCCTGATCCTTCTATAGTTTCCCTTATTTTCTGCTATCCAGCTACTCAAATAGAAAAAAGAAAAGAAAAGGAAAAATAAACTTGCTATTATCCTTGAATCCTTTCTGTCTTTCCAACCCTATGTTCAATTTATCTGGAAATCCTATTGATTTTCCTTTACAGTGTGCCCAGATTCTGCCTTTTGTCCTAGTCTGTTCTCAGTACCGCCAGAGTGATCCTCTTAAGACAGAAATCAGGTCATGTTACTCCTAGTAGAACCTATTATGGCCTCTCATTTATTCAGAATATAATCCAAAGTCCTTAATGAACTGTCCCTAAATAGTATATCCTTACTTCCTGTTATGACTTGCATTATTCACCTCATTCCAAACATGTGGTATCCTTGTTATCTTTCCAAAATGTAAGCATCCTACTTCCTAACTAGGACACTTGCATTGCTGTTTTTCTCTGCCCAGATCATTTCTTTTACAGATATCAATATGAGTAGCCCATCTGTTTCTTTTGCTGTCTATTCTGGTTTCATCAGCAGGGTCTTTCCCCCTTTCTCCATCCTCTGCATTCCCTTACCTTCCCATCCCTTTGTTCTCCTTCTGACTCTTACTCTGTTTCTCTGTCTCTCTTACACACACTTACTCTCACAACTGTGCTTCTTCCCTCCCTCTCTTGTCCTTCTCTCCCTCTCTCACTCCCCTGCTTCCTCTCTTTCCTTTCTCCTTCCCTTCCTTCTCTATTTTTTCTTTTTGTTTTTATTCACCACAATGGAAAGCTCCATTAAAGTGGGGACATTGCGGAGGAACTAGAAAATATGAGGTGCTTGGCAAATTTTTTACATTGTTTAAGTTTCAGTTCTTTCAGAAGCAGGATTAGTGTGCAAGTAGTTTATTTGGAGATTGCATGGGACACTGGGAGGGAAGTAAAGGAATACAGGGGAATATGGAGCCCTCCAGACTCATAAGTGAAAATGCCCCATTGGAAAACACTGTAAAACAGGTGTTTAGGGACTATCTACACATGGAGTGGAGAGTCTGGTGTATGAACTGACCAGTTTCTGAAGGCTGTCTTGGTTAGAAGTTGTTCCTGGGGCACAGGGTGTTAAATTTTCCTGTGTTTCTGACATGCCTCTACTTTGGACCAAGTTTCTGCAAAAAAGCCATCAGGCATACAGATGCAGATACTTGGAAATGAGTTAAAGGGAATATGCTGAAAGATTCGAGGGTGAGGGCTGAAAATACGCCCAACATTTGCTACTTGTGTTAAAACCATCTTATAGCTACATTTGTCATTTTATTGTGAAGCATTTTATTCAACTTTGGGAAATAAAATATAGAGTGAAGAGAATTCCAAAATGAAAATTCCTGCTGTCTAAAAGTTTATATCTGGATATACTGGATAAAATACCTTATCAATGGCATTCAACAGATAGGCTAAATATTTTACTAAGGAGTGGCAGAATTCATCATATATGACATTGTCTGTGAAGAGGTGTTCAGTATCAAATACGCAGTCTGACTACAACATACCTTTCACAGAGTATTTTAAGATAATAAACCAGTTGGATATTTTATCATAGCCAATATGAAAATAGTGACAAATGTGATATTGTAAACAAAATTAATTCTCTTCAGGCAACATTTTTAATAACCTCTTTTGGAGAACTCAAGCTATATCACTGTAAAGTTACAGATTAAAATAACAATAGCATTAATGTTCAACATGAATGTGTGCTGCCCCATTCCATTGCCACTTCATCACTGTTTCAGAGGTAGGTAGCATTGTTTCCCAGAGGTAGGTAAGTCTCATTAAAGCATTGTGGGACCTTGGAGGGCCTCCCTTGTCTTGGCCTTTCCTGCACTTGAATTAGTGTCCTTAGTTAATTTGATCACGTAAAGTGGTGCAACTACTCTGCTTATTTTTAAACATTTAATAAATCAAAATAGTTAAACCCACAGTTACTCAGTTCTCTGTACTTGATGTGGGGGAAGAGAGAAGGAAAAGAACTGAAATGAATCATTATTTTGCCATTAACAGCCTGGGTAATATGCCTGAGGCATTTGTCCAGTTGTAGTATTTCCCTTTTACTGAATTTTTATTTTGTCATCTGTGAGTCAAATCAGATAAGATAGTAGTACCACACCAGTCCTCAAAATTCTTGTAAATTTGAATGCTCGACATAGGAACATGGAGCAAAGAGATACATACATTATATGGTTCTTAATATTGTAGGTGACTGTCTCTTTAGACTAAAATTAATGTATAATTATTACTATTGGTTGGAATACTAATAGTCTTTTATTGGCAATATTTTATTTTTTTCGAAGGCAAGAAACATGGCAATGGTGTTATCAAAAATGAATGCTAATGTAAAGTACATCTTTATTTTTGAAGTATCTATGCATGATTTCCCTATGAACCTGTTGGCAAATCCACTAAGGATTTACAGACTGTTTACCATGGTCCAGGCAGATTGTACAAAGAAGCAAAGGTAGCAAGGGTGTTTATAGGGATAGTGTATAGGTAAATTCATTTGAGCAAGATAGACTCCCCCCTCTGGCTGAAAAAAATCACTGATCCCAGATTTGAGGCCAGGATGTGTTCCAAATGTTAAACTTCAGCAAAATACAGGGTTCCGTATCTTCAGAGAATTGGCTACTCTACTCAGTTGTACACAAGCTGTACTTAGTGCTTCTTCACAAGGTCAGTGTAACCGCATCTAGTATGTCAACAGGACAGAGTATTCTGCTGACAATCACATTTGTCCAGAGAAAATTCTTACTATTTTCTTATTAGCTCTGCTTGTGTGTTATTCATGTCAAATTAACTCAGTGCCCCAGTGAAACATTTGTCCTACTTCTTCTCTATACAAATATTGCTATTCTAGACATGTTTAAATAATTACCGTTGTCACCTTTCAAGAGCTATATTGAATATCCATATTTATTGTGATGATTGAAGATGAGGTGAGTGTCACTGAATTTGTAGCCATTATTTAAGAAAAAGTAAGTAAAATTCTTCAATTAAAGGTAAGTCAAAAGAACAATTTATTGTTTCCACACACAGGCCAGATGATTCATTGCTGATGATATTCATCAGAAATATACATGATAAATTCATTATTTATTTTTTAAAAATCAGTTGGCATTATTATGTATGCACACTTGCACATACTGTATATGTTTATTCAAGTTCAAATCTCTGGTACTATGAGTATGAATTTATAGTGCTTTGTGCAGATGTAATCAATTATAGGTTACAAGTGAAGAAATTAAAAGGCAGAAATTTAATGAGTGGGCGATAATGAATATAGGAATGCCTATCTTTGAAACGTAAAAGACAATGGAGACTATAATGATGCTGCCTCACATCTTCTCAGAAAAGGGAAAGAGAAAGGAATATGACTGTAGCAACCAAAATGGTGAAATAAAGTACTAGTAGACAAAAGAAACAAAAGTGTTACCAAGACACTCCTTCAAGGGAATCTCGAGCCAATTCTGTGATTTAATCCCTGCACAGAAAACTAAAAAAGCAGGAAATCCCATGCTGCATAGAGAAGCAAAAGGGTATTTACCCCAGCCAATGTAGAAAATAGATAAAATTCAACTGGTATGTGATAGAGGAAATGCATTTGCTCTTTGAGATTACCAAACAGCAAATCTTAATATTCTTAGCAGTTTATTTGGACAATGGTGTGTAGTGTTTATGGGAAATTACATTTTTAGTTAAACTTCTTTAGAGAAATTGTGTGGTAAGGATCTTTGCCTGTAGGTCAGAGTCATGCATAATTGTGTGGATTGTGTAATAATTATGTACTTGTATTTTTAGATCATATTAAAGTTGAAAATTTTAACTATCTTTGCTCTTGGCCAAGAAGCCTAAGTAGCAAAGAAGTGAAATTGCTGATCTTGTGAGATACAAAATTTCATATTCAAGTTGGTAATTAAAAGGAAGTTTTTTATTTTTATAATATGCTCATGAATGCAGTGAGCAGTATAGTATGTATTTTAAAAACATTTAAGAGAAGCATGTGTTTAACAAAATAAAAATAGCTGAGTAGAGAAATTAGTTATATGAACTATCAAAAATTATATTGTTGATGTGCTTAGCCTTTGTAGGAAAAGGCTAATTGTCACAGTATTGAGTTATTAAAAGGAAGTAGTTCTTTGCATATGATGAAGAAGCAGATTTCATCATTCTGAGGACTGACTGTAACTGGCGTTCACAGCTTTTTGATTATGATCCAGAGTAAATAAACCATTTCATATTATAAACTACCACACATATACGCCCCCCACAACCAAAAGTTTTATTGAACAATAAGTACATTTTACCCTTACAAATTAATGTTCTGTTTCTTACATATGTGATTTACCTCAGCAATTTAATTCATTCCATGTTTTAAAGGATTACTCTTTCAATTCATTTCACAACTTACTAATGTTTCATAGTACAACCTAGAGTTGCAAATATACTTTTCTTCATATGCTAAGAGGCATGGAATGTGTCATATTACCTTTTCTGAATATTTTGTTAGCTTGATGCAAATCCTTCACACAGCACACACATAGAAGAGTGTTTGTAGGATTATACATTTGTAGGATGAAAGAAAGCAAAACTAAGGGAAGGTGAGAAAAGGAGCATAGTATTTATGGACATTAATTTCTTAAAAGTGGAGAAACAATGGTCATGCATCTATTTGAGAGGAATAATATACATATTGTATAGTATATTTTTCAAAAAAAATCTCAAAAAATGTTAAATTGGAAAAATATATTTGGACCTCCTATTGCTTTTTAATTCCATGCATACTGAAAAGGAGCATAGTATTTATGGACATTAATTTCTTAAAAGTGGAGAAACAATGGTCATGCATCTATTTGAGAGGAATAATATACATATTGTATA
>NW_004624736.1:33256332-33271731 GCF_000247695.1 Heterocephalus glaber | reverse complement strand
AGAGGAATAATATACATATTGTATAGTATATTTTTCAAAAAAAAATCTCAAAAATGTTAAATTGGAAAAATATATTTGGACCTCCTATTGCTTTTTAATTCCATGCATACTGAACTTTTAATTAATACTAATCAAGTCTTTTTTAGAAATATTTTTACAAAATTAAGAGAAAATGTAAATATATAAACAGATATTCACAGGGAACTAAGACCATTAGTTTAATTCATAGCAAGATGGGATATATTTTGTTCACAGGGTCATGTCTGTATTACTTATTGCAGTGTCTAAACCAATGATGGTGAACCTTTTAGAGTTTTCAATGATACCAATAGCCTGCTGTGGCACGTGTGTCATAGGTTCACCGCCACTGGTCTAAACCTTTCAAATTAGATATAATGGTCAAATAAGCAGCTGTACTAAATAAGAAAAATATTACCTGAAAAATTACTTTATTCATTTTGTTTACATACATGGATATTAGCAAAGTCATATCATTTTCTTTTTAACATCTATGTAAATAAGCACAACACAAAGAAGGAGAATTTGGAGGAAAAATTTTGAGATGAGGTACATTTGGTATGTAGAAGCTCTTTGATGCCTAAGTGGAAAAAAGCAGGCAAAAATATACATATATCTAGATTAGAATGTACTAGAGGTTTAGACTATATCAAGAAGGAGAAGTAAGCCTCATATTTGCACACTATAATGGAAATCTTTTCTATGAAGAACTCTACACTTTGATTCTTTGAAGATTGCATGACACTGTTAATAAGAAATATCAATATTAATTCATCAATAAATATATTCCAAATGTTTTCCCAAGTATAGTCTAACTTCTTCATTTATAATTTATTGTATTAAATATTCAGAAATTAATCATGGAGGATTGTTTAAACTGTTTAACAGTCCCAGAAATATGAGGGGTTGAAGGAAATAGGACACAAACTCATAGGTTATGAAGTTATTAGAAGAATTCTTAATGAGGTTTAGGTTATTATTCAGAAATATTTATTGAGCTACTTTAATATGCCAGCCTTGCACACAATAAACAAATGTAGAGAAATAAATTGGATATTAACTTGTTTCCCAAAGAATTCCTGAAGTCACCAAGACAGTTGAGAAATAACCATGTTTCCCTATTGGCTGTCTTGTTAGTTCACAACCACCTCATCCTTGGAGAAGTAAAAGTTTATATGTCTGACAGTGGTAGACAGAATCGGTCATATGTTTGCCTGTGATTAAACATTCTTACATTATGTTGACAGAAATCTCCAAGCTTTGTATTTAATCCTGAGTAATGTGATTAAAACTTTGTGTACACTGAAAATACAGTATATAATAATTAAGAATCTCATTCAGATGTATAATCCTATCTGTGGTACCTTTAGGAATAAGTGATCCCTGAATTTCATTTTACCACTGGAAAAAAATTATGTTAAGAACTGTGTAAATCTACATATATATCATAACTAGATGGTAAGATTGACTAGTATTTAATTAGGAAACAAAAGATCAAAGGGGAAGGAGAAGTAGGGGGTGGGGGAAAGGAAAAGAAGGGAAATTAAAAATATGAGAAAAGAAAAAACGAAAACAAAGCTTTTGTAAATAGGAGGGGTGGAGGGTGGAAGGGAATGAAGGGGAATGGGAAAAACAATAACTAAGATATATCATGTACAGGTACAAATTCCCAATGCTGAATGCTATCATAATGTCTACCTAAAATGTACCAATAAAGTTAATTAAAAAGTGATATGTCATAAAATTGAAATATTTCAATGACATCCTAAAATCAGAGAAGTAGAAGAAAAAGGTCATCTTCATTAAATTTAGAGCTTTCATTTACTCTATTGTCCCTATACCTGTGCTATGTAGGACCAAAATGGTAACCTGCGTGTGAATTTGGTGGGGCTTGAGGATTATTTTATTTAAAGCAGTTTATGCTTGTGACTTGGAAGCCTTTAGGCACTGAAGCATAGCTAACCTCATGATACAGAGCAATACTCAGTACTTGCTCCACATTTTCTTCTGCTTGCAATGCTCATCCTTAGTTAAGAAAGTAAATTGATACATGGGTTTTGTTTGTGGTGATACAAGAAATTAAAAGTTGAAATTGTAAGTTTAAAATTTTCTGTGGAAATTTCCTTTGGAAGGAATTGTTTCATTTCAAGAAGGATATTTTTAGTTCCTCACTTTGTGTTTATGAGAAAAAATAAGGTTACATTTAGATTCGACAAACAGATTAGACGTATATTTAGTTGCCAGGTAGTCTGACTGTTATTTGTTATTTCAGTAAAGTTTGTTATTAGCCCTGTGACTAAAATACTCTTTGTGTTAAAAAAGGAAGCAAATTCTTTGTATGTAAGAAGAATAAACCTTTTTGTAAACAAGGACAGTAATCACATAATTATGACATTGAGTTAAATCTCAACCTCACTCTTCTAATCCTACCCATTTTAAACATAACACATATCATAACTTTGTCCTTCCTCATCCCCATATTTTGTTAGTATAGTATGGGCATGAGTGAGTGATTCAAGGATAATGTCATTAATATTTATGCTGTTATTCACCAATTCTACACTCTTTGAAGACATTGCAGATGAATCACAATGTTCTTCCCTGCCAATGCTTCCAGTATTCTCAAAATGGTGTCTGAGGCCAATTCTATGGGTTCGCTATCCTTGGCTCTAAAGCATGGGCCTTGGAGTTAAGAGGCATGGGCTCAATCTCAGCTCTGTTACTTTCAAGCTTCCTGGTTTTCAGAAAGCCATATATTTCTCTGATCTTTATTTTACTCTTCAACAGTGTATAGTAGCAATAACTACTGCACAGGGCTACTAGGAAAACTGAATGTATTAACGTGTGAAAAGTCAGTAGTCTTCCATGATAATTAACAAATGAAGTACAGGATATGTGAAAACTTAATTATAACATTTGTCATTTAGGAAATTCTAATATATTACCAAGACATCCAAAAGATAGCATTTAGCAGGCTGTTTTATATTTTCATTGTCAGTTTCCCAGTAGCATGTAATAGCCATGAGAGTAGAAACCATAAAATCACAAAGTAGTGTTTTTACCACAGGACCTAGTCAGTGGTTGATACAAAGTAATATTTGAATGATTGCCATGACCATAGTGGTGACGTTTCTTTCCCCAACATGATTCATTTTTTTTAACTCTACTTTCAAACTAAGCATTAGCAAGATATTTCAAGTCATTGGCTGCAATAGTAATCTGTCAGTCTTTTCAGATGATAAATTAGTCACATTCAAGATCACTATTATCTATTTTACAGTCCTTCCCTAAGATAAAGGAATACAAGAACAGATTAAGATCTTACAAGAATGTATATAAATCTAAATTACAGGGACTCCGTGCTCACAGATTTTAAGATCTATTTGTAGCACAGTTTACCTTGGCCAGTTTCCTTGCTTTATTGTACTAATGGCTTTATTCCTTGCATATAAATTTACACTTTAGTTTAAGATATAAGTCTGAAGGTATCAATGTGTTACAATAAAGGTATAAAAAGAAAATACCATGGTTAAAAATCCCTTCTTTGATGGACCTCAGAATATCTGAATCAAATTGTAATTCAGGACTAGTACATTAGTAAATATTAAGAGCCAACAAAATATAAATGAATACAAATATTATATGTAGTTTGAATTGAAAAGTATATATGTATACATATACACACAGACATACCTACACATATGCATATGTATTTTTCCACTTCTTCCATAGCTGTCTTACTCTGAGTCTCCTCCACTCTCTTTATTCCCTAGAGTCTAGCCTGGAAAAGGTAGTGTAATGTCATAGATGGTTTATGTAGTTATTGTTTTATTTTCCTATGATAATGTCATCTTACCCACAAAAAAGTATGATTCCTGATCTGTAGAAGACTTTGTATTCTTCCTCACATTTCTGAGGTTCTATTACATCGCTCAGTATTCTTCGCTATTTGACATAGTGAATGACATTCTCAGCCTTTAGTGACACAATATGCTCTACATTTAGTATATATGAGGAGTTTCAGTGATTTAACATGAGAGAAATTATTTCTCATTCAGGTCATAATTTTAGATAGCTAAACAGTTTGGCCAGATAACCTACCTTCTCAGTCTTTAACATGTTATTTTCAAGGGCATTATGATCATCACCATGCCAACAATTCACAGGATAGAGAGTTTTATGGAGACATACCACGTTAGATTACATCAATCTCATGGCAACACATAATGCCTGGGGACATGGGAAATATAGTTTAATGCATCCAATAAACAAGAGGGAAATTTTGATGAACATTTTATACTCTGCAACAGTAACTATACCATAATACAAGTGGGTGAAACCTAAACATATAATTTATATATAAGTTTTATATGCACATATAAACATGGGTGAGTGTAAAACCCAGACTTCTGAAGGTTAAATGATTCCCTGAAGTCATATAGCTAATTAGCAGAAGATCCAAGGAGATAAACACTCTTGTTCCAAGTCTAGTACTCTTTCTAACATTATCTGGCAATAAAGTTTGTCACAATTAGTTGCTCAAAGAAGCTGCTCTGAAGTAATGCATATAGTGAACACAGTATTTAAATACTTCAGTTAATGTAAATGAGAAATGTTCTATATTCATGAAGTATTATACAGAATGCTTTGCATACATTGTTTTCTTATGATTCATCACTAATACGGACTCAGTTAAAGCCTATTAGGTTAATTAGAAGTCATTTAGATGTCACTGATTTCATCTTTCTTTTATTTTTGCTAGTAATTTAGATTAGAGCCCACTGGACAGGAACTGAAGTTAATTTAACATGTTTTCTAGTGTCCTTTGACTTTACTTTTGGTAAATAAAGATAATCTGAATTTAATTTTCATTGCAGCATTTTTGCAAGGCCATTTGCATTTCACTGCACTGTGTAAGTGTGGTAAATAAACTTTTAAAAACAATTACAGTTTAGAGGGAGCAAGATGGCAGAATTTGAAGTCTCAGACTCTAGTCTTCCCATGACAAGCTAAACTAGCAGTTAGAGACCATAAGATTGCTTTAACAAAGCCAACATTTGAAAACTGAATAAAAATATAGATAGAAGGATGAAAAGAACAGTTTCTTTCAAAAACATTGTACCTTCCTCTCTTTCAAACTGGTATAACACCAGGCCTAGGATTTTCCTGGGCACACAATTTCTATACTGAGGAAAGAGAACAAGACAAAATCATCCAGCACCCCTACCTTTCCAAGACATATCTCAGGAAGCCTACTTCTGTGTCATATCACCAGGAACAGAGTGGGTAACAATATAGCTAATGCACCCAAAGTCTGGTAGTAACAAAGAAAGGTTATAGAAGTGAGAGCAACTAGCACATGGACTTCAGTGCTTCTTTGGATTTTTGCTGTCTGGATTGCCTGCTCAGATATACCAGCGATCTTAGCCCATCTGCAAAGCTGAGCTGGTTGCCTTCAGAAACACAGTGAAATTTAATTTAGCTTCTTTCCCTAGATGGCTAGTCTCTATTCCCAGGCTAAGAGCCAAATCTGAAAACCTCACCCAGGTAGGGAGAGACCTACCATATCCAATTTGGTGAAAACTTAGATAGGTCTAGGCACATTTGACCTGCCTATCAAGCAGTAGCTCCACCCAGCCAAAAAGCCTATAAATGATCCCACCCAGTTGGGAAATTCTCATCACTGAAGGCTTTGAAAAAGTGCAGGGACTTCTTGACCAGGTCAAATGCCTGCCTCACACCTCTTCCCTGACAAGAAATCCTCACTCATGCATTTCTAGTGAATAAAGTCTCAGCTCCCACCTGTATACAGGAGCACCTCTGCCTAACTTTGAAGCCCAGTCTGAAGTCCTGTGATCATCCTAACCAGAAGTTTTTGTGGGACCCAGCCAACATTTTGCCAGACTGTGGGGCTCAGCCAGTACTTGAGAACAAAGACAGTGGCCCAGCCAACTAGAGAACCCGTAATTAGCTCTATTACTTGGATTGTAACCAACTGACCCTTTTAGAATCACAGCCTAGACTAAATAGAATAAGTCTCTTCCTGTCAAGAAAGAATAAAGGACAGAAGATGGAGATTTTTAATTGCAGGGACAACAATGTGAGAACACAAGAATTACATTAATCACAGATTCATAACACTCAATAAACCTTCAATATTTTACCATATAGAACTGGAAATCTATAAAATTATTGACAAGAAATTCAGAAGAACCTATTTAAAGAGGTTCAATGAATTATAATATGAAGAGAAAATGAAATGAAATTTGGAAAATAGTGTGTGAACAAAATGAAAAGTTTGACAAATAGAGTCAAAGGAAAACAAAATAGGAAACCTAGAGATGAAGAACACCATGACTGAAGTTAAAATCTCAATAGAAAACTTCCACTGCAGAATCAAGCAATAGAAGAATTAGTGAACTTGAAAACAGAACAGTTGAAATTGTTCGATCAGAGGAATAATACAACAAAGTATGAGAATAGCCTATAGGAATTTTGAGACACTATCAGGTGACCAAACTTTTGCATATTAGAAGATGCAGAAGGAGAAGTGAAATTAAAAAAGCTCAGGAAGCACATTTAAATAATGGTTGAAAACTCCATTCTCATGGGGTTAATGTCAACATCCAGGTAATGAACAATACAGATGAAAAAATTCTGAGAGCAGTAATACATAAGAAACATCAAAAAGGAGCACCAATACAACATGGTGCAGGTTTTTCAGGTGAAATTTTGCAGTGTAGGAGCAACTCAGATATATACAAAGTGCAAAAGAAAAAAGTCCAATCAAGGATACTTCATATAGCAAAGATCACTTTAAAAAAACAAGACAGAAATGTTTTCTAGACAAAGAAAAGATAAGGAATTATTTTTATCAGAACAAAAACAAGGTCCCAGCCAATTAGAGATCTTATAGCAAGCACTGGTCAATTTATTATAATAAAAGTTATCAATTTAACAGTAGATCTGTTTCTCAGGATTTGCTAAAGTAATTCTTTGACCTGAAAGAAAAGGGCACCATTTAGTAACCCGAAATCTACAAAAGCACAAAACTCAATAGTACGTAAAATAAAATATTTAAAATATTCTTATGAAAGTTAAAGCACAATGTGATTAAGAACAATTGTAGCTAGAATAAAATGTCAATAGATTCACATTAGAAAATGATGCAAATTGTGACATCAGAAATAAAAAATGTATATGTCAGGGTAAAAGTATAAAGTTGTATGCATTTGAAATTAAATTGTTATAACATTGAAATAGGTTGCTTTAAGTAGTAGATATTTCATGTAAATTTGTTGGTAACCTCAAAGCAAAATTCCTCAATAAAAGAACAAAATATAAACAAATGATTTAAAGCATCTAAAAAAATCAAACTACAAGTGAAGACAGTAAAATAGGACAAAAAATGCCTTCAAAACAGCAAAATTTTAGTCATAAATCCTTACATATCAGTGATTACCTTCAGTGAAACTGAATTTTTTTTAAAAAAGGAATTTCTGAATACATGACTCAACTATTTCTGTTTTAAGGAGACTTACCTCACTTGGAAGGACACACATAGAATAAAAGTAAATGGGGCAGAAAAGTATAGTCCATAGTAATGAAACATGAAAGAAAACAGGGGTAGTGATATTGATTTTAGACAAAGTAGATTTAAGACAAAACTGAAAAATGACACAAAAAGGTCATCACATAATGATAAAGGTCTCATCTCATGAAGTGACTATATAACAATTGCAAATATAAAAGCACCTTATATCAAGACATCTAAATATATAAAACAATTTAAATAATCTGAAAGGCAAGATAGACACAATACAGTAGTAGTAGAGGACTTCAGTATTCCATTCTCAATGGAGAGATCATCCAGACATAACAGTCAAATTGGAAATATTGGAATTGAACAAAGTTTCAGACCAGTTGTATCTAATAGGCACATACAAAACATTCCATCTGACACCAGCAGAATATACATTTTTCCCAAGTGTGAATAAATATGCTCCAGAAAGATGTTAAATTGGGGTAGAAAACAAGACAGAAAATTTAAGATTGAAATAATATACATTTTTTCTGATCCCTGGAAATCAATACTAGAAAGAATTTTGGAAAATTCACAATCCATAAAAATTAAACAACATGCTAGTATCAGGCATGGGTCAGAGAAGACATTAAAAGGGAAATTACAAAAGAATTTGAAACAAAAAAAAAATGGAAATACAATAGGATGCAGCAAGAGCAGTTCTGAGTGGAAAGTTTATAGCAAAAAGCACTTATCAAAAAGGGAAGACTTCAAAGAAACAACTTACATTATTCATCAAGAAACTAGAAAAGCAACTATGACAATTAAATTTATAAGGACTTATAAGAAAAATTTATCTCATGCTGACAAAACAAAAAGGTGGAGAGAAAGGGAAAAATAAAATGAATTGAATGTGTTGTGTACATGTACCATTACCTACAGTGAACATAATATGTACTGCAAAAATGGACTGACAAATGTTAAAAATTAGAAAAAGAATAAAGTTAGCAGAAACAAGGAAAGAATAAAAATTTTAGAAATAAATGAAATCAAGAATACCAAAACAGTACCCCAAACTGATGAAACTCATAGCTTATTTCTTTGGAAAGATAAAATTAACAAATGTTCATACTGACTGAAAAGGAAGAGGTGATTCAAACGAATAAAATCAGAAGTTCAAAAGAGGCCATTAAAAGTTGTAAAAAAAAAAAATCATTAAAGACTGTAAGCCAACAACTTGGATAACCTAATGAATGAATTTCTGAATACATGAAATCTGTTAAAACCATAGTATCTAAACATCACAGTGAAGAGATTGAATCAATAATAGAAATTTTGACATCATAGTAAAAGTGTAGGATCTGAGGCTTTGCTGCTGAATTCTATCAGACACAGAGAACTACAAAGAGTCCTTCTCAAATTCTTCCAAAATAAATCAAAGAGGAGGAACTATTTCTGAACATAATACAATCAATGTTGTATTCATACCAAAGCCAGAAAAGATCATTACAAAAAAAGAAAATTATAGGTTAAAATCCTTGATGTATAGAGATGGAAAAATCTTGAGTAAATACTATTCAAATAAATTCAAGAATGTTGTATCAACTACAGTGATCAATTTGGACTCATCCCTGGGAAGCTTAGTTGGCTTAACATGTGGAAATCAATCATTTGTAATCACATTAAAAGATGAAGGATAAAAGCCTGTGATCATGTAACTAAGTGCATGAAAAACATTTGAGAACATCCAAAAGCCTTTTGAAATAAATATCTTCATTAAATTAGGTTCACAAATGTACCTCACATAATAAGAGAAGCCCATAGCTCACACTGTATAAGAGATTGAAAAATCGAAAGATTTTTCCTCCAAGATCTGAAAAATTAGAAGCACAGCCACATTTCTCAGATTTATTCAACATAGTATTGAAAACCTTTGCTAGGGCAATTAGCCTTGAAAAAGCAATGCAAATATTCAAATAGGAAAGGAAAAGTTACTCTTTCCTGATGTTATGAATATATATATTTAAAACCCTGAAGTCAGCAAAAAACTGCTAGAACTAATAAACAAATGGAATAAAATAGTAGGGTAAAAAAATACCCCCCAAATCAGTACCATTTCTGTATACTAGCAATCTAGATGAGAAATCAAGAGAATAATTATATTTGTAGTAGATATGAAAATAAAATCATTAATAATAAATTTAACCAAGGGAAAAGCTATATGCTGAAACTATAAAACTGATGAAAAAAATTAAAGAAATCACAAATAAGTGGAAAGATATCCCATGTTCACAGGTTGGGAGAATTAATACTGTTAAAATGTTCATAGTACCCACAGTGCTCCAGAGAGTCAATGCGATCTCTATCAGAATTATTTTTCAGAGAAACACAAAACCAGCATGCAGATTCATAAAATGCCTCCATTAGCCCAAGCAATAAGCAAAACAACAAAGCTGGAAGCTTCTAATTTCAAACTTTACTTAAAAGCTACAGTTACTAAAACAGCATGGTAGTAGCAAAAATTTAGTAAACACATTGATCAGTGTAACACAGCTCAGTCCTGGAACAAATGCACACATGTATGATCAACTGGTTTTCAGTAAAGATACCAATAATACATAATAGGAAAAAAGATTGTTTTTAAAAAATGGTGTTATACAAATTCAGAAGAATGAAATTGGACACTTATACCATAATAAATTCAAACTGGATTAAAGATTTAAATGTATGAGTAGATTTTGCAAAACTACTGGAATATGACATAGAAAGATACAGCATTGATCTGGACAATGATAATTTTTTCAATTTGACCCTAGTAGCCTAAGCAACAAAAGCAAAAATAGTACAAAAAGTATAAAATAAAATAAAAATAGCATATAAAGCTACATTCTGCACAGCAAATTAAACAACAATATGAAAAGCCAGGCTATTAATAGGGAGAAAACATTTGTAAGTTACACATTCAGTCAGGAGTCCATATCAAAATCTATAAAGAAAAAACATAAAACAAAAAAATCCAACAAAAAACTTGCCAAATATCCTGTGTTGACATTTCTCTAAAGAAGATGTACAAATAACCCACAGATGTGTATGTCTTCTATGAAAAAATGTTATGACATTGCTAATTGTTTAAGAAATTAAAATTAAAACCACAATGAGGCGTCAGCTTACCTGTCAGAATGGTTATTATAAAAAATATAAAAGCTATGAAGTATTAGTGAAGATGTGGACAAAGAACCCTAGCACACTGTTGATGGGAAGGAAAATTAATAGACTTTATGAAAAACTGTAATGAGTTTCCTTAAACACTAAGTGCAATTACCATACTCAACAATTCCACTTCTGAGTATTCAACCCCAAAATTTGAAGTCCATTTATAAAAGAGATGTGTGTACTACCATGTTATTGCAACACTTCACAGTTGTCACATTATAGAATTAACCTAAGTGTTCATCAACAAATGGATGGAAAAATAATATATATGTATTTTCTTTACAGGCTAAGTAATTAAATATAATACAATATAATAAAATAATATATAATTATTTGGCCCTTAAAAAGAAGAAAAAATTGTCACTTGTGAAAATATAGATTGTAGTGGAGAACATTATGTTAAGTGCAATAAGCCAGGTACAAAATGACAAATATTCTTATATATG
The DNA here is from genome assembly GCF_000247695.1 of Heterocephalus glaber. The sequence goes on along the minus strand of NW_004624736.1, from coordinate 33,260,532 downwards.
AAATCTAACACAATCTAACTTATAGAAGCAGACAGACAATACAATGATGGTTATAGGGGATAGCAGGTGGGGACAATGGGGATTTGATGGTCAAAGGGTACAAAATACCAGGGTAAGATACAAGGTTTTTTTAAAGATCTATTGCACTTTGGAGAATATAATTGATTATAATTTACTATATATGTCAAAATTGCTAAGAAAGTAAATTTTAAATCTTACACATGGATTAGTATTATAGGTGATATATTAACTGGCTGGATTTAATTAGTGATTATGTAATATTCATAACATCACTTGCGACCCCATAATATACATTTATAAATTGTCAATTTATAATAAAACTAGTAAATTCATAAGATAATCTTTTATAATTAGGAAGCTCTTTTATTTTGACATAGTAACTGCTTTTGAAATTTTAGATCTTTTCTGTTTTAATTATTTAAATAAATACTGTCCATTCATTTTTCATATTCTAGAAAGCATCAAAATAGTATATTGGAAATTTATGGCCTTCAAACTGTGTGGTCCTATTAAATTCCTCCTCTTTTTGATTCTAAGAATTGTTATTTTGTATTGTAACTGGAAGTTTTATATATCACAAAAGTGAGAAGCAAAAAAAAGTGACTGAATGAGACAGGAAAATATTTTTATTTGTGGACGAAACCAGTTTTAACATTATTTAATTGCCAAATTTTGAACCTTTTGAACAGAAGTTTATGCCACCATAGGAAGTCTTCTGTGTACACAATCTTCTTTTTATTGAGTACATAAGACTTTATGTATACTTCAAAAATCTCTGTTACTCACCAAGCACATATTCTTCCCTATGGTTGAGCTTGAGACTAAGGGAAGGATTTTATATCATGTATTAGAACATCTTACCATTAACAAGTATTAGGTTACTACATACATAACTAAGATGTTTTTTGGATGAGAAAAAGTATATATATAATGTGTGTATCTTTTTAAAAAGCTTTCTTCTCAGAAAAAGATATCAGAGATATATAAAGATAGAAGTTATTATCCCTGTCAGAGAAAATTGAAGGCTTTGAGTGACATTATAAAATCTGTGATACAGACAAAGTGTGATGGAAAGCAAAAAGGGGTATTAATATGTAGTGCTTTCATATTTATAAACCTTCCTAAGGGGTTGATGCCACAATAATGAAGAACACTCTAATGTTTTAAAATTGAATGAATATGAATGAAGCCCAAGCCTTATTTCATTTGTTCAGGAAACATTGAGCTCTAACTCTTTAGTACATTCATGTAACCCCTTTTCTTCTTATAAAATGCAGTTTTATACAGACTTAAATACATTCTTTAGTAAATCATAATTAGAATTGTGTAATTCTGTAGTTATCCAGACTTACTAGTGTTTCAGAGATAAGTTAGTCTAGTTTTAGGTACTACATGGGTACATTCACATCATTAAAATTTTATACAGAAATTTGTCTATGTAGTAAATGACCTCACAGCTTTGTATTTTATTCTTCTTTAAAACTTTGATTTTTATTACCATGATACTGTATATACCCTTGTCTACTTCATATTAGTTTAGGTCCATTATTTAATTTATTTGAAGTCTACAAGGAATTTCTCAGTCTTTCTAATGGAAGGCAGAGCAATTTGTTTAATCAGATTTTCTTGGATTTTTCATGTAATATGATAAAAAGGCCACTAAATATTTTATGCAAAAGACTGGAGTGTAATACTTTAGGTTTTGCAAGACATGTATCTCTTTTATATACTCCTTTTTAATAAAATGACTTCAAAAATTTTAAATCTAGCCAGGCTCCATCATGTACACCTGTAATCTCAACTAGTCAGGAGGCTGAGGTACGAGGATCACAAGGTTGAGGCCAGCTTTTTGCATGTGAGAACCTGTATCCAATAAATGAATGAGTGAGTGAATAAATGGATGAATGGTTGTGGATGTAGTTCAGTAGTATTGTGTTGTCCTAACAAGTGTCAGGCCCTGGGTTCAATCACCAGTATCCCTCCACCCCATGCTTCAGCAATGTTAAAAGTATCCTTTGTTTGCCACCTGTATAAAACCACTCTATAGCCCCAAAGTGCCACACAATTTTTTACAATCAGAAATAGGAACACTTGAAGTTCAACTGACTGTTGAATTCAAATGATTTCTCCCTATGTACTTTCATTTATAAAATATTGGCAAAAAGTACAAAAGAAACACATAGGCAAATGGATTGTCATTTTCTAGCAAATGAAAGATTCTAAAATGAACAACTAATTATGGAGACCCATTTTAGTTAAACTAATTTTATCTTCATAAGTTCTTCAAAGTAGTGAATGTGAAGATGAGATGTACATTATTGATCATATTTATGTTAAATATTTTTGCTTTCAGCATTATATTTTTCTAGACATTATAATATTAGGATTATAGTTGGTAAAATAATCCCATTTCCTCTGTGGTATTTTGTAAAGTGGCTGTTACAAACAGTCCTTTAAATTTCCCTTTGGTAATAATACATGTAAGAATTAATATATCTATTGTGAAGGCTTTTCAAAATGATATTTAAGAGGTAGTAACTGGATTGTTATTTTGATGGAATATTGCATACTATCATAAAAATAAATATATTTTATTTTGAAAATATAGCTCTTCCAATGTGGCCAATACTTTCACCTTGGGAAATGGATTAAAACACATGGAGTTTTAGCTAATTTTTGTTACAAAGGCCAATCTCTATAGAGCTAAATTTTACTGGCAATTTGTAGCCTTGCCCTGCATTATAGAAGTTAACAAAATACAAAGAGTTTGCCAAGAATAGAGATGTCCGAGCTCCCTTCTTGAGGATCTCTTTCAGTTTTCTACCCCAAAGGAATTTTCCAGTTATTACTGAAAGACTTAAATGATGGTTATTATAGTTTGGTCATCACATGTTTTCCTTATCTCTGTAGTTGAAAATATGAATCATCTGGCAGGTATTATTAATATGTGTATCCCTAAGTAGTTCTCTTATCTCACATTGATTCAGTGTTTGAGAGAGAATATTCAGAAACTTGCATTTTTAAGTCTATGTCAATTCATATCATCATATTTTGAATAAAAATGCAAACTATTAACCCATATAATACTTGTATTTCTGATTACTAGAGTAAAATTAAACCCATTTTACTTTCCTTGATTGAAAGTAGAAATGTAAATCTACAATTTGCAACTAGGTGAGTAATCTTATCTGGTACGTAACCACAATGATTCCAAATTCCTTGTATTTCTAGAGGCAGTACTACATAGCTGTGAGGGTTCCTTAGAGAGTGAACTTGGCAATGTATACACAAACACTACCTATTTGTGTGTGATTGGGAAGCTGGCTATTTCATTCTAGAATGTTATCTCTTTAGTTTGGTCATTCACCTGATGAGAAGCAATGTTCTGATTCTAACCAATAAAAGGAATATGGTCCTAATGCTAGTGACTGTGCATCCTGTCAGCACATTCTGTCATCTCACGTTCTGAATCTCTAGTTTTGTCACTGTTTTATAAATAATTACTTTATTCAACTCACATTTATTGAGCATCTTTTAGGTGCCAGGCACAATCCTAAGTAATTCTGACATAGTAGTTACTAAAAGAGTTTAAAATTAAACATTCTTGAGCACAGAGGAGGGGAGCTGCTCCCAGTGCACAAGAGGAGGCTTCCAGGCCACTGTACCCCACCCCCTCCGTGAGCATTGAGGAGGTGAGCCACTCCCAGCACACAAGAGGAGGCTTCTGGGTCACCGTACCCCCCAAAAAGCACAGAGAAGGTGAGCCGCATAGCCACCATCACCCCCCCCCCATTGAAATGAGAAGACACATAAACAAGTTTCAAAACCAGACTTCAGATCACCTAAACAACCCCAAAGGGAAACAAGATGGAACATTGTGATACTCAACCACCTGGACTGCCTGAACTGGAAACAAAACTGGATCTGGAAAAAATGAAGTCAGAAATAATTTCTCAGATAACAACAGAGATTGCGCCCATAGTGTAAGACATGATTAATAAATCTAGAGAGGACACAGATGAAAAAATAGAGGCGTTGAGGAACATGATGGAATCCCAACATAGGAAACAAATGGAATCCATAAAACAGATGCAAACAGATTCCCGGGAGATTAAAAACTCCATTGAAAGTCTATGCAGCAGAATGAGCCAATGTGAGGACAGAATTTCAGATATAGAA
>NW_004624736.1:33225789-33255415 GCF_000247695.1 Heterocephalus glaber | reverse complement strand
AAGAGGATTTCAAACAAAAATCTAAAACACTCTGGTCCCAAGAATTTCGCATAAGGGATAGTCAACTTGTATGTACAAATCTATCATGAATATGTGTTTTCATTCCTCTGAAGTAGAAACTTAAAGACAGAACTGTTGGGTCTTAACAGTAATACAAGAAATTTCTGTATTGTTTTCCAAAATGGTTTTGTCATTTTACATTCACCTTAGCAGTATTAGAAAGTTCTAACTGATTCACACCTAAGCTGACATTTGTTCCTTCAAAACTTTTAACTTCATCTCCCTAATAAGTGTATAATTCAATCTTGTTATTGTACTGATTACTATTGTTCTGATTCTAGTGTTGCACACCTTTCCTTGTGCTGTACTGGCTATTTATCATCTTCTTGTGTCTACTTTTTAATTAGGTTGTCTATTAATGAGGTGTAAGAGTTCTTTATATATTCTGGTCATATGTTATATGCATTATAAATATGGTCTGTTTAAGGACTACTTTTCATTTTCTAAACGATGTCATTTAAAGTTCTAAATTTTGATGGAATCTCATTTATCAACTTTTTTCTTTTATACATCATCTTTTTTTATATCTTAGGAAATTCTTGCCTACCCTAAATTCATAAACATTTTCCCTTATAATTTTTTCTTAAAGTTTTGTAGTTTTAGTCTTTCATCTTTAGGTTTATAGATCCTTTCAAGTTATTTTTATGTGTGGAAGTAAAAGGTGGAGGTTAATTTTTTACATACGGATACCAGGTGTTCTAGTGCCATTTGATGAAAACACTATCTTTTCCTCTCCTCCTGAATTGAGTTGATGTCCTATAAAATGTTACTGTTAAACTTTCAAAACTCAGTGGGCCATATATGTGTGGTTCTATTTCTAGATCTATATGTCTTTCCTTACACCAACACTGCCTTGATTACTGTAGCTTTAGAGGAAGTCTTAAAATTAGGTACTAAATGTCTTCCAACACTTTTTTTTTTGCCTTTTTACTTTTCTAAGTCCTTTGTACTCCTACATAACTTTTAAATTTCAATATCCTATTCTTCATTTATAGCAAATATACATAGACCTGAATTTTTATAAATACCTTTTGTTTTCTAATCCTGCTAAATTCAAATGCAAGTTCTAAATAAAACCACTTTCTATATACTGCCAGATCTGATTTCTAATAGTTTGCTTTGCTAAACAAATTTCTATCTATGTTCATACCTTTTTCTTCTATTATCTTTATCCAATGTTAGCATTAGCACAATGTTCATTTCCTAAAATGAGGGGAGAAGTGTTCCTTCTTTTTTTTTTTTTTGGTACTGGGGATCAAACTCGGGACCTTATGCTTGGGAGGCAGGCGGCAGAACCACTGAGCTAAATCCCCAGCCGTTGTTCCTTCCTTTTTCTGCTTTAAATGTTTGATATAATTTATCAGTTAAAATGTATATGAGCCTGCTGTTGTCATATAGGTAGGTTTTCTAGCTAGGAATATAGTTTCTTTAATAGGTGCTATTCAAATTTTATATTTCCTCCATAGTTTCATTAATTTGTCTTCCAAGGTACTTTTTAGAAGTTGTCAAATTTATTTCAGAAAAGATTTTTTAATATGCTTTCTATATCCATTTAAATTCTGTAAAATCTGTAATAATGTCTTCTAGATCTTGATATTGTAATTTTAAAAATGTGTAATTGATATTGTGTAATAGGAAGAAAAGGTCTAAAGGAGTAGGGAAAGTGAGAGGGTTAGCAGAAAGGAAAGAAGGGAAAAGAAAAAATATGAGAAAAGGAAACAATGGAAATAGTCTTTGCAAATAGGGAAGGGTGGAGGGGGTGAAGGAAGGGTAGGGGAAGGGGAAAAAATAAGAACCAAGATACATCATGTGAGGGTACAAGATTCTAATGATGAATGTAAATGTATTTTATACCTAAAATGTACCAATAAACTTAATGAAAAAAATTAAAACACTCTCATGGATATCAGTTATCCATGTGGTTATTTTTGAAGCCATAACATGATACATGACAGAGAACAGGGAGTGGGGATGGGAAGAGGAAGACATCTGCCTCTCACTCTCTAATCATAGTCCTTACCTTTCAGGTTTTTTTTTACTGAAATTAACAGTTATTATAGTGTTTTCTTGGCAATTTTGCCTGTAGATTAAAATCCAGGGAGCTAAAGACAATGTTATTTTCACAGTATGACTTGGAGAAACAAACAGAAACAGACACTAATGAGAATATTCCTTTTTTCTGAAAGGAAATACATAATCTTACAGTTTTCTTTTAAAAATGACCATGTAGCACAGCAATTTTTTAAGTTTAAAACCAAAGAATAATTTTGCTTACTTGTTATCCTGTTTTTGTTATTTTTATTCTAAATCTCAGTTGCAGTCCTTGTCACGGAAGAAATATGAAAATCTTTGCAGAAAGAATAGTTGTGTGGAGCGAATTCTACTGTTGTATTGAACACCGTTTTCTTAGTTACTTTTCTTTTGCTGAGACAAAATACCCTTAAAGGAGGAAAGGTTTATTCAGCTCACGGTTTGTAAAGGTTTTAGTCCATAATCAGCTCACTCCAAGGCAGGATGGCATGGCAGACCGGCATCGCAGAGGAGAAAGAGTTCATGGTGGGCAGATGGTAGCGAATCAACAAAAAAGGACCACTATAGCTCTTTCTATCCTTTATACCTTATCCAGGTTACCCACTCAGGGTGGGTAGCACTCACATCCTTAATCCTAGTGACCTTAATCCTAGCATTAAACCATGACTCAATCCTAGTGTCACACACTGTTGATTCAGCCACTTCTGAAAAAGCCCCACCTATGACTGCACAAAGCTTGTGGGCAGGGCTGAGGGGGGCATCTAGACACAAACTAGCTCAACCACAATTCTGTCTTCTCCAAGTTTCAAAAGAAACCAAGTACTCTTAACATTTATTGAGTACGTAATGTGTTTTAGGCATTGTGCAGAGTACTTTGTTAATTTACCCCATTTTCCTGTCAACCATATTGTTCCATTTTATAAAATTAGAAAACTGAGACTTAGTTAAGGTTTTTTCTCCACAATCTCACAACTTTTGACTGGAAAGAAGATGCAAGTCTCCAGTGATGACTGCAGTGTATGTTTTAGTGGTTAAAGAAATATTCGGGAGGGACTGGGGATTTAGCTCAGTGGTTCTGTGCCTGCCTCGCAAGCCCAAAGGCCTGAGTTCAATTCCCAGTACCAAAAAAAAATAAATAAAAATTCAGGAAATTTTGTTGCATGAATATACTATTGATTGTCTGCTAATCTAGCCCCAAAGTACTATTTTCAGCTATAATTTTTCCAGATCCACCCCAGGAAGATGAAAATTAATGTAGGCTGCCAGAATAGCAGATTTCACATTCATTTTAATAATCCATTTCAATATTTGACAATCTAGTACATCCAGAATTTAATGACTATAGGTTTTAGAACATTTTAATATATTATTAAGTCCTCAAGCAATATTTTCCCCTTACATATGTTGTGAGAAAGGATTTTGTGCTCGTGGTCTAAATAACTTTACAACTCTATGATGTAAAAGAAAACAATGCCTTCTGCCATCCCTAAATGAATAAAAAGTTTCATTCTTCCACTAGTTCTGGTTTCCAGCCCAGTGATTGGACACATATGCCTCCCCTAAAATTCTCTCCAGGTCTCCATAGGCCCTGTCAATTTTTAAATCCAGAGGCTTGAATTTAGATAGCCACATCATTTATACTGTTCTCTCAGAAATTCAGCTCCGTAGATAAACCTTTTGCGAAATTTCAGCTCAGCTCCAGATGTCACTAGCAAAATTTTGACACTAGAATGTAAAATTATTAGAGAGCCAATGTGTGGTTGACTCAATTATATTCTGACGGGGATTAAACTCAGTTATCTCCATCCCCTGGAAAAAGTAAGTATACCTTAAATTGCCATTTTACATATGTAGAGAGAAATTGATGCATAAAAATTTACTTTAGTTTGATTTGGCCATATCTAAAGTTCAAGGCTCTTTTGTTACAAAATTAAAGCCATGATTTTGAAATCATTATGTACTGTGAAGAAGCATAAATTAATTATAATTGACTTACACTGTACATTCATATTTATGCCCACTACATAGTGAAATGAGAATGACACCAAGGATCATGAAGTGATTGCTTCTGAAGCCTTATGGTCTTCCTTACAAAAGTAATTACTTCAGCCTGTTTTAGTTGAGAAAGGGCACTGATATGGGGCAGAAACCATTGTTCACATGCATTAGAGTATTCAGTCTCTTTATTAGAGTTTGTATTACATGAGTAATTTTATTGCTGAACACAGTTTGCTGGTAAGTTACCCTAAAATTCCATGTATGTTTTTATGTTTTTCTCCTTAGTGTATCTGAATTTGAGGAAGGTTGGTAATTTTATCTCATACGTACTGATACAAATTAAAGAAAAAATAGGGCAAGTTGACCCTATACTGTTTTCAATGTTAGCATCTTCTTTAAATTTACAACAAACACAAAGTGAAATGCTATTGTGTAACTGAGATTATTTTCACCTAACACACTCTAAATTTATTCAGTCCTAACACCTATTTTATGACTAATTTAAACCATCTGCTAGTAAGTCCACCAGATATTTTAATATTCTAGATTAACGAGAACTGATGAACCTTTTCATTTCTTATTTCTTCCAGGCTTCAGAATAGTTAATACTACCTTGTACAAGGATTTTTTTTTATAATGCAGCCATTCTTGAACTACAATTTAGAAAATGCCAATATCTGCTTTGACTTTTATAGAGCTTACCACTTTCATTATTTATGCCAATATTTTATATAACTGATGCTATCATGTCAGTATTTTGAAATGGTTTCTGTATAGGTAATATAGTAGGAAATTCAACTTGATGGTGGCTTTTTGTTCCAAAATGTACTTGAAATTTAATTCTGGTGAAAATGTCTAGAAACAGATGCAGTTTTTTGTGTATGTGCTTAATATCTGAGAATCAATTATTGTGCAGTATTCAGTGTGCTTACATTCTCATGTGGTGGGCTTATCTGTTTATATCAATTGGTATGGACTTCATAAAGCAGAAGTTTTTAGATCTAGTTTTCTCCAGATCACAGTATGAAATTGAATAGGCTAAATATTTATCATCTCTGATATGGTTTGGAAACAATGTTTACATTAGGCAGAAAAAGAAAAGTATACTTGGGGCTCACTGTTGAGGATTTTAAACTGTAACTATTTATTGATTGATTGATTGATTGATTGGTACCGGGAATGGAACTTGGGTCCTTGAGCTTGCACAGCAGGTGGCGAAACCACTGAGCTGAATCCCTGGCCCTGTAACTTTGTATTTAAAGGAAAAAAAAAAAAGCTCAAAGGCGTCAGATGGGTCCATTTGCTTTTTAAATACTGGGAAAGCATACTCTTCACCTTTTATGTCTCAGCTCTCCTGTTACTAAGACACCGTCTACTTATCCTCTGATAAGTGTATCTGTACTTGTCAAAGGTGAATCAGAAACTACAAGTAGATAATGAGAGAACAGTAGAACTTATTTCCTTGCTTGGCAACAATTTTAATAAGAACCTAGGAAAAAGACAACTGAAAAAACTCAGGCATGGCCCAGTAATAGTCACATAAAGTGCTCTGTAATTGACATAGGGAGTATTTAAGACTTATAGCTACTTAAGTAATTAACATATATGACCCAGAAAATGATAGTTATTTAAACTTTTATATCTTATATCTCTGTTGCTTACAGGTTATTTTAAACAAATTCATGCTGAGTAATTTTGAAATTTCCTGGTGTTTGCTCTAGATCATCAATTTTTGTAATTCTATAAGAGAGTGGTGTACTCAGTTGACAATTTTAGATGATGTAGGTAAAAACATAATTTTAAGGCCTTTTAATGGATGAAAAATATTAACATCCATGACTGATGGACTATTAATGCATATATTTATTCTTTATTTTTTCTTTCAAATTTTTATTTTTGTGAGTATGCTTGCAGTACATGATTACATTTATCATGAGTAGTCTGTACATGTGCATAACACATCTTAATTCTTTTTATGTCCTCTCCATTCTCTCCTCTCTCTCTCGATCTCTTGATTCCGTTTTCATTTGACAAGGTCTTTCTTAATTCTTTTAATGAATCCATAGTTTGCATGAGTCTCAATAGACTAAATTAAGATTCTTTTAAATATCAGAACTGCATTTAGTTTGCATATAGGAGATTACACCATTTCAAAACCACGTTCCACAGAGCAAGTGGCACTGTCCACTAGCAAGTGTCAGGCCTCACAGCAGAAATTTTAAGACTAGTAACCTCTTCTAATGTTAAAAGTCTAGATTATCCCAGAGTTATTGGAGGTCCATTAGTCCTCTCTGCCTAGAAAGGCGGACAGCAAAAGTTAAGGAAAAAAGACAATAGAGACTTGCCTAATTTCAAAGTATATGGGGGCCTGGGAGGTCAGTGCCTTGGAGCAGATAAAGACAAAGACACTCTGAGCTTGCCACTATTTATTGGGTTTATAGGGAGTAGCAAGCAGATGACTCAGAGAGTGGTAATAATCATAAATTATTGAGGATTTTATAATTGGGGGAAGTATGAGATTATTCGGAGGGTGCTGGTAATCCTATGATGTTGAGATCTTAGGTTGATGAGGATCTTAGATCCATGAGAACCTTAAATTGATTAGGAGGATGAGACTAGCAAAAGATTCTTAAAATAGTAGGTGGGAAGAGTGAAGCTGTTAAGGAATTTGTCCCTCCCGAGGTGAAATGATTTTTCCCCAGAATTGTGTAGAATGGCTCCCAACATAGTTATCATGGAACTTCTGTATTGCCTTAGGGTTTATTTTGCATTAACCATCTGAGTCATTTCCTAAGGTTTGTAGGTCAGTGTAAATTTCAGCTGTAATAGAGTTGAATACATTAACTGGATGTGTTATCTTTCCAATACTTTCAGGCATTAGATTATAATTTTTTTTGTTGTTCTGCTCCTTGGAATTTTCTTTCATTTCTTTTGTGTAAAACATCCCAGGGACCGATAAATCAGCATCTTAAACCAACTTTATTCAACCTCAAACCTTTATGTTCTGCCTTTGTTTGACTATTTTCTTCTATTCTACCTCGAAATACAGAAGAGCTAACTATGTGCATCTTATTCCCTCACAGTCTCTTCACAATAATGTGCCAAGTACATCTGTTTACACTTCAGAAGCCTCAGCCAAGATAATTCCAAGTGATTTATTGAAGTTACCAGATCATCTACAGAAGCAAAGAATACAAGTGAAGAAATTCTGACTCCTAGTCCTTTGGAAAATTATTTCAAACCTAGTTTAATTATTCTTTATCTTCATGGTAATAGAAAAGTCATGTTATCTTGAGGCAGGATTTCCTCATTTTAGAAACTGAAAGAATAGTATCTAAGAACTTTACAAGTGAATGGCTGCATATGAGGTAACACAAATACTGTACCTGGCACATTGCCAGTACTCACTAAAAATAATTATGTCATTCCACATAGTGTTATTTAGGCTATATTTTATCATATCTTTTTCCTAAATATTATATGTTCTTTTTTGTCCTCTGACCTCCTCCAGAAGTTTTAGTACATTGTTTTTAACTATTGAAAGTCTTGGGGGCAATATGCTGCTGCAGAGATCATGAGTAATTTTTTTTTCCTAAAATAAAAATGTATATATAGGATATAAGTTAAATAAATATGATTGGGACTGTATTTTTGGAATATTATGGGAAGCTCTTCTACTGAGAAATCTTCTCATCTACATGTCCAAATGAACTGCTTTGTTTTACTTTGGAGATGACTTGTGATTTTTTGAGTCAGGCCTTGTTACCCTATATTTACCTGTGAAATTCTGCAAACACTGTGTGCTAGCAATGCTTCAAACATTTTAATCCTCTCAAATGAAAGTTTATTTCAGAATGGCCAATGAAGTGACTTCTTTGTTTTGCAAGCTCTTTCTTCCCTTGGTTTGCACAGCTCCAGACTTCCCAGTGGCCAGTCTCAGCCACTCCTCTCAGTCCGCTCTTCACTTTCCCTCTTCTCTGGACTTTCTAATATTAGTGTTTAACTTCTCATACTAGACTACCTTCTTGTTCTCCCCTCTTTCTTCTCTTCTTCCCCTTTCACATCTCATCTTGTCTCTACTAAATTCTCTAAGAACACTGGATTTTATGGTAAGAATTTTCAAGATTATGCTCCTGTCTTGCAAATATATTTTTTAAGCTCAGACTCTTCCCTGAACTTGATTCTAAATTCCACTGCATATTCACATGTTCAGCAGACATCATAAACTCATTAAATAAATGCATAAATTTCTAATTTCCTAAAGGAAACCTCTTGGGTTACCTATTGTCTGCTTCATATTACTTAATGATTCCAGTGTCAACTGATCCAGGTCAAAATCCTAAAAATCCACCTGGATATTTTTCTCCATACTCATATCAGTTCATTTGGAAATTCTTACAGTTCTTTGAAAATGTATTCTAAAGCCAGTCATTTCTCGTTGTCTCTACTGTCACTATCCTAATCCAAGTCACCAGTTCTCTCCTGGATCATTAGAGCTGCCTCCTGAGTAGCTATGTTGCTTCTAAATTTGTTTCTTTATATATATTTTTCAGTACTGAGGATTGATATCAGGGTGTTCACACTGAGCTAAATTTCTAGTCCTTTTTTATTTTATATTTTTCTACTATATCATATTATCTTTTATGTTTCTTTTCTACTTTCATTTTTCTTGCTAAGTCTGCTTTACTCTAGCTTGTTCACTGGACACACCTCCTTTTCTTGGTCTTTGCTTAGTTTTACTTAAAATATTTTACTCAGGAACCAGTCTCTTTTAAAGACTTTACCGAAGTGTTACCTTTCCAATGAGGCATAGACTCACCGACCACTCTATACAAATTATTATTCTCCTATAGGACTTCCAACATATCTTAATTTGTTGTATTTTTACCATGATGCTGATCTTTAAATGTATAAATAATTTACTACCTTTTTGTATGTATGTTATTTATCTGTATTCCTCTATTTAAATTTGGTCTCTGGCCGGGGATTTAGCTCAGTGGTTCTGCTGCCTGCCTCACAAGCGCAAGGTCCCAAGTTCGATCCCCAGTACCAAAAAATAAATAAATAAATAAAATTTGATCTCTACATGTGCAGATATTTTACCTGTGTTTACTGATGAATACAATTCATATATAACTCTTGATTGAATGAAGTAGAATGTTATGTGCACAAGAGGCCATATTCTCTTCTACTTCTGCCTTCTGATAAAAAGTACTTTTTTTCTTTAGGGAATATGCACATAAAGAAAAATTTTTTGCCCATAAGCATATGTATTAAACAAAGTGTGTTGTGGTTTAATAGCAGTATGGAACTGATGGCCATATTCAGTTTGTTTTTTCAGGATATCATTAATTGTACTAAGATTGTGCTTTTTTGCATCAATGTAATGTAATTTCTAATACATAATATCTTAGTTACTTTTTTAATTGCTGAGACAAAATACTGAAGACTTACAAGTTAAAGGAAGAGAGATTTGTTTGGGCTCAGTTTGTAGAGGTTTCATTTCATAGTTGGCTGGCTCCAAGACAGGGTGGCATGGCAGATGGGCATCACAGAGGAGAAACAGTCCATGGTATGGTAGGCAGACGGCAGTAAGTAGCAACTAGAGAGCCTGTCATGCCCTTTTTTCCCATCCAGGCTCCAAGCCTTTTGGGTGGTGCCACCCACATGCAAGGTGGAGCTTCCGTCTTCAGTAAATCCATTCAGCCACATCCAGAAATATGCTAATTCCAATCAGTGAACTAATTTAGTACCACACACTGTTAATTCCAGTATCACACACCATAGATCCAGCCAGCTCCAAAAACCTCCACCTATGAGTGCATGAGACTTTGGGTGGACATTTAGGTACGAGTCATAACACATACATAGGGATAATGTATATATTCTTTCTTTGTAAAACAATGCTATGGAGTCATAGAGACATGAAGTTTGATACCTGAAAAGGACTTCTGAGATTTAATCCATTACTTGCATTTTAGTTGATCAGAGAGGTTAAGAGAACACCAGTTCATCCTGTGAATACATACATACATAAACATGTCTGTTAATACGAGGCCCTGTTATAAGTCTTGGAACTACAACAGAGAGTGCTATCTAATCTTTCTCTTTCCAGAGGCTTCTTGTAGTGAACACGGACAAGTAAACACTAATTTAATTACATTGAACTTTTCACTGTAATTAAAAACCAAACCAAACCAAACCAAACCAAACAAAAACCATGAGGAAATCTTACTTAAGATTGAGCCCTGGAAAAGTCACTTGGGACCTACCACTCTTCTTCATCTTTTAGTTCATTGTAAAAGATGAAAGGAATCTAGGAGAACTAACTGGAGAGGAGATACAATCTGGCCCCTACAGTGTTTGAAAAGGAAATGGCTTTATGGTCAACTTCTAGACAAGAGGGAAAACACTATATCTATTTTCTGCAAGCCTAAAAGATCTTTTTAACCGTTCTATATTGGGATACAGTCTCTGATAACACGGTATATCTTTAAAATGTTAAAAAAATTGTTTCTAACATTATAATACTCTTAGTGATTTTATTAATCCATTATACTGTTAAAATGATTAAAATTTTTAAATTGAGTTGTGAAAGTAGTATAGACTTAACAGTTGACTCCAAAATTCAGTTGGTTGAAAATGACTTCAGTAATGTATGCCTATTATTTGTGTAATACAAAGTAGTCTGTACTGCAAATAATTTTAGGGTTTTGATAAATCTTTCTTACTGAAACATTTGAAAATAATCAAGAAGTTATATAAGTCTTATCTGTATTCTCTGTCTGTCTTGGTCTATCTTTTCCTCTCTCAACTAAAGAGTTAATATGAAGAAATACATTGTATGCTGTACATGTTACATTTTGCGTGATATGGAAATACCTGTTCCTTTTATGTCTGTGTAGCTCAGCGGTCCTCCACCTGTCTGGCAAGCATAAGGTCCTGAGTTCGATTCCTGGTATGGAAAAATATAGAAATAAACCCTAACCCTGCCTCACGAGACTACGTTCATGGGTTTCAAGCTTTTCCTTTTTGATCTCTACTGTCAACTGAGACTAAAAGTTGAACTTGTTGGCAAAGGGAATAAAAGGAGATAAAGCATAACGATGATGTAGGAAAGGAGTCAGAAATTTTAAAAGTTACAGAGTTTGGCCGGTGCAATTGGCTTCTCTCTTGGAAAGAAAAGGTGACTGAGATGTAGAAGAACACTTTGGGTCACATTTTGTTTTATTGTTCTCACACTTCTGGAAATAAAACAATTTTTATCCCTCTTGATTTTCTCATTTTCTCCAGTCTTTTAGGAGCCAGTTCTTGGCCAAATAGTGGTATAATTTGTATTCTTCAACACTAATTTTTCCATCCAGTAGTCCTTCAGTTAATTTCTGTAGGTTTTACCTCATGTAGTTTCTTTAAGTTAGTCAAAAAATGATTATCTGGGAACTGTTAGATATAAGAACTAAGCTAAACCCCCAACTTTTTAAAATTAAGGCATCAAATCTTGAAAGCTAATTCTAAACAAGACAAATGACAACAGGACCCACCTCTGGGTGGGGAGCTCAATAATGGAATATTTTCATTGTGTGTAGAGTGTTTGGGATTGGAGGCATAATCTAGTACCATAACTTGCCTGATTTCTTCCTTTCCAATGCATGCATAATTTTGGAAGAATAATTCTGAGAGTAAGCACTTGGCACATGGTCAGCTCTCAAACATGTGTTATTTCTCTTCCTTAAGGTCATGGGAAGAATTACTATTATGAATCAGCAGGTAAATAATAGTTACAAGTGTTCCCTCCTCTAGATAAGTGTAAAAAACATATACTCTGTTTCTTTCATTTTTCAAATTACTATGCTTTTGAATGCTTTAAGAATTCTTCCTGACATTTAAAACAGTTCATCAGAATGATCTTCATTATCTTTATGGAATACATTAAATTCTTTCATTGGAAATCATGTGAGTATACTGAAAAACAAAAACACACCAAATACTACAAGCCAGGACACTTAGATTTTTTTACCTGTAACTCTGTCAAGTACAAGTTATTTAAGTTAGCAAGTCAGTTAGTATCTTAATGCATCAGTCTGTTCATTTTTAAAATAGGAATAATACATTTTTCACACAGTGATTGCAAGGATTAACACATAATTAGATCAGTTTGCCTATTCATTTGAATGCTGTTTTTGTCTCTAAATCTTGCTTTATCTGGAAAAAAATCTTCTCTGCCTTTCTGACAGACTTGATGTATAGATTATATCAGATAAGTATGTTGGCACATTTGGAAAATGTTCTACATCTAAGGAAAGAGCACAGCACTACTAATTGTTATTGCAGTCCTCTAACCATTTGTGCATAGTCTTGCAGAGGCAAAGTGGCTTTCATTCTTATGTTGCTTCTAAATATCCTATGATCATATTTTGTAATCCTTGCTTATCATACTCTAGTTATTTGACCTCAATTTCACAAGGTAAGGACATTAACAGTAGCTTGAAAAAAATGGCTTTTTAGTTTTACCTTTTATATAAAGTTGAGAAGCGTAGATGACTTTCCAAGTCAGCTTGCTGTGACCAGATTTTGGAAAGATGCAGAAAGGAATTTTTCTCATCCATAGGTTATCTAAATCACCAGGTCTGTTGGGCTTCTGTTGACACCCAGTGGGATAAAGCTAAGTCATTCAGGTGGGCTTTCATGGATTTCAAGTTTTGCTTCACCCAAACATCCTGCATAGACAAATTCATATTTAAATTGTTCTCCCGGAATCTTTATGAAGACAAATTTAGGCCCAAGAATTACTCTGCCAAATTGATATAATTACTTATAGTTTCTCTTTTTTTTCTTTTATGTGGTTCTTATTTGATAAGAACAGGATAATCATTACTTCCATGTATATAAAATTGTATAAAGGTCAAAGATATTTTAAGGTATAAAACTAAAAAGAAAGTTGAAGTGATTTTAAAACGTATATGGGGGCGCCGGGGATTTAGCTCAGTGGTTCCAGTGCCTGCCATGCAAGCGTAAGGTCTGGAGTTTGATCTCCGGTACCAAAAAAAAAAAAGTATTATATGGGTTTTTCCTCATTGTATAATTCAGTTAAATATAAATTAAGTAAAATATATTATTTTGATCCTCATATTGAAATGGTACATTTATAAATTTCATTTTAAGGAGTCATAATTTAGTAGTAATAATGAAATAATGTTATTAGACATCTTTCCTTACCATAAAATCATGATTCTGAGTGTTAATCCTCATTGTCCAATGATTCAAGTATGTTAGAGATTAGAATTAAAATTTTCTTATTTCTAAGTGTACTCTAGAATTTCCTTTACTGCTGGTGTTTTCTTCTAATAAAGCCCTACTATTTTCTTCCTTGAAAAAGAAGGCATCAAGAGGGAGTAGTATTGGCATTAATTGGTTTTAGTTTTCTTTTTACTTGAGTTTGTATAAAAATATTCACAGCAATTTTTCTTGCAAATAATTATTTACATTTCATTTATCTGAGACAAAGAAAATTTAAGTCAACTTTCAAATTTCTAACTTTAGTACTTGTATAATTAAACAAAATCTGAACTCTTGCTGCTCAGGTTGAAATTTATACTCTACAATTTTTTTAATGTACAAAAATTCCTGTTTAGCTCAAAGAAAATGATATTAGACATCTTACTAGTTTTAAAATTATGTATTCTTTATTATAAACATTTTGATCAAATAAGATACCATTGTTGGTAAAACCGCCCTGGGCATAATTTTTTTCTTTCCATCTGTTTCCTGCCCCCATTCCAGGCCACCACATGTGCATAGTTTCTACTCATTTCTATTTGAATTACCTCAAACTGAACTTTTTATTTTTGTTTTCTCTAAACACTAAACTTAAAGATTATTCCAAAACATCATCTCATCTGTGTTTATTTCTTGTACCCTTTCCCATGGACACTATCTTAGTACAAGCCCCCAATACCTGTGCCATAATTTGATGCAAAATTACCCTAACATGTTGCTCTGTCTCTGCAATGAGCTGTTTAAGACTAGAATCTGACTATGTCATTTCTTGCTTAAAACTCCTCCTTCCTTTTGATTTTTGTAGAATAAAGTCCTAGCTCCTTGATAGAGCATTCTACTTCCTAACTTTATCTTGCACAAACTAGCTGAAAACACAGAACTGCTCCGAGTTTACGTGACCACCACAATGCTTCTTGGCTCAGTATTGTTGCTAAATCTCTTCCTGTCTGAAAAGGAATCCCTGTATCATTTTCCGTAGTCATTGCCTATGTAGATTTTAAGTTTGTGCTCAAGTATCTCTGTATGAAGCTCTCTTTGGTGCAGTTCCTCTGCTATTCACAGGTGCTAGGGACTGGATTGAGTGCCCCTCTCTGTTCTCTAATACTGGTACTGTGTATCCACATGTGGTTTCCAAATTGAATGTTATCTGTCACTAATTTTTCTTGTTAGCCCGAATGACAGTAAGTAAATTTCATGATAAATAACTGAGACTTAAGTTTTCTAAAGGGCATTTTCAGCTCTGATTAACAGTGGTGCCAATTTCAGGTTGTCCTGAGGATTGAATATTTTAATATAGGTGAAGTGCACAGAATAGGAGATAGTACCTGTAAATAATTGTATTGTTTAATATTTTTAGGAAACTAGCATTTTAGGACATATTATTATATAAATATCTCCCACTGTATCCTCAGTTCTGTTTTCTGTACTAGGTTATGCAATCTTTAATCCATAGAAACAAATGACCTTTTAATTTTTTAAACAAATAAACTTTTTTTTACCCTTAAATCTTGTCAAGTATTTTTAAGAACATGGAAAAGACACTCCAAAATAACATCAAGAGTTATGGTACAGAGATAGCCGCCCTCTTGGAGAAAGTCAGAAGTGGTATTTAAGTTTTCCACAGAGCACTCTTTGATCTCATTGGTTTATAGAACAAAACAAACTTCTGTAGCTCTTAGCCTATTAGCTGTCCCTGGGGAGAGACTTGATCAGCAGCAATAAGAACACCATCTAGAAAAGCAAAGCACAGAGAACAAAGTATCTCTTGAAGTTCCCTGGATGATGCTTGTGCTTCTACTGATTTCTGTACTTTGAATGACTGTTAGAGGCTAAAAGTCTGTATAAATTCAGCACAGAGATCTCCATGCAGTTTTTATAGCTCCAACTTTCAGACTTTTCATTATAAAAGGCTCATTTTCTTTTGGGTGGCAACATTTAGCACTGAGATGACCAATAGCTCCTCGGGGTTTAGAGGAGATTCTAATATGAATTGTGGTTTAAGTATACTTCCAATCTTCCTGAGCCCACAGGAAAGGATATGGATGATTTCTTCATTCCATTACTCCTTTTCAATAAACATGCACATGAAATCATGGGCTATCTTTTATGTATTTCTTCACAAATATTATCCGGCTATGAAATCCTGAACCAGATATATCATTGTATATAAATTGTGAGAGTGTGTTAGGGGCAGAGACTTGCCTTAGATTCCTTGTTTGGCTTCCGGTAACTAGAAATTCAAGAGCTGTCTGCCAGAAAGAGTGAGGAAGAGGAAGGCAAACCTGTGTGCACTGTGCTGCTTTCCTCTATTCCTGCCACAGATTGGACTACTACTGGGAATGGTATGGTTGTTACGTTGTATTGCTAGCTGGAGAATTACACCAACTCTGACAGTAGATGATTGAGTTTGTACTATTAGCAGTATCATAATGCTTCTTAACTAATAGATCTAAATAAACATGCTCTTTTCTGATGTAATGTCATTTGCTGTTCCTTCACAGCAAATATACCTGTTCAGTCATGATTACTAATGACTAACATGTAGTGAACATTAAATAAGGGTGTGTTGAGTGACAATAAATGCAAGAATGAGAATTAGTTCATTTCAGTTATTTTTTAACTCTTTCTAAAAAATGGACAATTCTAATTTACCAACTATTATTTTACATAAAAATGTGTTTATAATACTGAATGTAAAAGTGATTGTAGCCAATTTATGTTAGATCTGCTTATATGCTTCTGTAAAGAATTTCTCCCATTTATGAATGTATGCACAAAGTAAAAATTTTGGAATCTCTCTCTCTCTCTCTCTCTGCCTTTGAATAATATAATTATCTAAGTGATGAATTTGCCATGATTCATTTTAACCAGCTTCTCATGGTGAAAATTTGGTTGTTTCTAATTCTTTGCTCTTTTATAATTAAATGTATATGGGTGTTAATCAAATTCATCAAATTCTACATATACCAAATAGACCGTTGAAGTAAAACTTTTGTGCACTTTTGCTCTCAGAGAACTATTTCTATTACTTTTGAGTCTGATTAGTGTGAAAAATCTAATTTACTAATGCTGAGTATCTTAATTCCACCATTTACGATTTAAAATCCAGTTGTTGCAAACACAAAATTTAGCACTAAAACTATTCTAGGAGGAATATTTCCTTTATTATCTTTGAGATGTACACTATATTTACCACATGGTTATTACCATCATATAATTGCAGCTTTTAGAGTTAAGTATGTGTTAAAAGTCTGAGCTCTAACATCCAAAACGTCTTTTATGTTTTACTATGTCTAGATGACATTTATACTGTCTTATGGGTCTTAAAAATTGCTCTAAAGCAGTAGCCATTTGTAAATAGTCACAGTAATTCCGTTTCTTGCTTTTCAAAGTTAGATGAAACTGGATGAGTGGACTAAGTACTGAGTTTTTGTATTCATTGTGCAGGTGTGTGTGTGTGTGTGTGTGTAGGGGACAGGGAAAGAAGGAGAGGAGAGGAGGAAGTAGAATATGATTGATGAAGGTATTTAATTCTTTATCTTTAAAAATCATTTTTGGTTTCTTAGTTCTCCTATTCAGATATTTATTTTATCTTTATTTTGTACACATTTTCCACCTCGAATTTATAACTTTCCAGCCATAGTATTGGAGTTAGTCTGATGTATCTAAAACTTACTTCTCATCAACGCATTTCTTACCCCAACTAATTTCTCTCCCAGCTCTTCTATCTGCCATGCCATTTTCAAGTGAAAATTACAGTTACAAAAACATGGGTTACAGATGGTAAAAGAGAACAAAACAAAACAAAAACACTACCAACCTTCTCCACAGAATTCTCTAAAATGTCTCCTGAAATCTGACGTGTTCAGAGGTGGGGTCTTTAGGAGAATATTGGATCCTGAGAGCTCTGACTTCATCAATTGATTTCCCATCCTTTGGTAGATTCATAATTTGATGATATTAGTGGGAGGTGATGGAATTTAGAAAATAAGGACTAGATGAATTGAATGGATCATGAGGGCATGACCCTGGGGATTATATTTTGTCTCTGGCTTCTTTCTCTCTGACTATCCCTTCCTCCCTGCTTCTTGGCTGCCATTACATGACTAACTCTACTACAATATGCAGTTTTTACCGTGATGCTGTACGTTATCATAGATCCAAACAGTGGAGCCAGCCAATATGGACTGAAACCTCTAATATCATGAGCCAAAATAAACCTTTCCTCCTTTTAAATTGTGTATGACAAATGTTTTGTCCCAGCAGTGGAAAGCTGGCTAACACACGCACTGAATTCCACACAAGGTTCTCTGAATGTTACTCTCTATACCAGTCTCTTTCCTTTGCATGTTGTTTGTACTGATATCCTCTTCCTTCTATTGGTTAATTACAAGCTGAGTCACTGAAGTCTTGGCTTCCTTTCTGGTTGGGCCTTCTTACTTAGATAAAACTTCTGTGGAAAATTCTCTCTCTCTCTCTCTCTCTCTCTCTCTCACACACACACATCTCTCAAAATCTTTCTTGACGTCCTTCCAAAGCCTCCATATGGTCATAGCTGGGGCTTTTCAGAAGTGGCTGGATCTAGAATGTGATGCTAGGGTTAAGTGTATCTTCTGGTATCAAGGGTGTGTGATTACAAAATTTGTCCACTGATTGGTTTGGCATAGTTATGGGTAGGATTAAGGGTGTGGGTGCTATCTTCCCTAAGGATGCTTATCCTGGATAAGATATAAGGGACAAAAAGAAGGTCCTTGGCTACTTGTCATATATTGCTTGTTGCCTGCCCTGCTGTGTTATGGACTGTTTATCTTCTGTGATGACCCTCTGCTATACCACCCTGCCTTGGAGTCAGTTGACTACAGACTGAAACCTCCATGAACTGTGAACCAAATAAACTTTTCCTCCTTTAACTTTGGTTGTGAAGTATTTTGCCTCAGCAATGAGGAAAACTTAAGACAGGTAGTATGATTGGGAGGCCTCATTTTACTATAAAGGCAGGTAGATGCCATTTTTCCAGAGGGCTCTATATTCTGTCAGATTCAACTGGGTATAGATATTTTCTGCTCACATGAGAGATTGTAGGCATTCTATAAAATGTGTCTGGATCCCTATCCTCATCAGAGGATCTTTCTAGATTCTCCTATCATTTCAAACACTTTGCCATCACTGTATCTCTCTTCATTCCCATTTTCTTTTTGTTAGAACTTTTGGATAGTTTGCTCACAATAACACTTCCTTCTTTATTTCAGGGTCACCTTTAAATTTCGTCTTTAGATTTTCATCTGCTCCACATTCTCCCCAATGAAGTCAATACCATTACAATGTCTAAATACAGAAGGAGCTCCCAGAACCAAACCCAAATTAGAGCTCTTCCAGTCCATGATTCAGAGTTCAGATATACAGTCTGTGACACAAGTATGTTTGCTACTCCTGTGATTTGGGTGTGGTTTCTCATTCATTGGTTCATATGTTGGAGGATTGATCTTCAGAATGGAAGTGTTGAAATGAAAGTGTCTTTAAAAGAAGAAGCCTATAGAGAAGTCCTCAGATCACTAAGTGTACTATCATTTTAAAGGATTAATGTTTTTGTGATACCCTACTTAGTCCCCAGTACTTACTTGATTTCCTGCATTCAATATGATCTCTAATTCCCATGTGGGTTCTGTCACAAATGGTGCACTAGAGACCACTCAGACACAGGCTTTTTGTGAGCAATAAGAGCTTTATTTTTGTGAATAGACTAAAATAGAGAAAGATTTCAGCAGCTATCTGGGAGAGAAGTTAAGTTTTTATAGGATTTTGGGAAGGAGGCTATAATCCTAAGGAACCTGGAGTGCGCTGTTTATGATTGAGAGTCTTAAAATGGTCAGCACAGGTGTGCAGGCAATTACTGGACATCTCAGCACTGGGAGATTGTATATTCCTTCCTAAATTTTCTTTATGGTCATCTGTTTTGTTTACTGAGAGTATCATGGGCCTTTTCCTGTTGTTTGCTAGGAAAGGCATGGTCTCATTCAGGCAGGCATTACAGGTTCCAACCATTTGGAAACCATCTTCCATGAGGTCCTCACCAGAGCCAAGGTGGTGTGAAAAACATTCTCTAGATCCTGCAGAATTGTGAGCTACGTAAACCTATCTTTGTTATAAACTTATTCAGGTATGATTTTATCTTAACAGAAAATGGACTAATGCAGCTACTATGATCATACTGCATTGAAACATAGTTAACAATGGAACACCAGTAAAACCTTAAACTTAGAAATCAGATGAACGTATATTTGAGTATAAGATGAGCCACTTGAAAGAAATATGACTTTGAGAAAGTTTATGTGACTACTCTGAATTGATTTTTTCTTTTGACAAAATGGACTTAGAGTGCAAATCTCTTGGCTTATTGGAGGCTTTGTGTTGCTCTAAAGAACTTGTTGCATTGCCTAGAACATAAAACAAAAATTTAAAGTGATTAATAATCATTGGCATATTTTTAGTGGCTAATAGAAATTCTGGGATGAAGAGATCCATGAATGCTTTTTCCACTAAATGTCAAAATCTTTAGATAAATTTTATCTTCCCAGATCTACCTCTTTTATGATGGTCTTTGCTGTTTTTGCGTAAAGTATTGTAAAGAGTCAAAACAACAAAAACAGGAAGAAATGTTTCACATCCTAAAAGTGGAAATTGCTGTGCTTATATAAACTCAAAGTTTATGTTCTATGAATTGGGGATTGGGAGATCCATAAGTATGGACTTTATTACTGCCACCTGGAATTGTGATGCCTCACCTGTAACAGACAGATGATAGTCAAACAAGAATCATAAAGTTTAGGAGAATCTAGGGAATGCTGAGCTAAAAGCAGGAACATATCCATAAAATAAAGTGTTAATGTCTACTTCAGGCACAGCATTTTCATTCCGGTTCTCCTCCAAAGTAAAGCTTCCTAATTCTGCCAGATTTCACATGCGTAAGCTCGTACTTTGTAGTTTGGCTTTTTATTGCATGGGGAGCAGGTAGCTAATTCCTGTCATTCTTTTCTTTCCTGATCTTTCCTAGAGAAAACTTCCCCTTGTGCTCATTGACCTAAAAAATGAAGTGATGCTAAATAAATAATGCCTCCCAGGGAATGCTTCACATGCACAGTATTTTAATACAGTGCTTACTACACCCAGAGAGACTAGGGCATAGACCATTGTCCATGGCCCTCAACCACCAACCTCCTGAATGGCCTTTGTCCAAACACCTGGTTACAGAGGCAGTCAGAGCTATTTTAGGGAAAAATTCCCTGTGCTGTCACTTGCTCCTTCTAAACTAAACATCTCCTCTTAAAATTACAGCATTCTGGAATTCCAGGAGTTTTAGAGAGCTAGTTCAGCATTTCCCAAACTGTCCCAGAGAAATGTCATCATCCCTAGGAGAGTGTGTAACATGAAAAAAAGAGAAAAATTTTCTGTGGTCAATTTATTAAATAATTTTTTAAATTGTGGAATTCTTAGAATCCTGACTATGTGTAGAAGATTGTGAATAAATAAAGAGAAAGAATGGGGGAAGAGGAAGGAGAGAGAGCAAGACAGTGAGAGATGCATAGAATATGTAGCATTGCTAAAGCCTGACTCTGTGACATGTGTTAGCATCTTCTAGTGCACAAGCATCATGCATAATAGTTTGGGAAATACAGATAAGAAAATGATTCCACTGTCAAGAAAAAAAAATTGTCTGTTTAATAAAAATTAAGGTTCAGTTTTAAATTATTGAAAAGTCACCTGAATTACAAGACCATGTGGACAGCTTCTATTCATTCCTGTTTGGCATCACAACATCTGGCACCAGCAGTCTTGTCAATCTCCCAGATCCTGTTTTCACCCCCACCACCCAGTGTTACATGCAGTCTCACAGAGCTTGTGCTGTTTCCAAAGGTGCCTGCTGCCAAGTTGCCTTTGATTTCCATAACGGTGAATATCATCCTAGAATTCCCATTTTCCTGTCATGGACTTATTTGAGACTAATTATATTTATCACTCCACACAGTTTCATCCTATTAGTCTAAACACTAATGGTGCTACACTGATGATGATTAGAGTCACTTACTTTTTCACCTTTTTTTTTTATAATGAATGTAGCATTTTTCCTTGTATTTTACAATAATAGTGTGACAATTTAGAAATTAGTTGATTGCCATTTTGTAAAGGCAAAGGGAATCTTTACTGTATAAAAATTTGGACATAATGTATGGTGAGAGAAATAGGGACAGTTCAGAGTAGAGCGAATTATCACTTTAGCTATCTCAATCACAAGTTACGCACTGTTACAGTTAGAGGGGAAATTGTATGTTGAATTCTCCAGCTCTTAGCAGCTTGAGTATATGACAGTGTGAAGGCCTTGACAATACATCTTGTGCACAGCCTGGGAGACAGTGACCTGGCAGATGTCCAGTGGCAGATTCTGTTCTCACATGCCCAGATTCCTCCTTCATGCTGCACATGGCCACATCAGCTGCCTTCTTCCACTGCACCCCATCCCTCACTACCTCCATCAACAATCAGTGTGCCTTTCTTTTCACTGCAGAAGAGAAGGGCAAAACTGTTCACACACACACACACAGACACACACACACAGTAAACCAATATTTCAGAGAAGAGCAAAGAAAAATTCTTGGTAAATGTGATTGAAAATTGTATCAAAGGAAATATTTCCCTTGTTTTTCTTTTAATATATATTGCCTCTTACTGTTACTTATATAGCTATCACTTATAAGTTGTTTAAAATAGTACATGTAATTTATCCTCCATCTCAATTCTTTATCCATAAAATGAATCTAATTCAGTCTCTTCAGAAAATTTATGAGTACTAAATGGAATCAAGTATATAAAGGTAATAACACATTATAGAAACTTGATTTTTTTCATTTTTGAGTGTTTTAATAACCTATCACATTTTACACACATTATTGGAGATTAAATTACAAAATAAATGGCAAGTACTTTCATGAAAGTTAGACTCTTTATCTTCCCGTCTCTTCTGTTTTTGCCCACCTCCATTCTAAAAATAAAATCCAGATTCTTTAATACAGTTCACTCAGGAAGAAGCAAACAATATCTGTTATTTCAGCAAATAAATTTTATATAAGGATGCTTTATACAGCTATTGCAGAACTGAAACATGAAAAAGAGGCCCCTGGGTTTATACAGAGATAATAGCTCTCACTATAGGGTTTGGATATAAATGAAGAACATCCTGGGACCTTGCAAGAGAGACCTTGCATATCTCCAGTCCATATTTTTTGGAGATGGGTTATGCTGCCAGTGATGGTGTTGCAGGAGCTCAGAACAGAGGACTGAGGGAACTCAAACTCCAGGAACTGTCAGGAAGGGATGCAAGCCACCTGGTGCTGGCACCTCTGAGGAGACAGAGTGAGTTAGTCTTGGAAGGGCTTGCAAAATCTGTGCACAAACTGCTGAGGCTAAATTGGTGAAGGATGATTACTAAGGAAAGGAAAGAATGTTTCCTTTCTCTCTTTAGTGCTCCCTATTGTAGAACCTTAAAAAAAGGGCAACTGACAATGGAAATATGTCGTGTGGTGTCTCAGTGCCCAAATCTCAAATCAGGATATAGAAGCATTCATTAGGAGATAAGAAACAGTAATTTAAAGACGGAGAATTCTTAGCACGCCTCCACTGAGAGATCAGAGCAAACTTTGTTCAGAGTGTTTACCTGAAATGAATCTATCGAGAACTGAAGATGTCAGTATTAGTGGATGGACCTAGCAGACTCTTTTGTATCTAACGTTTGGGAAGAGAGACTCATTTGTGCCACCTAGTACAATTGTGATTATATTTTTTTTTTGCAGAAATAAAAATCCAGGAAGCCACCAGGAGATTGAAGCTAAAAATTTGTTCCAAAGTGACTAATTTAAATTAATCACTATGACATGCCTCCTTAAGCTTGAGCTATTTCAGACAATCAAGTGTTCTGTGTTTCCTTTCTGTGATTTGCATAACCAGGATTTTATTTAATTATTTTGTAGAAGACTCTATTTTAATGAAACCAAAACAGTTATTAAAGGGTATAGATCTAGGCTGTTGAATAATTGTGATTTAATTGTGTTTTGTGCAATTTCACTATAATTTCTTGCAATAAATTTGACTTGTCAGGTGTGTGTGTGTGTATATATATGTCAGTATGCTTGCACGTGTGAGGAAGAAGGAAAGATAAAAAAAGGAAATAAGAGGGCAGGGGATTTAGCTTAGTGGTTCTGCCGCCTGCCTTGTAAGCACACGGACCTGTGTTCGATTCCCAGTACCCCCCCCCAAAAAGAATTATCTAAGAATAATAATCTGGAAATTTCTCACTTTTTACAGTGGGGGTTTATATCGGTAAATGTTTGAATGAGCTTTCAGTTTGCAAAATTATCATGGATAGAATATATGTATTCATAATAATTAAAATGCTAAAAATTAACTAAATATGTCCAGTGTTACAGTGGTTTTGTTTTATTCATTTATGCTTTAGAAGGACATTTATAAGCTTCTTAAAAGAAAAATGCTATGCATTAAAATTATTTCTCTTTCGCTAACAGATTAAGTGTAACTTGATTGCTCCATACTTTCTCTCATCATCCACATGATATTACTGATACATAGTAACTTCAAAAAATTGAATGAAAATACTGTCTGATAGGAAAAGTGTTTTATATTTTAATTATTATTTCCTAACATCTATTTAAGAATACATATTGACCCACAAATACTACATATAATGAAAGTCATTATGTAAAAATGTAAGCAGTGGTGTTATCCAGGATGGGTACATCAGATTGGACTACAAATTTGCAGCCTGGAAATGCTTGTGTGGTTTTTGTTTTTTGTTTTTTGTTTTTTTATTTTTTTTTACTTTTAGAATTAGAGCAAAAATATCTAGATGGAAAATGACATGAGGTACTTGAGATGACAACTATTAGAAGCTAAATTTATTATTTTTCCATATTCCCAAGATTTTTTGTTTCATTTCATTTAGGAAATTCACTGAAGATGGTTTCAAGATGTAGAATCCTTATAGATGAAATATCCCAAATGAAGTTTGAGCGTTGAAATTGCTTCATATTATGGTAAGAGGACATGATTCTTAATATTTTGCCCTTTGTCACCAAGAAAATCATAGTGTTTTGTATTTGTGTGAATTTTTTGTAATGAACATCTAATGAAATAAAAATTATGAAGGTTTTCACCCAGTACACAAGAAGATTCAGAAAAACCTTTTTATTAATTTACAGTAATTATTCTCTAGCTCCTAAAGTTGAATAGAGAACGAGTAAAGAAGTTAAATTTTTGACTGATTTCCTACTGTGTGTTTTTGTGTTATTTACATGAGTCAGTATTATCACAATAGCCCTAAGTGGTAGGTATTATTATCCCCAGTGTATAAATGTGAAAAGAGAAATTTGGGGAAACTAAAACCTTATTCAAGATCTTGCAGCTAGCTACTTAGTAGCACAAGAGTTATTTGACTGTAAACTTTACTCTTTCTGCTGTGTGGCTTCTAGCCTTTTAAATAGTTGAAAAGCCAAAAAATTAACTTAGGTTGAGGGTAAGTGTATCAAGTTTTCAATTATCATTTAGAGAAGAACCGTAATTGCCTTACCTCGATGGAAAAGCAAAGTAAAGGAATTTCCTTTATGTTGGACTGCTCTTCAGGAGAAAACGCTTTCTTTAAAATCATTGACTGGTTACACAGATGTTAAGGTTTCAGAGCAATTGAACATTATAGAAAAAATAAAATAAAAGATATAGTATAGTTTTCTCACTCATGTTTGCTATAAGAAAAAAATCTATAAAAAAAATCTATTTAAAAAAATCTTCCTCTATACCAAAATCCTGTCATGGCCAATGGTAAGGTTTAATGGAACTAATATTAATGCCTCCTTATGGGTAAAGTGTATACACACAGTCTTGAGCAAGTAATTTAAAGAGTCTCATTTTCCTCTCCTACAGCTTGTGCCGTTATGTTAAGAGATTTTATTCAAATAAGAGTTAGTACAGTATATGCAAATACCTGACATTCTGCTTTGTACACAGTTAATATAAATCATATTGACATCAGTATCAAAGACATGATGGTATAAATGGTATTAAAATATAATCTAGTATTTTGTTCAAGGTCTATCTAGGAGGATTTGTGATTAAATACATGTTTATCTAAAAAGTTCATCCCTTTTAACATTTTCAACATTATGTAATATTAGCATGGAATATATTTGGGCAGCTTTAAATTGCTGATTGAAACTTTTAGAATTTCATTACACTGTAGAGTCATTAGTTTATAAATGAAAGAACATAGAATTTTATTCCTAGAACTCAGCAGTACCATTAGATTTAGTTAATCTACTATCCTGCCTGAAAATGTGCAGATAAATCTGCCTCAATGATTGGAAACCAAATACGCTCTCTGAACCAGGCAGTCAAATGTGAGTTACTCAACAGTGAGCACTTGGAGTCTATAAAGCATTCTGTTAGTGGAAGCTGTGCTTACAAGAGTCTTACTTCTGTGTTTGTAATAATCAGCAACATTGCTGTGAAAGCAGGTATGCTGCAGTTGGAAATTACAGTTTTACCTTCTTGTGTTGTGAAAAGGAGTCGGGGGAGGGATGCCAGGATTCAATGTGAGATTCAAAGGAGAGGCTTTAAATTGTTCCCAGGTTCCAATCTGTTTTCACTTTTTTATGGAAGAGTAAAAGCCTATAAAATTAATGGATGCAGTGTAGTAATTGGGCCAGGCTCTCCAATATCAGTAGAGAATGGCTTTCTCCAGAGAACCATGGGAACAGAAGATTGGCCATTCTTTACTAATGCTATTTTAATTAGTTTTTATTCTGAGACACCCCCATAAATGTCTGTGTGCTAGCTACGTTGTGTTACTTCTCACTTAAACAGTATTGACTTTAGAAAAGATACAAGTAACCAATTATTCCCAAATCCTCATGGTGCATCTAGTTTTGTATTGAGTTAAAAAGTTTTATAGGAATAGAATTCTCTCTGCTTAGGGCCACATTTCTTCTCTTTGATTTTTCTCTGTAATTACTTTGCATGTGCTTCCTGTACAATTAGCTCTGAAATAGTCATTGTGTCACTTAACTTCTTGACCTCAGAATAATATTCCTATTATAATGTGGGGATCATAATAGTTACATTTTCTACTCTTTTCTACTCTTTAAGGTATGAAAATAATATTTGTAAATCACCTCCTGCTTGGAACATTGTTGATTTTAAATGGTAGCTACACATCTGGATCTGCTAATAGGTTTTCTATCATGCCAATCCTCCAAATGTTAATGAATTTCTTGAAACCTTCCAGATAAGGATATAATTAGCTGAAAAAATTGACTTGATTAATCAGATGTGGTGGCACATTCTTGTAATCCCAGCTACTTGGGAGGCTGAATTAGGAGGTTTACAAGTTCAAGTCCAGTCCAGGAAAATTAAGCATACCCTGTCTGAAAATAAAAAAATAAAAAGGGCTGAGAGAAAGTTGTAGCTCAATGGTAGGTCACTTGACTAGCATGCATAAAGCTGTGGCTTTAACCCACATATCACAAAAATTAAAAAAAAAATAATGGTGTGACTCATGAATTTAAAAGGGGGGGGGAGGTAGAAGGAAGATTCAACTTGAACAGAAGTACCTAATCAGGAGAATAACTTTTATTTACTCATTGTCAGACCAAGGAAAACTGATACATACCTTGGGTTTATTCATGACACCTTCATGTAATGTATCTTGATCAGTAACAGTTTCATACTTGCATCTTTATGCCAGTAATCCTCAAGTTTTAAAGTTTTCACAATCACTTCAACGCTTAAGTATACAGGATACAAAATGGAGTTCTTGGGGTTCTGCTTCCGTACGAGGGTGGGTCTTCAGGCTCTAAATTTAAAACATGGTTACTCAAATCAGACTAATTTTAGTATATTCCTCTAACTGGTGCTAGCATTTTTCTCCCTTGAAGTTTTAAGTTTTACCATCTAATTCAGAACTTTACTTTATTTTTTTTTCAGAACTTTATTGTTGGTGATCAAATTGAACAAATTTCTTCTATAGCTATTATGACAGATAGCAAAAAACAGATAAGCTTCAATAATAGTTCTCTACAATAATTTGTTAGAAAACATAATTCCATTAACATATAAAACTTGATGGAACAAATAAAATTTTTAAATAGTGGACCAGTTAATAGGAGCAAGGACACTGAGGTAACATTTATTGAGAACCATCTAATAAACATTTGATTTCATATATATATATATATATAAAATCTTTATTCTAGTCCTCTGGAATATTTTGCATCTCCATTTTACAGGCTAATAAAAATTTATCTATAGAAAATTGACTCACCAAATTATAAAGTTGGAAAATGATAGGGCCAGGACTCAGTCTTGGCACACAGACACTGTACAAATGCTACAGCTGCTTACTAATCCTAGAAAAATTCAATTCTTCTGTCATGAAAGGTTTTGTTTTATGGCACCCAACAACATAATCACATATGGGAACAATCAGCCTGTATTTGTTTTTGCTTAAGCTTCTGAACACTTAATAACACCGTCACCTGCCGAGTAAAACTTTGAAAAGTATCAGTAGAGTAGGCCTATTTCTTCTGCTTTGTAAAATTTCTCAAAAAAAATTCACAAAAAAGACCCAAGTGTCTCTTGCATTCTTGTTGTTTTTCACAAATGGGGTTGTTTATTTTCACCAATTTTTTCAAATGTTTGAATGTCATCTTTCATTTAAACCAATTATTAGAGATTAAACCAAGCTCAGTAGAAACTCATATAACATCATATATATATCATATATATGATATATATGTATGATATATATGATATATATGATATATATATGATATATATATGATATATATCATATATATATGTTTGGCTTTATGTCTAATTTCTAGTCCATTAGGACTAAAATTATTTATGCCACTTATAGATCATATTCTTGAAGATTCTGCAAGTGTGCTTCTTCTTCCTTGACTAACTTGAAAGATAGATATGGTATGGGCTGTCCTGGTAAGTCATCTTGATTCATGCAGGCAAAGACAACTGTCTGAAGGTGGTAGAACAATAATATAGAAGGAGTGTGGCTTCTTGGCTTGATTTATAGATAAAAATGGTATGGGACTGCTTCTGTGATGAATGTTATGTGAAGGATAAATAAGCGTCACTTGTTCAGCCATTGTTATTAATCCATTTTACATGGCAGAATGTTTCTTGATAAATCCACGAGTTCGTCCATAAATGTGTTGTCCATGAGTGTACAGTGTACTGTTACTCAGCATACTATATGGTCAGTCTCAGCCTGATAAGAAACACTGGGCCCTTAAAGAACAATATCAGAATTGCTCAGATATTCATTGTATGAACCAGAAACCATCTTATCTTGCCTGTCTTACTCCTTATATTCTCCTGACCAGCTTTTCCATTCATCCACCTCTAACTGTTTTTACCTGTTCTATCCCTTCCCAGATAAATTCACATATTTGTTACTTTTTTCTCTTTTTTTCTATTTTTTATTAGAAGGTTTTTAAAATTTTTCTTGCTAGTATTTTTTTCATGTACTCATGGTGTGAAGAAGGCAAGAGACAAGAAGAATAATAAACTCACAACAGAAAAAATATTCAGTATTTACACATCTGTCCTATGTATTTAACTTAAGAGTATGGCCTCAATGTGCATCCACTTAGCTATAAATGTCTCTAGTTTCTCATTCTTTATGGCTAAGTAGTACTCCATTTTATAGAAAAACCACATCTTCTTTATCCAGTCTCCAGTTGATGGGCAATTGGGCTGTTTCCAAGATTTAGCTATTACAGACTGTGCCGCTATAAACATGGGTGCGAATGTATCACTGTGGTATGATTCTTTGAATTTGGGGGGAAGGTACCCAGTAGAGGAATACCTGGGTCAGATGGGAATTCCAATCCTAGTTCTTTGAGGTATCTCCATATTGATTTCCACAGCAGTTACACCAGTATTCACTCCCACCAATAATGAAGAAGGGTTCCTTTCTCCCCACAACCCTGCCAGCACTTGTTTTTGGTTGATTTCATGATAGTAGCCATTCTGTGTGAGGCGAGTTGGAATCTCAGTGTTGTTTTCATCTGCATCTCTCGAACGACCAGTGATGTTGAATGTTTTTTCATATGTTTATTTGCTGTTTCTACTTCTTTGTCTGAGAAATGTTTATTCATTTCAGATGGCCATTTTTGGATTGGGT
>NW_004624736.1:33196474-33224860 GCF_000247695.1 Heterocephalus glaber | reverse complement strand
TTGATTTTTGTGTGTTGACCTTGTATCCAGCTACTTTACTGAATTTGGTTATTAATTCTAGAAGACTTTTGGTGGAGTTCTTGGGGTCTTCTGCATAGAATATCATGTCATCTGCAAATAATGGCAATTTGACTTCTTCATTTCCTATCTTTCTTCCTTGTATTTTTTTGTGTTGTCTAATTGCTGTGGCTAATGTTTCCAGAACTGTATTGAACAGGCATCCTGATAGTGGATATCCTTGTCTTGTTCCTGATTTTAGTGTGAAGGATTTTAGTCTTTGACCATTTAGTAAGATACTGGCCATTTTTTTTTTCATAGATGGCTTTTATCAGATAGAGGTAGAGACCATCTATTCCAGTTTTTTGGAGAGTTTTTTACATAGATGCATGTTGGATTTTGTCAAATGCTTTTTCTGCATCAATTGAGATGATCATATGGTTTTTGTCCTTGGCTCTATTGATATTGTGTATTACATTTATTGATTTGCATATGTTGAACCATCCTTACATCCCTGGGATGAATCCCACTTGGTCAGGGTGTATGATCTTCTTGATGATCTTGTGTATTCTATGTGTCAGTATCTTATTAAGGATTTTTGCATCTATGTTCATTAGTGATATTGGCCTGTAGTTCTCTTTTTTGGGTGAGTCTTTCTCTGCTTTGGGGATCACGGTGATACTTGCTTCCAGGAATGAATTCCAGAATATTGCTTCCCTTTCTATTTCTTTGAGGAGTTTAAACAGTAGTGACAGTATTTCCTCTCTAGCTGTCTTGTAGAACTCAGCAGTGACGCCATCAGGACCTGGGGTTTTCTTAGTTGGTAAGTTTTAATTACATTTTCAATTTCGTTGATTGATATTGGGTGGTTTAGAATTTTTAGGTCTTCTTTGTTCAACTTTGGTACTTCACATGTATCTAGGACTCTGTCCATTTCTTCTGTATTTTCCATCTTATTGGTGTATAGGTTCTGGAAGTAGGTATTGATGGTCCTCTGGATATCTGCTGGGTCCGTTGTAATTTCACCCTTTTCATTCGTATTTGCATGGATTTGGGCCTTTTCTATTTTTATTTTTATTGCACACATATAGAAGAGCAACATTAAGATGATATTCTGCATTTTCCTCTGCTAAAGATGATTTATTTTTTATTCATTAATTTTATTGGTACATTTTAAGTTTACAATATGATGACATTAATCATTGGGAAGTTGTACCTTTACAAATTATATCTTGGTTCTTATTTTTTCCCCATTCCCTTGTCCTCCCTTCAAACCCTCCATCACTCCCTATTTACCAAGTCTTTATTTCCATTTTTTCCTTTTCTCATATTTATTCCTTTCCCTTCTTTCCTTTTCCCAACCCCTCCCGCTCCTCCTTCCCCTTTGGACCTTGTCTTCCTCCTTCACATTCTCTATTATACATTTTAGTCCTTATTTACACTTTCAGTTTTTCATAGTAGAGAAATTATGCGGTATTTACACATGTGTGTCCTATTTATTTCACTTAAGAGTATTGCCTCAATGTGCATCCATTTAGCTATAAATGTCTCTAATTTCTCATTCTTTGTGGCTGAGCAGTACTCCATTTTATAAAAATACCACATTTTCTTTATCCAGTCTCCAGTTGATGAGCATTTGGGCTGTTTCCAAGTTTTAGCTATTACAAACTCTGCTACTATGAACATGGGTGCACATATATCACTGTGGCTGTGCAAATAAGGATCAAAAGGCATAATAGATGTTGTGAAATAGGAAGAAAAGGTTTAAAAGGCAAGGGCAAATGTGAGGGATTGGAGAAAGGAAAGAAGGAATAAAATTAATATGAGGAAAGGGAATAAATGGAAACAAAATATTTGTAAATAGGGAGTGGTGAGGAGGTTGAACAGAGGGTAGGGGAATGGGGAAAAAATAAAATTCAAGATACATTATGTAAAGTTACAAACTTCCAATGATGAATGTTTTTATTTATTGTGTACCTAAAATGTAGCAGTAAAATTAACAAAAAAGAACAAGAAACTCTGAGATGAACTTCACAAACATTGTCTTATTTAATGTATTTATTATAAACTTTAAAAATAAAACTGGACCATCCAAATAAAATTGATATGCAGATCACATTAAGTAGATGTTTTAAACTTTTACTGGCTGAAGAACAACATCTATATCTGTTCAACCTGTATGAATTTATTTAACTATCTTCAATCATTTACTTAGTCTATCCTTATTTTGCATGTAGGAAAAAATTTGGTTGTTTCATTTTGTATTTTGGAATGGACCTTTATTATGGAGAAGGTTTTAAATCTGTATTTAATGCCAATAGTAGCTAACAAATAGTGTCTTAAAGATGCAGTGCTCTCCTAGTTCCATAATCTAACCCTCAGTTATTCAGCTGAAATTCAGCTATAGAGGCTGCTCCCTACCATATGACTGGTTTGACTCACTGTTATGCTGGGAACTAGCCTAAAATTGCCTCTTTACCTATAATTAATACTACATTCCTTGCACCTTTTGAGTAGGAAAGTGCAAACTTATTTGGGGCCTTAATGTATTTTATTCCTGATTGCTGAGTAAAATGATATTATTTTATCATTTTTTCTGTCTTTTGATGCGACTTTATGACTCTTTCAATTAAATATTCAACACAATGTACCTCACTTAATTTTCCTCAAGGAAGGAGGTAACTGTAATGACCACAGTTTTTTAGTCAGAAACTCAACAAGCATTTACATATCATTTCTTTTGTGCCAGGTGTTGCTTTAGGTAAAAGGGATATCAACAAGCCTTCCAGTTGTTCATTCTTTAAAGAGAAGGTATAAAAGGTAAGTACAAAAACAAAAGGCAAAAGGCAAGGAACAGAAAAAGATATAGTTTTACTGGAAGGGGAAGAATGGCAAAGATCAGGAAATGTTCTACATACATTTTACTGGAAAGATGAGAAGACAGACTCAGACGGATACAAATAATTTTCCAGAATATCACAGGTAGTTAGTGTGAGAGGAGGAACAAAAATGAACACCCTACTACTGCAGATGTTTCAGCCCATGAAATCAGCCATTCTGGCTGCAGAATTCTCTGGTTCTTGAAGATTTCTATAATTGAATGATGTTCACAAATTGGTACTTCCAACCCCCATCACTTATTCCACATTCCTTTCAGCCCTTGTTTTTCAGTTGTAGTTAAATTATAACTTAGTGGCAAAAATGATATGCAAATTCAGGTCTTTTTCAAGGACAGAATTTCCAGATTTTAAGCTTTCATATATACTCTTTCCTAAAAGTGGTTCAACTTTACAGTACATAGTGGTTTTATTCTCCTTCCTCCCCTTTCACAATACCTTATGCTCTCATTCTCACCCCTACTTCTGTGGACATGACATCCTGCGGGGAGAAAACCTCAAGGTATGTAGAAAAGGACAAGTCAAGAAACAAGTACTGCTCACATAGGAACAGACTGGTGAAAGCCAAACAAGGGAATTTAGGGAAGAAACAAAGCAGGAACACCTTAATTCCTTCAAGGGGCAAGTTTAGGGCAGTGCTGTTCTCTTCCTTTCTACTTGTTATTTGCCACTTTATCAAGCTTTTTATTCTTCACCTGTCACCTCCCTTAGACTCCCAGTGTAAGATAGAAGATTCAAATATTAAAATGCCTCAGGTTTTAAGAAACATATATTTAAATGATGCAAATGTGTTTAAGAGGCCAGAAAGTATATATTTTGGAATTATACAAAAATGTATTTCCTCCCAAGGGAAATTGTTTCTCTAAAGAGCTGCCCAGGGAGGTAAGAGGAGCACCTAAAACAAATTCTGAAACATTAAGATTTCCATCATTCTCCAGCTTCCTACCTTCTCAGAGTCATTTTTTTAAGTATTTGGATATTTGACTTGTGGATAACTCAAATCTTAATGTCAGCTTTCTAAAGATAAATACCATGCCAAGTACTTTTGAGACAGGTTCTTGCTTTGCAGTCCAGATGCCCTCAAACTCAAGATCCTTCTGCCTCAGCCCCTTGAGTTCAGGTGTGGACCACTATGCCCAGCTCATATTTTTCAATGTTATTATTGTATTTCAGATTTTACTACCATTTTTTATAGAAGAAATTAATATATA
This sequence comes from Heterocephalus glaber, assembly GCF_000247695.1. Next base: position 33,220,755 of record NW_004624736.1, on the reverse strand, counting down.
GCAATCAGGTCATTAAGTTTATTTGTGTAAAAGTAATATTTTGATGCATATAGTAGCTTTAAGATTATATGCATTAGGGATACATGCATGTCCATGTTTATAGCAGCACAATTTATAATAGCTGGATCTTGGAAACAGTATGGATAAGGAAAATGTGGTATTTATAAACAATGAGGTACTACACTGCCACAACGAAAGATAAATTTGAGGAATTTGAGAACATAATGTTAAATGAAATAAGTCAGGCACATATGCTCAAATATTGCCTGGTTTCTCTTATGTGAGAAACACAGTACACACACACATGCACACACACACAAACACACACACAAAGAGCAAAATAGAAGAGAGAAAAATAGGAAGTCCAAATTATAAACTCCATTGTATTAAAACTATTTCCATATGTATACTAGTTGGTTTTCTTTATACTACTAGTTTATCTTAGCTAGTTGAAAAGAAAGATTTGTGGTAATATGTTGAATTTTTTTCTATAAGAATCCTTTTAGTTTATGTCTTGTACTCTGAGTAAGTTTCATGACAACAATATACAGTGTAGTAACTATTGTTATTCTTTATTATTTGATGATGAAATTGTTTTATTTTTTCAGAAAGTAAAGATTATATGCATTAAAGAATGAATAAATGATTGAAGGGTCTATTTTAATATAAAAAACAAAATGACAAGGTTATTGGATTTGTTGAGAATATGAGAGCAATTGAGCCATAATTTGCATAAGGGTTTTCCTAGTTCAAAAAGGGGCTTATCACACAATATCAGACAATTTAATTGCACAGCGTCATCAGTGTTTAAGTGCCAAGGAGCACTTCTGGTATTCTCATTATACGCTGCTCCAAGATATATCACACAGTGGTTGATACAGCAACAGGATATAGCTTGTTTCCTCTCAACTTTGAAGGATGACAGTAAAATTGTGATTGTGCTATAATTAAATCTATATATCTAGATGCTAATAAATGCACTGGTCTCCTGGAATTCAAAAGAGGTGTCGAGCTTCGCAGCCTTCTCTGGCCCTGGTCACTGAATCTGCTTTTCGGTTTTTTGTTTTTTTTTTCTTTCTGCATTTAATGACTAGCTCAAGAATTTACAAGGGAGTTTTCATATTTTGTTTTCCACATTCAATTATTTTACTGGATCAGCTTACATTCTTTCAGCTGGGTTCTTTATCTTTCTGTAGGGAGAAAGACATGTAGTGATTTGGTGTGCAGAGATAAATATGAGTACATATTCCTTTTAAGTTGTATTAGTCAATTTTCTTCTTTTCAGGGGCATTTAAAGCAGAAAGCACATAAATAAAATTAATTGCATAACTCTCTAGATACCTGTCAAAATCTTGACATGTTCACTCCCCATAATTGGCATTGTATATTCAAAGTAAGTTTTGCAAACAGCAGGAGCACAGGCTGCTTGAAAGCTGCCCATTAAAGAGAGGCAATCTGAATTAATGGAAGTTCTGTCAGCTGTTCCTCATTGTGAGGGAGTCCTTGGCCACTGTCTCACAGTCACACCTTCCCCAATTTCATATGTATGCATGCATGTATATACACAAACTTTTAGCATTTCTTTTATGATTTTCTTGATAGCTATAGTCTTATTAAATGTTATGACATCAAACCAAAGTAATACCTCTGTGTTGGTTAAAATAATATGAAGTTCTGTAATGAACAAACTTCAACATGAGTAATTGCTCAAGCACAGTGAAATTTTAGTTGTCATTTAAAGTTAAAAATGTGCTTGGTACTTGAATGATTTTCATTAGAGTGGAGATTTAAGAATCCTTCCATTTCGTAGGCTCCTTCTATTTCATGGTTTGCTATTTTCAAAATGTGACTTAAAAAAGGGAGCTCAGGATGAGGAAATATTGCTTAATGGGTAATAAGTTATTGGTAGGATTAAAAAGTTCAGGTGTGCAATTGTGCAATTTTTTTGCCATAAAAATGATAAAATTTGAGAAGATAGATGTGTACTCTGATCTAAACATTGACAATATATACATGTGTTGAAATATCACATAGCATTCCATAAATATGTGCAGTTTTATGTCTTTGTGTTATAAATTACAAATAAATTTCAATCAAAAATTATAATAAAACGATGTCTTCCACTGGGAGTGGTGACACATGCCTGTAAATCTCATGACTTTGTAAGGCTGAGGTATGAAGATGCATATCATGTCTAAAACTAAAAGCTCATGTATATACATGCATCCCTACATACATGCATATATATGAAATTAGGGAAGATGTGACTGTGAGCCTGTGGCTATTGACTCCCTAAAAATGAGAAATGACTGACAGAACTTCCATCACCGCAATTGCAAGAGCCATCCAGTCTGAGGAACTTAATGACTTAGACTGCCTCAAAAAATAAAAAAGGCTAGGGATATAGCACAGTGTGAAGACCCTGAGTTCAATCCCCAGCACCAAATATATAATATATATGGCTTCCAAGATTACTCTTTTTAGCTTCATTAAAGTGATAGAAGAAAAAAAATGATGTAGAAAACATGTGAAGTTTTTTGTAAACTGCCTCAGGACTTATGTACCCTAATTAAAATTCTATGGAGGCAGAGTTGAGGGAGCAATTGCATCTTCCTAGAGATATTGGGAAAGGCAGAATAGAGAGGTGCCATTTAATCTGGATCTAGAAGAACGAGCCTTTTCAGGTAGAGGAGAGAATCTTCGGGAGCTTTAAACCCATAGCCAAATATATGAAAAAGATATCAGCTAAGAGGCATGAAAGAACATTGGCATAAGTAGAAAAAGAAAATTCTTTTGTATGCCTGGGAAACCAGAAGATGAATGTCTGGGAAAGTACCTGCTTAATCGTGATTCCAATGTCAAGGCTGGATGGAATAGTAAGTTGTTGAGTGGGGTCCTCAAAGAGAAAAGAATGGAAGTTTTCTCTCTGTCACTCACTAAGGTCAGCACTCTTGTGGTCTTTAGTAGCATCTCGCTGCAGACTTCCCCACTCTTCCTTATTTCCCCTGTGGTTACTCTTTCTTCACCATCTGTATTCTTGGAAAAATAAAAAGGTAGTGTTTATAGAAATAAGATAAGCACAGAAAATAATATAAGAGGGCATTTTGCTAATTATGGCTATCAGTTGCCTTTAAATAAACCTGACAGTGGTCCAATTTCTACTTGTGATCTCTCATTTGCTCTTGTTTGCCTATTCCAGGAAAGAAAAAAATAGATTAAAGTCATGGAAATGTGAATGTAAAATAATATAATGTATATCATAGCATATAGTATATACCACTTATAGTAAAATGTAAGAGGAAAGAGAGAGATGAATTATAGAATGAATTGTTAAACAAAAAAGAATGAGAACTTAAATACCTGGAAAATTAGCCTATTCATATTACAAAAAATAAATGAGAAGGTGTGTTTTGGAGAGAACACCAAGAGCGTAGCTGGAAAAGAACTCTATATTCATGGATTTAGTCATGCATTTTTGTTTAAGTAAGGAATAAGAGATAGAATACAGCAGGAGAAAGTCTATCAGTTTGGACTAAAAGAAAATGAAAAGAAAAAGTATTCAGATCTGGGATTCTAGAATATAGGACAATAGAGCTAACTGGCCAACTGCCTGAAAACATGCATTTTCTTACAAGAAAGGTAAAAAAGGACCTCAACAGAGATTTGGAGATCAGCAGGGTTGCCTTTGCCACCATAACGGTGGAGCTTCTGGACTTGTCTTCCACTGGGAGTGGTGACACATGCCTGTAAATCTCATGATTTTGTAAGACTGAGGTATGAAGATGCATATCATGCCTAAAACTAAAAGTTTGCATATATACATGCATGTATATATGCCTACATACATGCATATGTATGAAATTAGGGAAGATGACTCTGTAAAAAGCATAACTTCTCTGGGTTTTAGTTTCCATGTCCATTAAGTGATGGCAACATGTGCAGCCATCTTCAGAGGATATTTGCTGGATTTAAATAAGATTATTCAAGCAGTACTATTATTTTTTGTCATGATTATCACAGTCAGCATCAGTATCTTTTCTTGGATTATTTTATATTTTCATATCATATCACTGTCACAAAAACGGGGTTTCAAATATTCCAACACCTATGCCACAGTATTTCCTGTCAAATTCTCATAGACGGACTTTTGTGTTCTGACTGACTGACCTTGTAGAAAAAAGACTTGAACATAAGGTTGTTTTCAATGACATTTTCCACAAATGCAACAAAATTGGTTTCTATTGAGTTGTATCTGCATATTAAAGTTAATAACAGATAATAATCATGAAAATTTGTGAATGGTTGGAGACTGAACCATAAAGAAATTTCCAGGAACAGAAGTTGGGTAGAACTCTTGAAGACATTGGTGTAGGAAAAGATTTTATGAACAAAACCTCAGTTGCCCATGAATTCGCACAAACAATCAACAAGTGGGATCTCTTCTTATTAAAAAGCTTCTGCACAGCAAGAGAAACCACCAGCAGTGTGAAGAGACAACCCACAATGTGGGAAAAAATCTTCACCTGCTTTTCCTCAGATAAAGGCCTACCATCTCGAATCTATAAAGAACTTAAAAAGATCAGACCTCCCAAATTTAAAGACCCAATCCGAAAATGGGCATCTGAAATGAACAGACATTTCTCAGACAAAGAAGTAGAAATGGCAAATAAATACGTGAAAAAATGTTCAACATCACTGGTCATTCGAGAGATGCAAATGAAAACAACGCTGACATTCCACCTCACTCCAGAAAGAACGGCTGCTATCATGAAATCAACCAATAACAAATGCTGGCGGGGCTGTGGGGAAAGAGGAACCCTGCTCCACTGCTGGTGGGAGTGTAGACTGGTGCAACCACTGTGGAAATCAGTCTGGAGATACCTCAAAGAACTAGGACTGGAAGTCCCATTTGACCCCGCTATTCCACTGCTGGGGATCTTCCCCAAAGAATTGAAAGAATCATACCACAGTGATATATGTGCACCCATGTTCATAGCAGCACAGTTTGTGATAGCTAAAACTTGGAAACAACCCAAGTGCCCATTAACTGGAGACTGGATAAAGAAAATGTGTTTTTTTATAAAACGGAGTACTACTCAGCCATAAAAAATGAGAAATTAGAGACATTTATAGCTAAGTGGATGCACATTGAGGCGATACTCTTAAGTGAAATAAATAGGACACACGTGTATAAATACCGAATAGTTTCTCTGGTGTGAGAAACTGAAAGTGTAAATAAGGACTAAATGTATAATAGGTAATGTGAAATAGGAAGAAAAGGGGCAAAGGGGAAGGAAGTGAAAGGGGTAGGTGAAAGGAAAGAAGAGAATGGGATTAATATGAGAAAATGGAAAAATAGGAACAAAATCTTTGTAAATAGGGAGGACTGGAGAGGTTGAAGGGAGGGCTGGGCAAGGATGAAAAACAAGAACCAAGAGAGATTATGTAAAGGTGCACATTTCCAATGATGAATGTCATTATATTGTATACCTAAAATGTACCAATGATTAGAATGAATAATTGATAATGCAAAATAGGAAGAAAAGGTCCAAAGGGGTAGGGGTAGTGGGAGGGGCAGGGGAAAAGAAAGAAGGGAAAGGAGAAATGATTTGAAGTGGACAAAATGGAAATAAAGTCTTTGTAAATAGGGAAGGGTGGAGGGGGTGAAGGGAGGGCTAGGAATGAGGAAAAAATAAGAACCAAGATGCATTATATAAAGGTACAATTCCCAATGAGAAATGTAATTGTGTTGTATACCTACAATGTACTAATAAAAGAATTTAAGAAAAAAAAAAAAGAAATTTCCAGGTGTTACATCTCAACATACTAATTTTTCTCCTGTTAAATGTTTCTTGCTTTTTTTTCTTTTTGCTGTCTTCAGAACAAAATAATAATTTTTCTCTAATATAATTTGATTTTAGTAACTTTTAGTTCATTACTGGGAAACAGCATTTTTTATTTACCTAGCAAAGGCTAGTTTTGGTCTGTGTGTCCTTCTGTATGTGTTACAGATTGAGGTTTTTTTTCTGTATGCCACCTAAAACATTGAGGTATTTTTCAAATTAGGGTCATATATTTCAATTTCTACTAAAATGAATTGTAAAATGATCAGGAAACAATGAGAAATAGCCTTCAAAGTAGTTGAGGTTATGACATAGATTTGTGATTTTTAAAAAGTATATTTAATCCCCTTGTGATTCCAGAAAGGTGTTAATTAACATTTTAGAAGCAGCTTTTTATTACATTTCACCCAATAATCATGAATAAACTTCTCATAATGCGTATTTTGACCCTCAGTCAGTATACATATTAAAATACTGAGAATTTAAATGTCTGTTTTCATGCAAATATAAAAAGGATTTCTAGTTTTTTTATGCATCGTTTTATCACATTGCATTAATATGCAATATTTTTTGTATTGTTTATTTTTTGTATTGTTTCTTTCCTGCTTTCCCAATTGTAGACTTTCCATATCCTGAGTATAAGACAGCCACAGAACTGAATACGAAAAAAAAAGTAGGTGATACAATAAAGCATTGCATCAGGAACCTTTTTTAGTACAGGATGGTTTGACAGCATAGTGTTTCAAATGATTGGTATAGATTCTTTGTAAGAGATACACTGTTAATCCAGTTAACTGTAATGTCCTAGTAATTGTAAAGCTATTTCAACATTTGAAAAGTTAAAATACTTTATCACTTAAAAGGTGTCAATACTTTCCTTAATGTCAGTTGCTGAAAATCTCCTAATAAAGCTTAGGTCAAAATATAGGTCAAAATACCTTTGTTTGTATTTTTTGTGTGTGTCTAATATTGAAAAGAAAAATACTTTTAAAACAAAAACCAAAGACTAGTATTGATGAGTATTATTTCCTTTTATTTTTGGCATGGTTTCTCTTAAAAAATTAATTACAAAGCAATAGCATAATTCTTGTGCAAAATCAAAACCAGCAAATCTTAAATCCCAGAAATAGAACATTCTGCTTTAAATGGACAACATTGTTATCCTGATGGATTTATTCAGCAGACAATAGCTGTATTACCAAGACAATCTGCATTAATCTGAAATTGAATCACTCCTTGCACACAACCATTGGGGAAATTGAAGCAATTTTAGATTAAGACATACAATATCATGCTGTAACCTTTGAATCGAATTCAGAATAAATTGATCTCTTATTGTTGCGGTTTTATTGTTTTACCTTTTAGCCCTTTCTTTCTTGTAAAGGGCGAAGTTATAGGAGGCTTATTAGGTGAAATCAAGTGCATACAGGAATAATAATTATAAATATCTCAAATACAGGATATTTGAATTTTTGGTGACTGAATATATTCCTTCTCCTTTAACAGATGAAATTTCATTTTTATCATAATCAGCATGAAATTGTTTATAGCTTGTGACAGAATGGAGAAGACATAAGCCCTTGACATCAGAGTTATTAGTCTACTTGTCAGTCAAAGTCAATTATGGGAGATCTGCAAAAGACATTTATCTGATGGACCCTCCTAGCTCACATTAGTCATTTACAGGCTGTTTCTAAGAGACTCATTAGCTCATCTATTTGCAAATGACTGTCACTATCTGGGCACACTGCCTTTAGGTTCTGTTTGCTGAAGGATAGTCTTCTCTTGAAAGACAGCCATGTTGATCAACATAAATCGGTGTAATAGGAGTTAAAAGACATCCGTGAGCCAAAAAAATTATTCAAGGGGAAATAAAACAAATTTTAGTAACCAAACTCAGCTGTTTATTAAAAGAGTTGCTATTTTTTGACAGCTGGATTCGTGTTTTTCCCCAATTCTGTTCATTAGCTGAGCAGAATTCTGTATACGTGGTAGTTCCTATCCTCAGGCCCCCCTGTGAATGATTTCTAGATCCTCATGAAATTTCGGGTGACTGATGTTGAACTTAATCATGTAGCAATATCAGATTTCTGTCCCATATAGCATACCCTGTAACACTTTCTTTTTCTTATGTTATGCTAAATATTTATATTTTTCACATTTTTATTAGTGCATACTGACTATATAGATTAATGGGTTCCATTTTGGCAAGTTTGTGTATGCACATAACATGCTTTATTTTTTGGTGTTTTTAGAAAAGGTCTTGCTAGTAGTTCAGGCTGGCCCTGAACTCACTATGTAGCACAGGCTAGCCTTGAGAACTCCAAACAGTCCTCTTGTCTCAGCCTTTCAAGACAGGAATGTACCACCATGCCTGACTCTGCATAACATACTTTAATCATTCCTCATTACTCCTCTCCCTCCTCCACTAGTTTCATATTTGGGGGAATCACGATGGCTATAATGTATTTTGATCATATTCATCCCCCCAGTACCTGCCCTCTTACCTCTTCTTTCCCTCTTCTTTATTTCCTTTTGTCTCTTAATAGTCTCCCTTCTATTTTTTTATCATCTGTTTTAAAATTTCACATATTAGGGAGAACTTGTGATATTTCTCTTTCTGAGCCTGGCTTAATTTGTTAAATGTGATAATCGGCAGATCCATCCACTTTTATGCAAATGACAAATTTTGTTCTTTTTCTTGGCTAGATAACACAGTACTCCATTGTGTATATATCTATTCATCTGTTCAGTGGGAATTTAGGGTGGTTCTATATTTTGGCTATTACATGTTGTTCCACAATAAATATGAGCACACCCTATACTGTTTTCTCCTGTAAGTATCTCACAAAGATCTGAAAGAAGAGGGAATAAAATTTGTTAACACCAAGAAACACTGCATGTTTAAAAATGATTATTGATTTATTAATAGAGTTCTTGTGCAACTCATGGCAGAGAGGTTAGAGATTTAGTGTTATAGTTTTTTAATCCCTACAAAGCATTTTGAGTTTACACTGAGGACTTTGGGAAACCCCAGTGAAAGGATACAGTGTCATGATGAGAATATTTAATGAAGACTGTTTCAGTGGTAGTCTGGAGAATAGATAGGGAAAAGGTAACCACAGGCAAGTAAACTCCATAAATAGCAGAATGTTTTAATTACACATGAAAATAGTAACTGGGATCTAAACTAAAACATTAGCAATGAAAATAGAGAGTAGTTAATATTTTGAGAAATACCTGGGTGGTAAGTTGATAACACTTTGTAACGAGATGTTAGCCAGGAGGCTGAGGGAGGAGGCCACAGTGAATCATATAGACAGTGATATGGGAGGAATCACACAGGCTTAGAGAAACTTTACCTTCACATGATTTACTAGAGCACCAAAAAGAAAGATTCTGGGACCCAAGAAGTTGGAGATGGGAAGGGGAACAAGAGATGGAAGAAGAGGGAAGGGAGGGGAGGGAAAGAGGATGAAAACAAAGAACTGAAAGAAAAAATAGAAATAAAGCTTTTGCACATGGGAAGGGGACTAAGAGGTGGAAAGAGCAGGGAGGGATGAAAGGAGTAGAAGATGAAAAAAGCATGAAGATGTGTAACGTACATGTGCCATCTCCCCATGATAAATGTAATCATTATATGCTACAATCATGTACAAATAAATAAATTTAAAAAATGTGAAAGTACCTTAGTCATCAGATTTATGTAAATATTAAATAAGATATTGTCTGTAACACATTTAGCAGAATGTCATAAATGGAGTAAATGCTCAGTGAATAATAGCTATTGTTTCTGGGAATGTGGAAAGTTGGATTAGTCTAGGATGGAAGTTTGTGTCCAGTACAAGATGAACTATAGATGGGAAGAGAAAGAATTCAAGCTACAGAAAACTATGGTTAAAATGATGACCCCAGGAAACTATGCCACAACATAAATTAAAGGCAAAAAGATGCTAGACTGGAGGAAAAAAAGAATGGATGTTCATAAATACATCTGTAATGGGATGCATTCTAGCTTCCTAAAAACTACTCATATCACCAGGTCCTCCTGTTGCCTTTTTGTTCTTTAAGCACATGTTTGATTTGTATTTGCTTCATTTGTAATTATTGCCTCAATACTAATACATTTTGCATTTAATTCATTGGCCAATGTCATACTTTCTAGTGACCTATATTCCAACCTTACTACTTCAACTTAATGTTGAAGCTGTACCATAAGAAAACTACTTTCATAATGTACTATGTCTCTGACAAGACATTTTTCTTGAGGTTGTCACATGACCTGTGTGACCAGTGACAAAACATGAGGCAATGAAGTACAAACATATAAAGAACAGCCCTAGATCAGGGCATACACTTCTGTTGGAAAGGAAGCGGGCCAACTGGTCTAGCGCTGCAATGCAAATCTGTGTAGTTGCAATGAGTAACTCTGTAGCAGACAAAATGGATTATACCTGCCCAAATGGAGGCAGAAATGCTCACTGTGGTGTTGTAAAACATGCTCCTAAACAGCAAAGAAACACTGAGCTGACTACAGGGAAATGAAAAGGAACTGCAAATTAAGCATAGCATGGCTATTCACTCTTTTATATTAGTGTCTCTAACTTCTATAAATGCTGCTTAGGGTTTTCATGGGCTCAACACTGTGATTTAATCTGGAATGATGTTGTTACATATTTGAAAGTTATTCTGAAAACTTACTGATAAGGATCTGACATCCATACCATACACAATAATACATCTGGGGGACATCGTGGCAGTTTACTTGCTACTGTAAGTTTAATCTAAATCACTAAATATCTAATTTATTATGAAAAATGAAATTCCAGGAATTTTTTTCCTCTACAGCATTATTAAACAATCTAAGTTCTGCTAGAAGAGGGAATGGCTCATGTGGAAAATATGTAATTGCCTGCATTCCTGTGACAGGAGTGTTCTGAATTTAAAACAGCATATAATGAAAACCTGTAGAGTAATATTGCCAAGAAACCTCATCTTACAAGTGATTAATCCTCAAAGGTTGCTGTACACTGTGCATGAGCCTGCATGCAGAAGCACTGGGCTAGGGGTCTGTCCTAAATGTGGACTGTGACTCCTAATCCTAAATCTGTTATTATCTAACCACAGAAAGTTAAAATCCCTTCCTCCATTCTAATTTTCTCTCCTTCCCTCTTTCTGTCTCTCTCTTCCACCATTTCATTCTTCCTTGATTATCTTTCAACTGTTTACTATATACATTGCATCATCTTAGATACTGATACACAAAAATAAAAAATACTTTTCCTTTGAAATAGAATTAAGGGAAGACTAGGTGGGGTCAGACATTGATTCAGGTGCCTTGTAGTTCTGATAGTCCCTTGTTTTCTCTTGCTTAAAATCATACACATAGTCAAAGTCAGTCAGCAATTTTTTGGAAATAATGAATCTTGAGTGAAAACTTAAATAGCTGGGTTGCAAGAATCATTAATGTATTCAGTAAATACATACTAGGTCCTCCTCTATGCTGAACATTGTACTTGTGATAATCATAGAAATATATACGAATGGAAATGAGAGCATAGAGCAGGGCCATAAAGTCTTCTCTTAATTTAATCCAAGCTTTCAGGAGATCCAAGGACTAAACCCAACCAGAAAGATGAATACGGTATGGAGACAGGGGAAGGTGTAGCCCTGGTTCATAAGAGGGAAGGGAAGGCACTCAATGGAAATAATAGTATGGGCCCTCAAGAATGCAAGTGGTATCTGTGAACTTCCCAATCTTTGAGCATCCCTGAAGCACAAAGTGTGAACAGGGACAGAGCATTTAAAGATGTCCTTGAAGTCAATACAGAGAAGTCAGGCAAAGCCTTTTGAAGGACCTAGGACTTTATCTTGAGGACCAGGAAGGATTTCAAACAGGTCTGGCATCAGCATGTTTTCACTTAGAATAATATTGAATTAAAAAACCAATTCTTTAAAAGATGTGAGGGAAAAAAGTTATGGCGTTGTTTTCATTTGAATCTCTCCAATGACCAGTGATGTTGGACATTTTTTCATATGTTTATTTGCTATTTCTACTTCTTTGTCTGAGAAATGTCTGTTCATTTCAGATGCCCATTTGTGGATTGGGTCTTTAAATGTGAGGGGTCTGATTTTTTTAAATTGTTTATAGATTCTAGATAGTAGGCCTGTGTCTGAGGAACACCAGGTGAAGATTTTTTCCCACATTGTGTGTTGTCTCTTCACACTGTTGGTGGTTGCTCTTGCTGTGCAGAAGCTTTTTAATAAGAAGAGATCCCACTTGTTGAATGTTTGTGTGAGTACACTGCCACCTGAGGTTTTGTTCATAAAATCTTTTCCTACACCAATGTCTTTAAGAGTTCTACCTAACCTCTGTTCTAGCCGGTTCAGTGTTTCTATTTTAATATTTAGATCTTTAATTCATTTTGATTTTCTTTTAGTGGATGGTAAGAGATATAGTCTAGTTTTAATCTTTGGCAAGTTGAAACTGAATTTTTCCAGCACCATTCATTAAAGAGACTGTTTCCTCCAGTGAAGGTGTTTGGCTCCTTTTTTGAAGATGAGGAGGTTCAGTGTGTCTGGAGTTGTTTCTGCATCTTCTAATCTGTTCCACTGGTCCTCAGGTCTGTTTCTTTGTTGGTTCCATGCTGATTTTATCACAGTAGTTTTGTAGTATAGTTTCAAGTTGTGGGTTGTGATACTCCTGCCATATCTCTGTTACCTAGAATTGCTTTTGCTATTCTGGGTCTCTTCTTGTTCCAAATGAATTTTTGGATTGTTTTCTCCAGGTCTGTGAAGTATGCTGCTGGGATTTCAATTGGGATTGCATGAATCTATCTAGCAGTTTTGGAAGTATGGCCATTTTCACTGTATTGATCCTTCCTACCCAGGAGCAGGGGATGTCTTTCCATTTTCTGATAGCATCTATAATCTCACTTTTCAGAGTGCTATAGTTTTCAGAGTAGAAGTCTTCAATTTCTTCTGTTAGGTTGATTCCTAGGTATTTCGGGTTTTTTGGATGCTATTGTAAAAGGGATTGATTGCCCTATTTCTGTCTCAGTGAGTCTGTTGTTCATGTAGAGGAAAGATATTGATTTTTGTGTGTTGACCTTGTATCCCGCTACTTTTCTGAATTTGGTTATTAATTCTACAAGACTTTTGGTGGAGTTCTTGGGGACGTCTATATAGAGTATCATGTCATCTGCAAAAAATGACAATTTGACTTCTTCATTTCCCATCTTTATTCCTTGTATTTCTTTGTCTTGTCTAATTGCTGTGGCCAATGTTTCCAAAACTATATTGAACAGGCATCGTGATAATAGACATCCTTGTCTTGTTCCTGATTTTAGTGTGAAGGATTTTAGTCTTTGACCATTTAGTATGATATTGGCTGTTGTTTTCTCATAGATAGCTTTTATCAGATTGAGGTAGAGACTGTCTATTCTAATTTTTTGGAGAGTTTTTAACATAGATGCATGTTGGATTTTGTCAAATGCTTTCTCTGCATCAATTGAGATGATCATATGGTTTTTGTCCTTGGCTCTATTCATGTAGAGTATTGCATTTATTAATTTGTGTATGTTGAACCATCCCTCCATCCCTGGGATGAATCCCACTTGGTCAGGGTGTATGATCTTCTTGATGATCTTGTGTATTCTATGTGCCAGTATCTTATTAAGGATTTTTGCATCTATGTTCATTAGTGAGATTGGCCTATAGTTTTCTTTTTTGGGAGGGTCTTTCTCTGCTTTGGGGATCAAGGTGATGCTTGCTTCCAGGAATGAATTCAGGAGTATTGCTTCCCTTTTAGTTTCACTGAAGAGTTTAAACAGTAGTGGCAGTAGTTCCTCTCTAAATGTCTAGTACAATTCAGCAGTGAAGCCATCAGCACCCAAGCTTTTCTTAGTTTATAAGTTTTAATTATGTTTTCAATTTCATTGATTGATATTTGGTCATTTAGAAGGTTTAGGTCATCTTCGTTTAACTTTGGTACTTCACATGTATCTAGGTATCTGTCCATTTCTTCCGTGTTTTCCATCTTATTTGTGTATAGGTTCTTGAAGTAGGTATTGATGATCCTCTGGATTTTGTTGGATCCATTGTAATTTCATCCTTTTCATCCCTAAGTGCATGGATTTGGGGCTTTTCTTTCCTTGTTTTGAAAATATTGGCTAAGGGTTTGTCAATTTAGTTTATTCTTTCAAAGAACCAACTCTTGGCTTCGTTGATTTTTTTTTTTTATATCCTTCTCTTAGTCTCCATTGAATTGATGTCTGCTCTGATCTTTATAATTCCTTCCTTTGTGTGAACTTTCAGTTGGTCTGCTCTTGTTTTTCTACAAGCTTGAGGTTTAACATCTAGTTATTTAATTGGGCTCACTCTGTTTTTGTAATACGAGTAAGCACTGTTATGAATTTCCCTCGTAAGACTGCTTTTATTGTGTCCCATAGATTCTGCTATGTTGTATTGTCATTGTCACTTAATTGTAGGAACTGTCTGATTTCTTCTTTAATTTCCTCTGTGACCCATTGGTTATTCAGAAATGTGTTGTTCAATTTCCATGTGTTTATCAAATTCTTGAACTTTCTTTTCCTGTTAATCTTCAATTTCATCACACTATGGTCTGATTATATATAAGGGATAACTTCATTTCCTTTGCACTTAGTTAAACATGTTCTGTGAGTGAGTATGTGGTCTATTTTTGAGCGTGACCCAGATGCAGCTGAATAGAATATGTGTTCTGATTTTGTAGGGTAGAACACTCTGTAAACATCTGTTAAGATCATTTGTTGAAGAGTTTGATTGAGTTCTAGTTTTTCATTGTTTATTTTTTGTCTAGTTGATCTATCTGTGACAGTGGGATATTGAGGTCCCCCAGTACTATTGTATGAGTGCTTAATTCATGTCCATTAGTATTTGTTTTATATCGTTGGGTGCAGTAGTGTTTGGACCATATATATTAATGATTGTCATCTCTTCCTCTTGGATTCTTCCCTTTACAAGGATGTAACGTCCTTCTTTGTCTCTCTTAATCAGTGTTGGTTTGAAATCCACGTGATCTGCAAAGAGGATAGCTATTCCTGCTTTTTGGGGGGTTCCTGTCACATAAATATTGTTTGCCGTCCTTTATCTTGCAGTGTATGAGTTTCTCTTTGCATTTAATTTTTTTATTAATTATATTGGCACATTTAAGGTATACAATATAATGACATTCATCATTGGAAATTTGCAGCTTTACAAAATACGTCTTGGTTCTTAGTTTTTTCACATTCCTCTGCCCCCCTTTCAACCCCTCCACCCCTGCCTATAAGGACTAAAAGGTATAGTAGATAATGTGAAATAAGAGTTTCTTTTTTAATTAAGTGTATTTCTTATATGCAGCATATTGTTGGATCTTGCTTCTTGACCCATTCTGCTAGTCTATTTCTTTTGATTGGTGAATTGAGACCAATTTATAACTGATATATATTGACTTTTCTTTGTCATGACTTTTTCTTTTTGTTGAATTCTCCCCCTTTGCATTTAATTTCTTGTCATGCCTGGTGGATTCATTTTGCCGTGCTTCCTGGGGTTGTGATCCTCATTGTCTTTTCCTAGGATATTGTTTAAAATATTTTGAAGTGCTGGTTTTGTATTCATGAAGTTCCTAAGGTGCTCTTTGTCATGAAAGCATCTTATTTCTGCATCAGTTTTGAAAAATAGTTTTGCAAGATACATCAGTCTGGGTTAGAGTTTGTTTTCCTTTAGGGCTTGAAATACGTCACTCCAACCTCTTCTTGCCTTGAGGGTTTTCGTTGAGAAGTCTGCTGTGATTCTGTGGGCTTTCCTTTGTATGTGATTTGTTTCTTTTCTCTCTCTGCTTATAGAATTTTGTTCTTCTGTTGGGTTTCTGGAATCTTAACTGCTGTGAGCCTATATGTAGATATTTTTTCATCATGGCTAGCTGGAGTCCTAATGCCTCACTTATCTGTATGTCAAATTCTTTTCCTCTGCTTGGGAAGTTTTCTTCCATTACTTCTGTGAACAGTTCTTTTATGTCATCTGCACTCTCTCCTGTTTCTTCATTGTCTCAGATCAGTCTAATGTTATTCTTCTTTGCATTGTTTAGCCGCTGCTGGGTTGATTTCTCATGGTCCCTTGGTATTTTTAAGAAATTTTTTTTACTGGTCTCTAATTGCAATCTTATCTTCTATATCTGAAATTCTATCCTGGCATTGGGTCATTCTGGTGCTTAAACTTTCAATGGAGTTTTTAATGTCCTGATAATCTCTTTGCGTCTGATTTACAGATTCCATTTGTTTCCTATGTTGGGATTCCATCATATTCCTCAGCTCTCTATTTTTTTAATCTTTGTCTGCTGTAGATTTATTAATCATGTCTTGAACTATGGGCACAATCTCTGCCATTATCTGAGAAATTATTTCTGATTTCATTTTTTCTAGGTCTTCTTTCATTGCTGGTTTAGGGAGCCCAGGTGGTTGAGTATACGATTGTTCCATCTCATTGTGGTTTGTGGTCACCTTGGGTGATCTGGAAGTCTGGTTTTGAGACTTATTTACATGTCTTCTCATATCAGCAGATGCACCCTGCTGTGCCTTTGTCAAGGCAACTTTTTGCTCACACAGTGGTCTTCAGTTCTCAGCAAGCCAATGAGCAGCCTTTACTGTGCTGCTCACCACTACACCAATTCATGGGTTCAGAGTGCTGGCCTTCTGTATCCCTTAGCTGACCTGTTGTCTGAGAGTGCTTCTGGCTGGGGCCTTTGCACACTTGGGATGGTATCTAGTGGTGCCTCTCACTGGGACGCCTATGTAGCTGTTGTGTGGGAGGGCCTTTGGCTGTGGCCTGTGCACCCCAGTTCCTATTGTCTTGGCTGGCATCTAGCTAGAGTTTCCATGCACTTTTCATTCAGGGCGAGCCTCTTGCTGTTGCTTGGTGCCTGTGTAGCTCTTTTTCAGATGGGCCCTTGGGTGTGGCAGATGGTATTTCAGGCCTCTGGCTGAAGCTTATGTGCCTGTGCAGCTCTTTTCTGGTTGGCCCTTTGGCTTGGATGGTTGTACCTGAGCCTCTGGGGTTCGGGATGGAGCCCTGGCTGGGTTCTGCCTGCAGTTGTGCTGGTCTGGGCCATACAGCTGCACCCCAGGATTTGCCAGCACTTACAGATAGAATGGCAGGCCCCTGGCTTGAGAAGTAGATAATTTCTGCAGTTACTGAATACTTTTTCTTCATTTTCCTTTATTGGGAATGTATCCAAAAAAATCAATTTGTTTTATAGTTTAAAGTGGAGCATTACCTTTGTGTGTGTGTGTATGTGTTTAATTCTGGTACTGAGGGAAAGGCCTTCCTTCTGAGCTACCTACCCAGTCTTTTTTGTTTTTTTTGAATTTGAAGACAGAGTGGTGCTGAATTTCCCAGCCTGGCCTCTAATTTGCAATCTGAATTGTCTGCCTACCAGATGGCTGGATTATAGGTGTGTGCCATTATACCTGGCCTAAATTAGAGCATTACTTTTTAAAAGCAAGATACCAAGATCCAGAGGAAAGTTTGTATATCCTTTGGTTCAATGGTCCCATTTCTAAAAGTAGATCCTAAAAAAGCAATCTCAACTGTATTCATCAATACATTTAATAAAGCATGTTTATCAAAGCAACAAAGAATGATAACTTAGTAACTGTTCCTTAAAAGGAGACCATAGTATAATATTCAAGAAAAATATAACACGTAATGTTATGAAATCAAAACAATGATACTTTAAAAAATAAGGATACCATAGAACTGTAGTTATGTTCATGAGAGTCTATAGTTAAATTTTAATTTTAAGACAGAAAGGACATGCTTCCGTTCGATTTAATTTTAAGATGACATTACTAGTGTTTTCTCTCTTTACACTTTCTAAATATTTTAATTTTATTTTACAATTGTAATAATAATGATAAAAATATGAGCAACTAACAATCACTATAAACACAAGTATCTACATTAACTGATTATGAAGTGCTAGAAGCTTTTGGGGCGAAGCATTTGGAATTAAGTATATTTACTACATGTAGAGAAATATTCCCAGCTTCTTTTTAAAGTTATCTTACTCTGTTTTATTATAAATGTTTATCATTGCTTAAATAAAATAATGAATCAGTAAACAAACATAAATTGTTAATGCTGTGGTTTCAAAAGTTTTGTCATTTGTTGTTTTAAGAAAGCTGATTAAAACCAGTACATTAAGTGCTAAGATTATTTTCCAGAAGTAAATATTTGTAACAATGGAATGGGTATAAGAAAGGTATGTTTGAGGCAAAAAAAAAGGGAGTAATATCAATAATAATTGTAAATTAGCGAAAATAGCCATGATTGAACTTATGCAATGAGGATATTATCTTTACATATGTATATGGGGATATATATGCATGTGTGAACACAGAAGTATCTTATAAGAGTTTATAATATGTAAAAGTGTTGATATATGAAGGCATCTGTGAAGTTCTCTAAGGCAACAAAATACTTTTTTAAGTTCAACAGAAATTTATTCAAACTACATTTTTTTAAACTTACATCCTAAGAAATCTTGGATACATTCCTGAATCTTTGTGAGTCTCAAGTTCTTTCATAAGTGGAGTGAGATTACATAATCTCTTTAGCAAGTGCTGAATACAACAATGACTAATTCCTTGCAGATAGTAGATACATTGTGAATATTAATTTCTGTGTTAAACAGCAAAGTAAACATATTGGTTAAGTGCACAGAAACTGGAACTTGTACTTCTTGTCTGTGAGTCTCAACACTGTTATGAGCCCCATGGCCTGTGTAAACCCATTTCATCTGTAAAATGGGCATGAGAAAGTGAATTTCCGAAGAGTGGTTAGGCAAGATGAAACAAATCAACATACATAAAGTACCAAGTTCAGTGCCTAACAGAAAGAAAATGTTCAGCAGGGGTTAGCACTTATTCAAAATATAACATACGGCTGAAGAAATGTAACATTATTCAGGTATATTATACATGTACTATTGTCTTCTACCTGTTATTCACATTACCTCATAATCTTTATAACATTGCTAAGGAATAAGCATTTCTTTTCCTGGTTTTCAGTTCAGGAAACAAATTTAGACAACCAAAAGTCTATCTAGTACACTAAAGTACTTGTCTGATTTATTTAAATTCTTTCCTCTTCATTTTCTTGTTCTTAGTTTTTCATGAGAGTAGATATTATATGAATCAGTTGATTTGCTTTATGTATTTACTCAGCCTGTTTCATGTGAAGTACGAGTTTGTTGGGAGAGCCTTTGCACTTACGCCTTTGTCTGAGCTGTATTCACAATGTCCTTTTGAAAGCCTAGAGAGAAAGCATAGAAGAAAAGGGTAATAGTTTAATGGCAAATTGAATCCAGGTATAGCATCCTCATTTGAGCAGGTACTACATTAAATCGTTTAAAAAAATCTGTTCCTTTATCTTTTGCATCCTAGGTGCCAGGCTCAGTTCTTATTACTGACAATATAAGGTGAGCATAAAAAAGGTATAATTTCTCCTTCAAGAAATTTACACCCACTTTAAAAGAAAGCCACTAATAAAACTAAATGAAAGTCAATATTGAACAGTAAGTTATGATATGTTTTATAAAAGAGAGGTACTATATAAAGAATATCTCTGTAGGCACAGGTGGTACATTTTTGATAGACAGTAAAGGAAAAAATTCTCAGTAGAGATGACATTTCAGTTAAACCCTGAAGGATAAGGAGGAAGCAGCCATGTAAGGAAGGACATGCAAGTGAAACAGTGGTATTATTTACTAGGACAGTTATAATAACAGATTATAGGTCACCTAACTTATATAATAGTTGAGTTTGGAGCAAGTTTCCTAAATTACTCCTAGAAATGTGTCAAATAGCTCAGGATATATGATACTGTGCATATAGTTGTACAGTCATTTTTGTGCACCATAAAAATAGACCACACTGAAAAGGTAAGCCTATATTCAGATGTTCCACTACTCAAAACAGTGTGTCCTTTAGACAAATATCAAATCTCCATATTCCTGAGGCAATGAGATAAAGAATTCTAAGCTTTTTCATCTTGAAAAAAAGCTTACTCCCTTCTGTTTTAAGATTAAATTTTTGTCTAGTGAGTACATGTAGGTGTTGGCTGAGGTGGTAGAGTGGCTTTTTACTGTAGACATTAGTCTAAAGCCAAAATGTAGAACAGTGGTGGTTAAATGCTGATGTAGTATATTGTCACTGTAGCTATTCTGACTGATGAATCAAGGGCTTTAGGGATCCCCAGACTAAAGATTGGCCACTGCAGAGGATGCTCTCATTTCACTGCACTTTTAGGCTCCCCACTCTTGCTCAGGGTTAAGATTCCTTCATACTACTCTTTGCTTTGGAATCAGGGTCTCTGGTGTAAGCACACTGCTTATGAAGTGAAAGAATTTTGTTATTAGCTGTTCTTGATGGGACAAGGTACCAGAACTTCCGTGGATGAAACTGATCTCTTTGTCTTCTTTAGCTGATTTAAGGACAACTGTCTTTACAAGACTTCACAGGTTACCGAGACCACCATGTCTAGAAAAGACACAAGGAGCAGAGTTTTAAAAAAATCTTAAGAATGAAGCTTCTAGTTTGTTCCTCCGAATGGAGTCAGTCAGCCCTAGGTGTTTTTATTGTTGTTGTTGTTGTTGTTTTTTGTGATCATGTGTCACAATACTCAGTGCATTGTCCACTGATCAATAATAATTGTATAAATTTATGATGTTTTGATGTGTATAGTATGGGGTGATTCAATCAAGCTGAATAACAAATTTATGATCTCATATACTTATTTTTTTGTGATGAGAACATTTAAAATCTGTTAGCAATTTTGAAATACACAGAACATACATACATTGAAAGTAAAGGGAGAGAAAAAGAATATTCTAGACAGATGGTAACCAAAAGAGAGAAAGAGTAGCTATATTTAATATCTTAAAATAGACTTTAAGTACAAAAACTGTAAAAAGACACAAAGAAGTTTACTATATTGTGATAAAGGGACCAGTTCATCAAGAGAGATGTAACAGTTTCAAATATAACCCTGTCTTGGAGTACCTAGAAGGTAACTTTGTTATTACAGAACCATGATCCAATATTTCATATACTTAAACTAATTTTTATACAGTAAAGCTATAAGTTTTTTAAATGCAATCTTGATAAAAGCAAAAATACCTTAACATGTACTGATATACTTTTCTTTCAAGCATCTAGAGTTAGGATGTTCCAAATGATAGAACTGTCTTATACTTCACTATAAATCAGTTTTTTTCCTTCTTTGATAAGAAGAACACTTATCTGGGCAGAGCAGATAGCTTGTGCAAAGGCTGGAGGTGAAAAATGATGAACTGAAAGAGAGCCAGAATACTCAGAATGTAGTACACACACAGGAAAAGAGTGACCCTAACATTGGCAGGGTTCAGACCATAAAAGGATGTACTAAGATGCTTAGATTATATTCAAAGTGTACTGTGATTTGCTTGGAGTGTTTTATAAAGTGACATGATCTGATCTATATGGAAAATGATTCATGTGCTTCTTAAAAAATGAAATTTTCTAAATTAACTATGATCATTTGAATCTTCAACCATGCTTTTCTCTTTTCTTTTCCAACCCTTTCTCTTTCTACTTTCTGTATTGAATGGCTTCTTTGACCTTACCAGGTTTCAGGGTTATTTATTACTCTTTACTGTCAAAAGCTACTGGGCCTTTCACTAGTTACTAGTTGCCCATTTTGGAGGATGGCTCTGAGAGCTCCTTGGTAGCACATAGAAGTTCCTGGGTTGCTTTTATAAGTGGACCAGGTTTTCCCTTTGCAGCCTCCTTCATTAGTAATTACTAGTTGATAACTCCTGAGTGGGAAGCTTCTTTCTTTTGCTGTCTCTATTCAGTTGTCCCCTGAGTGGCCTATTCCTGTCCTGTTTTATGCCAGGCAATTCATTTTTTTCTTCCTTCCAGCATTCACTCTTATGATATGCCAAACCAAGTCCCCAACAGATGTCTCTCATTTTCAGATGCTAGGCAAAGTATTTTGGCTAATCAGTTTTTAGTGATCCACAGGGGCAAAAGGATTTTTTCTCTAATTTTTTAAAGCATTTGAACATAAGTATGTTCTGTGAGAGAATCCAGACTAGTAATCAAGAAACTAATGCTACTCAAGATCAAAACAGGTATCAAAAACTTCGGTTTAAAAGCCACTGGTGAGATTGTGAACAGTTAGAGCTTTCTGTGAATGAGCTGACTTGTGTATTCATTAGGAGCCAGTGTCTCCAGGGAGCTCTCTCAGTACCTTAGCAAATCTACATAGGGGAATATAGTTGCCACTATAAATGATAAAAGATAAGTGTCTAATCACTAAAAGGATAAAAGATAAGTGCCTAGTCACTAAATCAACATGAAAATGTTCATATTCATATATGTGTCATTGTTACCCATGTGTAAAGAGTTTAGTACTCCTCGATTTATTTTTTTAGCGAATATGATTAAAGACATTGAGACATTTAGTTCTCTGGAATTTAAAGAACCCCAGGTATGTACACGTCCATTTAGTTTTCTATACTTTGTATAATAAATGACTTCAAGCTTAAAACAATTATTTTCTTAATATTTACTCAAATCTAAAATCCAGAATTGGTTTTCCTGAACTGAAATCAAGTTCCCAACAGGGCTTAGCTTTCTCAAGAAACTTTGGGGGAAAAATACATCTCGTTTCCTTTCACAGTATCTAGTGTTGTATTTCTTGACTTTTGGCTCCTTTTTTAATTCTTCAAAGCCAGGCCAATAACATTGTACTTCCAACCTTATATTGCTGCCTTCTTTGGTAGTCAGATATTTCTCTGTCTCCCTCTTTTAAAAACATTAGTAATTACATCTAGTGTCCACTTAGATGGTCCAAAATAAATTTTCCCATCTCAGGGTCCTTAACTTAGTCAATTTAAAAAGTCATATTTGCTGTAAAAGTAGGGTTCACAAATTCTAATTGGATCTCTATGCTTCCATTATTTAGCCTACCATAGCCTATAAATAACTTAAAGTCTTTGCCTTACCTGTGTCACAGATAGTTAAGAGAGTATATAAAATGTCATAGATTTTTACATACCTATACTGATAGATGTTTATTTGTTCATTCATCATGAATTTATTCTTGATCCCATTTAGTGCTTTAACCTATGGCACTACTTTGGTAATAAAAAGAAGAAAAATGATTTTAATTTAGCTGTGTTTTACAATAAAGTTATTTAGCAGCTTAATTACTGTGGTTTTCAATGGCTTTTACTTCACAGTGGGTTTTTATTGAGCCAGAACATATTTTTGCTTTCTGAAAGAACTTATTGAGTCTTGCCATCAAAAAGTTTGCCTCATTCATAAAATAAATTCAGTCGTTTGCCAAGAAACTAGACTTTGCTGAATTTACCATTGAATGCAGAAACTATGACATGATATCTATTACAGTTCTTTCTAAGTGATAGAAAATACAGTTCACTTTACAGTAGTTTGAACAAAACAAGATAGGGTTGTACCAACCTGCTTGATAATTGAAATGTCTATTGTGGAGTTCAAAGGAGGAAGCAGATAGACTATTCTCATTATCATTGGGTAAACTGAGAAATAGTTACAGTAGGGAAGATGAGGACAAATGTGGACAGGAGATAGTAAAACCAGAAGAAATGTGACCTATACATAAAGAGGTGTCACTAAACCTAGGATTAGAGAGAGAGAGAGAGAACAGTTATAGGGACCTGGACCTGGAGACTGATCTATGTGGAAAGAACCACTTGTCAGGAACTGAGGTTCTAGTTAAGGTTCACAGCAAGCTTGTGTCAAAACTTCAGGTAGAAAACCAAACTAACTCAATAGCACTTTCTTTTTCTCCTCTGTACTATCTCCTGTTTCCCTTATTCCTTTCGAGCCTCAATGGTGGGTATAGAATTAGATAAGTGGGATTATGTGACATGAGAGAGAGGGAAGGGTTAACAAGTAATGAGCCCACATTTGTAGGTGAAATGTAAATGGATGATGATGGTTAGTGTCATTTTTCTCAGTGATTACAAATGTTTATATCAGAAACTACTTATTAAAGAGCTGAGACTTTAATTTTGTTTAACATCTAATTTCTCAACATGACAAATATAAACTTCCATTTTTAGGTATAAGATAAAGCTGCCGTCATTTTTTTTCATTTCCACATGTTCTATAAAAGTGATTGTGTTTGGCCACCATCCCAAGCTCCTAGGGCAGAGAAGCTGAGCCGGTCCCAGCACCCAGAAGGAAGCTCTCCTGCTGCCATCCCAAGCTCCTAGGGCAGAGAAGCTGAGCCGGTCCCAGCACCCAGAAAGAAGCTCCCCTGCTGCCATCCCAAGCTCCTAGGGCAGAGAAGGTGAGCCACGTGGGCACCAGAAGCACACACACACACACC
>NW_004624736.1:33105740-33193724 GCF_000247695.1 Heterocephalus glaber | reverse complement strand
GGTAGGGGAAAGGAAAAAAGGGAAAAGAAAAAATATGAGAAAAGGAAAAAAATGGAAACAAAGTCTTTGCAAATAGGGAAGGGTGGAGGGGTGAAGGGAGGGCAAGGCAAGGGGAGAGAAAAAAAGAACCAAGATACTCATGTAATGGTACAAGATCCCAATGATGAATGGAACTGTATTTTATACTGAAAATGTACCAATAAACTTAATGGGAATAAATAAATAAATAAAAAGTGATTGTGTTTGATACCATCTTGTGATTACAGTTTCTAGTGTTGTTTAAACCTTTTTCAGTGAACATTTACTACTTAATGAAATATATGTATTTTGTACAGTTTTACATTTTTCATATAACGTTCACTTGTAATCTTCATGATCATCTTTTGATGTTGATTTATCTCTACAGATTTGAAATATAACTAGTAAAAAGAGACTATGTAACTTGCTCTCAACATTTAAGTGCTCACAGCTAAATATATATAGGGAAAATTGAATTAGTTATATAGATTTGAGTGTACATATATATATATACACACATATGTATTCATATGTGTGTGTGTTTGGTATAGCAAAGACTACTTACTTAAACATTTATGATTTCATAAGGACTACACTTTTGTTTCTAAAGTATATTCCCTACTTACCCATTATTACATATGAAAATCCCACAGATTCTTTGATAAGAATTTCTTAGAGCATATTTTGAAGATATATATGTTTGAGTAAATCGTAACTTAAAGCATTTGAAGAAGCATTAACTAGGAAAGTGTAATCGTATTTTCAAACCACCAAATTTTTATTGATCAATTTATTGGTTTGGTTCTTTCTTAATGAAAATGAAGTACTTAGGAAATATGATGTGATGTAAGGATTTTTATGAAAGAAGTATATGAGAAGTGAGAAAAAAGATATTTCTCTGTTTAATAGAGGAAATCCAGCCATATTAATAGCAAATCTGAACTTCTGAACTTAAAATCATTTTAGACATATTGTATTAGCTCTTTGTAAATGTGCAACTGTGCTATGAAATCTAATTCTTATTGATAGCAGACTTTATAAGGTGTCTTAAGGGAAGATAGTGTAACCTCCAAAAGGAGTTTTCTACAACTCTGCCTATGTAGGATTGCTGTAAACTGTCCAGGCCCTAAGTAATTCCATTTCTGAAAATTTATTTTAAAAAAGAAACATCTTAAATCGATTATATATATTTATAGAATGATTATTACCATAATAATTTTTACAGTAAGAGAAATATTTAAATAAATTTTCAAGAGGACTATTAATCAATTATGTTGCTACAATTTAATATCATAGCATTTTTGCTACTTTCATATTAGCATGGAAATATGTTCTTATATAAATTAAATGAGGAATGCATAATGAAAGCTGTATTATAGTCTGATTACAGTTATATAAAACATATGTTTAGCAAGAGAATCTGAAAGCATGTAATATATAATGTTAGCAGTGGTGTGTTGGCATTCCAGAACTGTGGATTTTTTCTCTTAAAGTCGTCTTTTTTTGGATTACCTGTAATGTGCTCCTAACACTTTGATCAAAAAATATATAACAGCAGTACACTGATTGAAAAACCTTCTTTGTCTTTGTACATTCATATAATCTCTTCCAATGTGTTGGTGAATGAAAAAATTTCCAAACCCTTCCAGATTTGTGTACATTGCCCAGAAATCATTTCTGATTGCGGTCATTTTGCACAAATGATTCAAGGGCTTGGCTATTTTAAGACTAACTGCAGATCCTTTTGTGCTACTGACCCAGGAGTTCGACATCAAGTGGTATTCCTCATTCACAGTAATTCATAGCAGATTGGGTGCTATGTTCTAGTCAGAAAAGGTGTCAGTGGAAAAAGATTTTGTAATGATGGTCTTTGGGATTGGCATGTAGGCTTACCAACCACTGAAGCAGAAAATGTAGTAAATGGTAAGAAATGGTTATCATCATTATCATGCTGATTCATGGTTGAACCCTCAAGCATGACTTATGATAGGTTAAATGAGAGTAAACTCATTAAGCACATCACCTTCACTTCATTAGGAATGAAAGTAGTTCAGTCAGTGAGCTGGCACCCCTGGCCTGCACCGGAGCTCATATTTTTTGAATTGTAGAAAGATAAATATCCTCCAGTGCTTGAGGGAAATGTAAGGTAAGAAAGACAAAATGTCTCTATTAAGGTATTTGTTAAGTAATCCTAACCTATTTTTCACTGATTGAAGCTGGAGACTAGTTGACCATACTGGAATGCAATAATACCTTTTGGGTTATTCTACTTTACACAGATTTTTAGGTGTGTTTTCTCCTCATTTTAATCTCTTAATAGATTCCTTTATAAAGCTAGCTTATTAGGGTTTTGACTTACATGTTTATTTTTTAAGTTTGATTTCTTTGGAGTTTTGTTATTTATTTATTTATTTATTTATTTGATACCTGGAATCAAACTCAGGACCTTATGCTTGCAAGGTAGGCAGCGGAACCACTGAGCTAAATCCCCGGCCCAGTTTTGTAGTTATTTATGTCTAATTGTTTATTTTGATGTATTTAAATGATAGAAAAATAAACAGAGCTGAGAGAGTAGAGAATCTACACAAAAGCAGGGCAAAAACGGGATTTTGAATGTAACTTCATACATGAAATGTATATTTCAAGTGTACTGAATCTGATGCTTGTATTTTATGGACACTTAAGTCTGACTTTTGAAGCAATGTCTGAAAAAATTGATGTATTTTTTATAAGTGTATGTATAGTGGAGTGTGTATCTTCAGACATACACATTTCTGCATATGATTTTTTCCTTAATAAAGTTCTTACACAGATATACTTATTGGTTATTTGCTTTCAATAAATTTTCTTTTAATAATTAGAGAAATTTTAAAGACAGTATTAGAGTGAATCTGAGAGAACATAAGAATAAATCTTACATAAATTACAGGACTCCTAATAATCTCAACAAGTGCTGATTAAACATTTTCTCTGTATTTCAGAGAACAGAAAAATTACTCCCTTAGGTAATGGGCTAATCCATGATACAGTGTTTTACAAAAAGGATAACACTGTCTCTTACATCCAGGGGTATGATTTTTAATGTATAAATCACCATTAGGTGCAAATTTCTCTTTTTATGTCATCCTTTCCTATGTAACAGATATTGTGCTATTGAAACAGTTTCCTGAGCTAAAAATTTCTGTCTCTTCCCCTGTACTTAGGGGTTCAGTAATCCTGGTTCCTTGGGATTGTATTTTGAATGGTTTCATTATGATTGTCCATATATTTCTAAAAAATTGCGTGTAGACACAAACACAGGCTTTCCAGAAGTGGCCTCTCTCAGGTACATAGTATAAAAAAGATTATTATTTCATTACTTTTTGTAGATGTAATACCCCTTTCTCACATCCTCATTTTGTATATTTTTGGTGACTGCATCATACCCTCACCACAGACTGGAGATTGAACCTAGGACCTTTCATTGAGCTACGTTTCCCAATTTTATTTTTATTTTTATTTTGACACAGGGTCTTGCTAAGTAACTAAATTGCTCAGCCTAGGCTCAAACTTTTTATCCTTCTTCCTCAGCCTTCAAGAGTGATGGGATTACAGGCTTATACCATCCCACGAAGCTTAGATTATGCCATTATGATTATAATCAGAGTTTTTTTAAATTACGAACTTCCTGATAGGCATGTTTAAAATTGTATTCAACTTCTATATATGGAATATAAAATTAACGCTGAAAAATACATTAAAGAAATTTATTTTTCTCCCAAATAATAGAAGAGTAGAATTAGGGTTTCTGGCTTAGTATACCATGTTGACCCTGCCTATGATTTTATTAAGGATATAGGCTCCTTCTAGCTTTATGTTATACAATCCATGTTTTTTTTAGCCAACAATTTTTTAGCCAACAATTTCAGTTCATTTTGCATTAATTACTGTATGTATAAAGGAGGATAGAAAAACTGTTTTCTTGCTGAATATACACTGGCTAGAGATCTGATATTAAGGTAAAAATGGAGAATGAGTGGGTACTAGCAATCTGCATCACTGCAAATATGCTTGGCATCTACCAAATTTTTCATTTTACTCTAGATGTTAGACTTTATATTAATGTCTATTCAATGATGTTGCATAATTTCAGCCCAGAAAATAAATCTGCACCTTAATGGAAACACCTTTTGTATAAGTTGACCTTTCTGACTTTGTGTCATTTGAAAATTTAAGGAGCAAGCTATTTCTTGCTTCACTCATTTCTACAACGTTATGTAAAGCAAAAGCTATCATAAAAACCACAGTAAGAAGAAAAGGTTAATTACTGTTTCTTTTCATATCTGAGATAATGGGAAAGATTTACATGGCTGTTTTGTTTACTTGTAAAAACTTTCACATTACTTTGAAAATAGTTTCGGAGATAGATTCTATAACCCATTTTATACAAATTTTCTTCTTTTTGAAATTTGTCACTTCATGTGATATGTGGAAAAGCCTAGAATTGAGAGACAAACAGGAATGTGAGAGGTTAGAACAGAGAAAGTCTCTCAAGATATTGGGATGCTGAGGTAGACACAAAGTGCAGAAATCTCCATAGTTGAATATCTGAGGGAATTTTAGAATAAGAATGTATAATATTTAATTTTTATTTATTTTCTGATTCTGTGGTGTTGTTTCTCCTCCTCCCCTTCCATTGACCTTATATTTTTAGGATCTGAAACATAGCAGCCATCTATTTTGTACTTTATTCTTCACTAGAGCCATGATTCAGAAAAAATTCACAACCACAGGTTGTGAATGGGAAGTAATGAATGGAAATTCCTGCAGCAACAACTGTGAAACTAAATACTATGTACTATTAAGTACATAGCTACAACTTTTCTTCCAGAATCCTAAGATTTATTGGAAAGTACAGTGGAATTACTCCAATATAATTGGAGGTACTCTTGATACATTTCAGAGACTAAGGGACGAGATGACCCTCAAAGGGTGGGAGGCCTGGGATTGGTCAGAGTGCACATCAGCCACTCAAGCTGGAAACCTGAGACAGTATATCAGAAACCTCAGGGTCGGGAATTTAGCTCAGTGGTTTCGCCGCCTGCTGCGCAAATGCAAGGACTCGAGTTTGATCCCCCGTACCAAAAAAAAAAAAAAGAAACCTCATAGGTTATCCTGAAACACTACCAGAGACTTTAAGATTTTGTACCAACCATGTTAACATGACTATCTTATTGATAATTCTGTCTGTTTAATTCCTCTGTTAGAGTCTAAACTCTAGAAGACAGGGAGAAATAAATATACTTGGGGATAATACTAATCTTTTTTACCTATTTTCTTGTATAATATAAGCATTCAATTGGAATTTCTTTAATGAATGATTCACACAATTGTGATTTTCTAATAGAGGAAGTACATCTTCAATGTCTAATATTCTTTATAAACTTACCGCAAGAATACCATGAATCCCTAGATGCCAATATTATTTAAGTGACTTTTATTTTAAGTTAAATGAGGACCAACAGAAAAGTACTTTTAAAATCATATCTGTAAATACTGTGATATTTAGGGCTTTGAAATCACTAGACAGTTATTTCCAAGATGTGGTCCATGCCTTGACAGCATCTTTGTGACTTGGAAACTTATTAGAAATGCAGATTCTCTGGCCATACCTCATACCTAGTGATTAAAAAATTCTGAGATGACTGTCCCATTTGTGTGCTTTTTTAAAAAAAGACAAACTACTAGTGTTTTCAATTCTGTACTCAAGTTTGGGAACTCATGCACTTAGTAATTTCCTGGAAAAGAGATATTGAACAGATGTTTTCATAATAGGAGAAAGAAAATAAAACTTGCTAACTGCTTCCTATGTGTCAAATACTGTGCCAGAGCTTTCTGTATTCTACATGTTTATGACTATATTTGAAGCTGTTCTATAGTTGTCTAATCATGTTTGTCTAAAACTAATATTATCCTGAAGATTTTATTTTTGGTTTGGTTTCGTTTGCCTAAAACAGTGGTATGAATACCTAAAAATTATATGCTTCAGTTAGTGGGGAAGCCGGGGATTTAGCTCAGTGGTTCCGCCACCTACCCTGCAAGTGCAAGGACCAGAGTTTGATCCCTGGTACCAAGAAAGAAAAAAAAAATTATATGCTTCTTCGTGAAGCTTTATGATCACCTGATACTGATAAGTAACCAACTTAGTTATATAGCTCTGACCCCAGTCTGTAAGTCCTACACATTGAGTCCTGAATACTATTTTAACTCACAAATACAGTGTTTTCATCGAAAACCATATTACAATCACCTGGTGTATGCTTACTTAAATTATTCACCCTCCTTTTGGATGTAATAGTTTTTATTTTATCCCATATATTTATACTATTTGTATAACCAAATATATAGTTTAAACTTTATATTTTTGTAAGGATTATAAACACTGAATTATAGCTAGTGGAGTGGGCTGCCTTTTGATGTATTCTTTTCTTCAATTAAAAAAAAGTACAGTACTAGGAACAGAACCCAGGATCTTCTTACTGAGGTACATCCAAAGGAATCCTTAGTTTTTGTTTATTTTGAGACACTGTCTTGGTAATATGCCCAGATAACTAGAACTTGGGATCCTGCTGCTTCAGCTGCCCATTATTCTGGGATTAGAGGTCTTTATT
The DNA here is from genome assembly GCF_000247695.1 of Heterocephalus glaber. Next base: position 33,187,056 of record NW_004624736.1, on the reverse strand, counting down.
GTATTTCAGGCTTTTAGAGATTCCATTGATATTTTAATGAACTGTTCTCTAGCCTTAAGCTATGTCACAGGAAAATCGGCCTCTGCTTGGAAATAAGAGTTTGTGTGCAATTTTAATTTTTAAAATCATGTTTTGTTTAACTCACTTACTTTTATTTTCTATTTTTTTCATTCATTGATTTTATTGGTACATTTTAGGTATATAATATGCTAACATTTATTATTGGGAATTTGTACCTTTACATAATATATATTGGTTCTTATTTTTTGCTTCATTCCCCTGCCCTCTTTTCAACCCCTCCCCCCCTCCCTATTTATGAAGACATTGTTTCCATTCTTTCCTTTTCTCACATTTATTCCTTTGGTGGGAGTGTAGACTAGTGCAACCACTGTGGAAATCAGTATGGAGATACCTCAAGAAACTAGGATTAGAGGTCTCATTTGACCCAGCTATTCCCCTGCTGGGTATCTTCCCAAAAAAACTAAAAGAATCATACCACAACTATATATGTATATTCATGTTCATAGCAGCACAGTTTGTAATAGCTAAAGCCTGGAAACAGCCCAATTGTCCATCAACTGGAAACTCAATAAAGAAAATGTGGTTTCTAAATAAAATGGAGTACTACTCAGCCATAAAGAATGAGAAACTAGAGACATTTACAGCTAAATGGATGCACATTGAGGCCATACTCTGAAGTGAAATAGATAGGACACACGTGTAAATACCAAATAATTTCTCTGGTGTGAGAGACTGAAAGTGCAAATAAGGATCAAAATGTATAACAGACAGTGTGAACCAGGAAGAAAAGCTCTAAAGGGGAAGGGGAAGTGGGAGGGATAGGGGAAAGGAAAGAAGGGAGAGGAATAAATATGAGAGAAGGAAAATAATGGAAACTTACTTTTATTTGGTTGACTTTACATTATAAAGACTTACATTATAACTACATTGTTTATTTTGGTTATCAAAAACGTTTAATGTTCCTATAATCTTAGTATTTTTGTGAAAGTAATATTTATTTTGCTTATTTTGTCTTTTGGTACCTATCAAAACTATTTAGTTCCTTGTTTTGCTTCATTTTTGTTAAGTTTTATTTCTGCCCTTGCTTATTTGCATTGGATTGAAAATATTTGACAGTACACATATATCTTTGGCATGTTTAACTGAATAGAATTTCTGGCCTCTTTTAATATTGGATTATATTTATTTGTTGATAAACTTTCAAGTTAACAGCAAATTGGAGTAGGCTATGATGCTCTTCTAGTGAAATTTCTCACCTAGGTACTTCTTTAGTCTCAGCAAGCTCAAAGGCAAAGCTTGATGGCCATATCTCAGGATTCAGGGAAGAAAAATAACTTGAGTTGCTTATGGCGGGGGCGAGTTAAGGATAGAGGAGGCATATTGTGCAAAGCTCTGTTTTTCCTACTCTGCATGCTGTAGTTTCAAAGAAAAGTGCAATTAAAACATAAAAAGTGAGCTTTATCTAATTTTAAAAGCATATGATCTGCTCAACAATGCTAGGAGGAAGGTTTTATTAGCTCTGATCTGGAGCTATGCTCAGATTAGGTAATTTGACTGTGATAACACATGTGTGAGAAAATAAGCACAATAAAATCTGAATGTGTTTAAAACATATAGGAGAAATGACAAAATGACTGTACACAACCAGTATTAGCATATCTTAGTGCCTGGGACTGTTAGTTGCTAAAGGTATCGACATATTTTCTCCTTTTCTAATTGCTTAGTTACAAAATATCTCAGAATGAGGCTTCCAAAACAATATTTGAGGGACATCTGTATCTATCAGAATAATAGTAGATTTTCCATGAAATAATAAAGCATTCTACAAATTAAGAGAAATACTTCATGCAAGTACCTCTCTTTGTTATTTCAAGATATATGCCTACACTTTGAGAAGCAAACTCAAATTTAGATAAAATATTTATGATTATATTGATGTTGCCACAGTTGACAATTTAAGATCTAATGAACAAATATCCTCAAGCCTGCTTTATCAAGTATGTTCTGGATGATGTCCACATAAAAAGTAATTTTCTCTTATTGTGGAATTTAATAGTTTTGCTTTCAATTTTTGACCTTTCAACAACAAAATAATTTATATGATGAATATGGGGTAACTATTGTTTGAAATGATTGTTTTTGGAGATCTGCTTACATGTTACCCCCTGAGATGAAAATATTGTCATACCCACATACAGATACTCCACAGAATTCAAATCTGCCTCAATCAAAGAGAAGGCAATTATTTAGGTTTTGCTTTAAGAATTTGGATTTTCAGATAACAGAGGAGACAACACCTCTTAAAATACTAAAGTTATTTGGTCAAGTGAGAAGAGGCAGGAAAGAGGATTTGATATAGAGAGAATAGAAAGTATCTCTTGAGCCAACAATTCAGGATGTGTTTTATATATATGAAGTGTGATTGAAAAATATAGTTACTCTTTAAAATTTATTACAATAAAAGATATATTGCAGTTAACCCCCTTCAAAATACCACTCCTCACTTGGAACACACTTATTCCCTTCTCCTTGCCACTTTGTGAAAAAATTCTGCAAGTCCTCTTTTATAAGTATCTTCAGTTGTGCTGGCATAACTACCTTGAGGTCCTGAAAAGATTCAAAAACTTATCCTTTCATGGATATATTGACTTTGGGCCTAAGCCAGAAGTTGTTCCATGCCAGGAAGGGTATTCACTTAATTTTTTTTCCATACCTCATAAAGACAGGAAAGAGGGTTTACCTACTGCTTCAGAAAGTGACAGGAATGATGGAATAAATGTGTTTGAAGCAAAGGGAAGATTCTGAGCGTGATTAATGGGAATGTGTTTTTACTGTAATTTTTAAAAAATGTAAATGTGCACTATATATTTTTATCATGCTTTTTACCTTAATAATCATCCAGGGTATTTCTTCTGTGTAGTATTGAAAATTGGTAAAAGCATTTCTTTGTTGTCCCTTCTTCCTTAAAATATGAAAATAAATGATCCCTAGGAGACCTGTTGCCCTGTGGAGCACTGCGTCTTTACTTCAAATTTGAATAAGAATATACTGCTGTATTTTGTAGTATGTGTTTATATGTGTGCATTTGTATCATGCATGTGCAGAGAAGATGAGAGTAAGTATGATGTATGCATTAGTCAGCTTTCCTGTTGTTGGGAAAAAATATCTAGCACTCATAAGTCAAAGGAAGAGAAGGTTAACTTGGCTCATGGTTTGGAGGTTTAGTCCATGGTACTGAGTCCAAGGTAGAAATGGTGTGAAGGATATGCTGAAGGAAAGGTACTAACTAGCCTCATTGTAGCCAGGAAGCAGAGGCTAAAAAGATGAGCTGAAGAGAAAGATACACTCTTCCAGGTCCCCAATGACCCACTTCTTCCAGCCATATCTCACCTCCTAATAGCATATTTTACCATGAACTCATCAATGGATCAATCTAGTGGTGAATATAATACCCCCATGATGCAATTAAGTTCCATAAACCACACTTCTGAATACATGAGACAGCCGAAGGACATTTAAGATGCAAAACATAAGAGAGTAAAAAAAGTTATATACAAGCAATCAAGAGGTCAGTTTGCTTGAACTATACATTAATTCCTTGCCTAATTGGCTGCCTTATGTATTGGTACCAACCTGAAGTTTTAAGATGTTGGGGTTTTTTTCTAAATTATTTACAAGAAAAAAATCAGGAAATATACACACCTGGCAGGTGCCACAAACTTAATCCTAATTGTAATCACCAAGCTTTTTAAAATTAAAGTTTCAAGAAATGAAACTTAATGGAAAATACGTTCTCAGCCTATTAAGCAGGTGAGGCTCAGGTTCACATACTAATGTCTATTGTTCAAATTGAATATAAATGTGTTGCTTCTCCTATTTCACATCATTTTGACTATTTGGCTTATTTTTTATTCATTTAAAATTTTTCTGCAAAAGTACAAACTTAATAGAGATAGGAAAGTAATTTATTACCTTAAAAATATAGGATGGTTGTCTCTGCCAGTTGATTAAATAATCATTTCAATTTGTTTTAATTAAGCTCTTCTGGTTTTGTACATTTCATGTATATGTTTATATCCATTAGATGATGAAGGTCCTGTTTTTTATGTTAACTGGTATATTCTTATGTCTAGTATTTCAATCCCAGCTTCTTTGTGCATTGCACTTACGAAGCACTCAAAAAATATTTGATGACTATTTTATTTATTTCTCTATCTACCTATCAAACATTTTTCTATTTGTTGCACTGTGTCATAACTTAAATTTTACAGATATACAATTTTCAATACCATGATGTACATGGAATGTTTCAAATCACTGTACTACTTCCCATTATAATGAAAGCACCAAATTTGGAGAACTAAATAAAATTTGGAGTGGTAAGAGTATTTCAGTTAAACCTTCGCCTTAGTTTCTCTTCACAGATCAAGTAAACCATGATATAATAAAAATTCTGATTCACTGAATGTATACTTATATAAATACACATCTGAATAGTAATCTATAATATATCATTTTTGTTATTTTAATAATATTAATGCAGTGATAGTGGAAAGAGTTCTACCCTGTCTGGGAAATATGTTTAATGTTGTCTGTATTAAAATGTAGGGTTTATCATAAAAGTATACTTCACTTCAGAGACTGCTGGAAAGCACCTCAAAAAAAAAAACAACACAACTGTTGTCTGCATCAGCTGAAACGCAGTGTTAATTTTGGTCAGAGTAGATCAGTTTGTTTCGTAAGAGTGAGCATCCTCACAATTTCAGTCTTCAGCAAATCCATTCCATGTCCATGTCCCCGCTCCCTGAGTGCTGCTAGCCCTCTGCTGCATGCTCTTCTTGTCCGTGCTTCACACAGACTGCCAGTGCAGCCGCTGTACAGAATGTTGCTGCTCACTGCACCCCAAGGAAAGGAGAGACCCAAGAATACAGGAGTGATGTCTTGCATCCAAAAGCAGCAAGTGGGATAGCTTTAATGATCTAATTGAAATGATGTGATTTAAAACATACACTGCATGGTGTAAACATGGCATGCATTTAAGGAGCATTTTAAATAGTTTGCTATTTATCTTCTTTTTTTTTTTTTCCTTTGGTACCAGGGATTGAATTTGGGTCCCTGCGCTTGCTCAGCAGGCAGCGAAACCACTGAGCTAAATCCCCAGCCCTTAAGTTGCTATTTATCGACTAACCAAGAACTGCAGTGTGAGGAGAAGTACCAGTGATTATTAATGCAAACACATAGCACATTCATATGAATGTGTGAAGAGAAAAATAAATGATTACCATGTGAGCCTTGAGTTAAATTCCATAAGGCCTAATTGTCCAGTTGCAAATGTTGATTTCCACTTTACCTGTTTATTATATGGACAACTCTGTAACGTCTTCCAGGGTGAACAGAAAAAGAGAATTAATTATTCAATACTGACTAATGATTCTTCACAATAATAAAGAGAAATTACCTGCCAGAGTAAGAAAAAGAAGACAGAACAGCTTATCAGGTATGGAGAAAGAAGATATGTAAGTAGTTAGAGGAGGTAGATAGTTTGTTTTGCATGTAAGAAAGTAACTTTTCACTAGAGCAAGCTCACTGAAGGAAAAAAAATTGTATGGAAATGTTGTTCACAATCTGAGTGAGTAGTGCTTGAAGCCCAGTTATCTGTCGAGGTGATTTTTCAATGTTACGTCCAGCTTTTCCACTTTCTGCTTTGGAGGCTCCTTGGTAAAATGGCAAATCAATGCAATTATAATGATCTAGTGATAGAAGAGTATGAGTGATTATTAATTTATTTGTTCCTCTGGTTAGAAGAAACTTATCTTACTAGACCTATGATAGTTTGACTTATTAGAGTTCCAGGAAAATAATTTTAATAATTTTCTTTATATATCAATGCACACTTAATGAGTGTATCCTTATACATTTGTTTAGTATATCTTCAGTATAGAAAACAGTTTATAAAAGAATGTTAATAGTACCTCTCAAGGATGTAGGTGTTAAGTTGAAACCACACGTTCGTTGTATGTAAAGTGATTTTTGAACTTGTTAATATGAGTGAATCACTTGGTTACTATCAGGAAAAGACTGTTGGACCAGGTGGAGAGATTGTGTAACTCTCCCAGTATGGAGTTAATTATGCTTGGCTATACAGTCTTTTGTTGTTATTATTATTATTATCCTAGTACTGGGAATAGAAGCAAGGACCTTTGCATTGAGCTACTTGCCCAGCCTTTTAAAATTATATTTTTAATTTGAGACAGAATCTCACCAAGTCACTTAGTAGCCCAGGCTGTACTCAAACTTGCGATCCTTCTGCCTCAGCCCTCCAAAATGGTGAGATACCAAGTGTGCCCCACCATACCTGGCTTGTCTGTGTTTCTCAAAGTGTACTTCCCAATATTATGAGAAGCTCTACATGTTTTATGAAATTTAGAACATAATCCTATAAGATTGAGTATTTTTTAGAAGTTTGGAATACTGTCTAAAATCACTTGCTGCATACTTATGTTAAATTAGATAAGGTTGAGGGATTTTTGTATTAGTGCTGTTTGATATAAGAAATGACAAATAATAAAGGAGAATTTCAGTTACAATTCTGTATTATTTTCAGACCAGAGTAAGCATACTTGTATTATGTTCATAATCTTTTTCTTTCTAGTTGTTAGTGTGAAAAATTATCATAGATAAAGGATATGATTCAGATTATGGAAAAATTTTTCAAATATACCTGTAGTAAAAATATGTAAATATATATTAATAAATATTACATGTGCTTGTTTAAACAGAAAGAAAAGTAAGGCTTATCAGTCTGATTTTGATTTTATTTATGAAAAACTTCTAAAATGAAATTGCCTAATGTATAGGTATAGGAAGAACATGCATAATTTTAAAAATTAGAGTAAGTAATCCAATATAATGTGAAATAATCATTTTAATAATTTTAATTTTTACTACTTTGCTTTACTGCTTTATATTCTATTCTTTCACCATTTTTTCTTTTTTATTTACATAATTTACACTGAATGTTTTTCTCTTATCCTGTTTAAATTCTTCTCAGTAAAATTTTCGGTTTTCTCTACCTAATTGAGAGCATGAAAAATAAAAAGTTTCTTCCATGGTTTGGATGTTAGAGACACATATTCTTTTTCTGCATTAAATTTTTTTTTTGTTTTTTTCTCTTCTCTCATCTCCTTTCTATAATTCCTTTCTCATGTGTCTAATATCTTAAAATAGGTATGTCTTTTCTGGAATACAATGTTTACTAGTTTCTCTCAATTTTTGAAGGGATATATTCACATTTTGCATAACCTATGTGCTGATACAATAACACATTTGTTAAGATATAGTCATGTTGGGCCAGGGATTTAGCTCAGTGGTTCCAGCACCTGCCTCGCAAGTACAAGGTCCCAAGTTCTATCCCTGGTACCGGAAAAAAAAAAAAAAAAGATATAGTCATGTTTATTGAAGAGTCTAAAACATTATATATATCTGAGCCACTGATACTATGTGAAGTATGGTAGGTAACAAAAAGAAAATCAAGCACCATTTTGTGTCCCAAGGGATCAGCATTTTGTATTACTTACATTACTATCTACGTATCAGTTGGAACTCCTCAAAGGTTTCACATACAATTGCAGCCAAGGCTGAGGAGGAATATTTATTATTTTTGCTTTTATTAAATTAGCTTCATAAAAGAGCCAGTTGGTCTTATTTCATGGTAATTAAATTTAAAATTAATTTTTAGCTTTGCTTAAAAATGTTTGAACTATATAGGCCTGGCTTGCCTCTTCTGGTTTATGTTATCCTTTCTTCTAATTGTTATGTGTTAATTCATTGTGTTTCTGTTGACTTTCAGTGAATAATTTGGCATACACCACACTATTTGAATTTTGAGACAAAGTAAAGCAACTATACTCATGTGGATTTTCTTTTCACTCTTAATTAGCATATGTGTCATTTTCTGAAATCAGAGTTTGGAATTCATTTGAAGTCATAACTCTTTGGCAACTTCCAGTTCTTACCACTGATTGTGGTCTCTTCAGGTGATGCAGTTTGGCATAGTAGGAAAAAAGTTGACAGGGAATGAGAGTAAATTAACTTCATGAGGCTGAATGCAGCAGATGTTAATACATTCATGAGCCTTGATATTGAAGGCAAGACATTGACATACATTTATAGTTATCCTTGATTTTGTTCTGAAATCAAAAATCAGTGGAGCATGACAGTTTAAATACTTCATTTGTACTTTGTAAATGTAGGGAATAGGCAATCACATATTTAACACTCAGTAATCACTGCATTGTATGTTTTTAAAAAACCTATTACCAATATGCTATGAAGAAATCGGGGAAAACAGATTATCTGCATTATGGAATTACTTTACGTTCTCTTCATCATTGTAATGATAGAATAAAAACCTCAGAGAAAGCTATGTTGATTTTACTGAAACTGAAATAAGCATTACTACATAAGTACTAGGTAAACTCTAGCTGTGCTATGATATAAATGATATGTGCAGCAGGATTTCTCTTTATTAAAATAAGTGACATATTTGCATGTCTTGCTGTGAAAAGATTACTGCATAACAACATACCTGTCAGACAGAACAGAGTAGCATAATCAGGTATATTGTCTTTGCAAGGACAAAAAATCATGTAGACACGTTTCAAGAAACACAATTATATGAGGGATCCAGATAATCTAAACAGACTAAGGTACATGCATTTGATTTTTTGTTATTGTTTATTTGTTATTTCTGCAAAATTTCTCTACAAAGAACTTCAGTTGAATTCTGACCCAAAATATTTATATACCATATCACAATTGCAGAAAAAAAATATGAAATGTAAAAGGAATACTCAAAAACATAGATGCATAAGTTTTGTGACTTATCAAAAACTTTAAGTCAAGGCTAAGGAGAAACTTTGGTGAATGAAATTATCCTATTTTCTGAGTAATTAACTTGCAAGATTTTATGAAAAAATTCACTTGAAAATAAATTGTTTTATGAATTTTTAAACAATAGATTCTGAGTATTAACTGTCCATTTTAATTGTTGTTTTACTTTTTGTTTTCTACACAGTAAAAGTACAGATGTGTCATTCTATGAACTTATATTCATGGTATTTTTTCTTTTTTAAATAAAAATTTTTCCATGAATTCTTATTGTTTTACTCCCTTAAACATATGTGATTTACTGAATTTTTATTATGGTAATAGAAAGAGCATAGTCAACCAATGGTGCATTTTTGTTTGTTTTTTCCAATGCAACTTTTTTCCTAAGAGAGCAATAGTTTTCATTGAGAAAATAATCAGTCTTATAAAATTTGATGTTTTTTTTGCAGCATCTCATTTCTACTACAATAAAATGAAATTGACTTTCAGGAGAATGTGAGAGAGGTCACCAACAATCTGCTGCACATTACCCGTATACCATTCTTCCTTAGCACATCTATTTATATGTCATTTGGCTCAAAATACACCTGCTAGTGATGGAGATAAACACATCATTACTTATAAATGATTTTGTCATCATGCAAACATGATAAAGTGAACTTACACAAACCTAGAAGGTAAGGGTCAATTGCTCAGTGCAGCCTCATGATACAATCAAGAGACACGGTAAACACAAGATGAACGAGGCTGCTGTTACTATACAGCATACTGTTTTACAGAAAACCTTGTAAGTAGGAGTGCACTCATATAATGATAAATAGTACAATGTAGCAAATACATAAGCTAGTAACATATTTATTGTCATTATCAAGCAAGTACTTTACATGATTGTATTGCTATATTTTCTGTTTGATTGATACACAGTTAGATTTGTCTACACCAGTATCACCACAAACAGTACCATGATGGATAATAGACTGGACATCACTAGAAAATAGGGAACTTTTGATCTCTATTATAATTCTGTGGAACTGTTGTAGTGTATGTAGCCTGCATAAACCATTTCTGTTACTATATATTACATCTTTTTTTTTTTTTTTTTGGTACCAGGGATCAAACTTGGGACCTTGTGCTTGTGAGGTAGTCCGTGGAACCACTGAGCTAAATCCTCGGCCCTATCACATCCTTTTTTTTTTTTTTTTTTCATTAAGTTTATTGGTACATTTTAGGTATACAATACAGTTACATTCCTCATTGGGATACTGTACCTTTTTACATGATGTATCTTGGTTCTTATTTTTCCCCTTCCCCTGCCCTCCCTTCACCCCCTCCTCCCTTCCCTATTTACAAAGACTTTGTTTCCATTTTTTTTCTTTTCTCCTGTTTTTTCTTTTCCCTTTTCTTTCCCCTACCCCTCCCGCTTCCCCTCCTCCTTTAGTATTCTCACAGTAGTTCAATCAGCTTGACAAGCATTTTGTGTGAGTGTATGTGCACACATACGTATGGTTTTCCATACCTGAAAATTTCATAGTATCTATAGAATGACAATATAAAATATATTAATAAATATGAAATCAGCACTTAAGCTAGACTTCCATCTGCATATGCTTTGGTCTTAGCTGAGGAACCCAATATCCCTTGGCCCTCTGATAGCATTTTCCTTTCTCCCTTCAGTAAATCAATCTTATTTTAAGTTTTCATTTATTTTATATATATGCCTCCCAAAATACTAAATTTCATTTTTATATGTCTGAAGACAATTTCATATAGAAGTTCTGTAGTTATCTTGAATGGAATTTCTTCGAAGTGGTTATTTTCCCCTTAGTGCCTACAAACCATATCTTAATCTTACCTGTCACCCTAATAGGGAAATCTTCACATATTTTACATATTTTCTTCATTTTCTACATATTCCTTTTCTTCATTTTGAGCACATTGATTTTCTGCAGATTCAAAAGTATTTCACCTTAAATATGACCTACCATTTCTAATTTGTGAATGTATTTAATGTAATTCCCCCATGCTAGTGTAAAAGCATAGCTTCCTCACTAACATCCCTGCCTAAGCACCATCTCTCATTAGTTCTTCCTGAGTGATTTGATTGAAGAGTACTTTTATCACCTTACACCAACATTCAGAAATTGTCCAGTTTCCCATTGCTTTCTAGACCATTTATGATAACAGAAGAATATAGACTTACCTTCCTCTGTATCTCAGTAGCAACATACAACTTCTATAGATCGGTTTCCTTACCACTGATCAAAATGAAATTATAAAAAAATTCAAAAGATTCTTTACTATTCTGCTCCATTTTCTACTCTGTGCTACTTTGTATTATAGGAATTGCTTTTACTATACCTATTATGCTCAGCCACAGTCAGTAAAGGTACAAATTAAATTACTTTTTTTTATGAACAGGGTTTTGAGCAATTCATTTAATGATGCTTTTTCCTCTAACTCTGTGGCTTCTATTTTTTGTTCTTGTAGACATTTATTCATGAAAATTATATTATAAATCAATTATCATACTATATAGATCATAGAAAATCAAAAAGCTCCATGAGAACAGAAATTTCATAAGTGTTTTGAACAAATGATATCTGAGGTTGATTGCAGTATTATAATTACTCATTAAAGTTTAGTGTTAGCACATGTTTTATCAGTGCTTATAGGATTTCCTTTATTGGTGTGTTGGTCTATATGAGTTCTCAAGGTGGTTTAGAAAAAAATGGAGAAACATGGAACAACATTTTCTACTCAGGAAGAACACACAACTTTTATGAATTAGCAAATGAAAGCATGTTTATTTTAGAGTTTTCATTAATGTTGAACTTTTTTCCTAGTATCATTAAATCTTTTATTATAAATGCTTTTTTAAGTCTTGCTCATGCTTCTTCCATTGGGGTGTTTTAATTCCTACTGAGTTGTTTGAGTTCCTGACACATTTTGAGTATGAACCCCTTGTCAGATACATGGCTTCCAAATATTTTCTCTCTTTTCTTTGTTAAGCCTTTTCTTTGTTATGCCAATTAGGGAAGCTTTGAGGATTGACAGCATGCAGTTTTTCTATTTTTGTTTTTATCTGTGTTTTTAGTACAGTTTTTTCATATACAGAAAATCAACTCTCATGTACATATCATGAAGTTTTTGCTCCCACCCCTTGTAGTGGTTTTGAAGCTTCATATCTTATACTTAAATCTTTAATTCATTTTGAGTTGATTTTTGTATCCTGTATAAGAGTCTAGTTTTAATCTTTTGCATTAATGGAAATATTGAATTTTTCCAACACCATTTATTCCAGAGAATAGCATTTTCGTATCTTGTTTGGCATCTTTATCAAAATCATTTGGTTAAAAGTGTGTGAGAGGGTATTTCTGGGAACTATATTCTGTGTTATTGGTTGATGTGTCTGCTTCTTAAGCCATTGTTATTGTGTTTTCACTCCTTTAGCGTTATAGTATATTTTGAAATGAGGTAGTGTGATGTCTCCAACTTGTTCTTGTTCTTTTTGCTCATTGAATTGGCTCTTTTAGGCCTTCTGTGATTCCAAATGATTACACAAGAATACTTTTTATATTTCTGTGCAAAATGTTATTGATAGGGGTTGCATTGACTCTAGATTTCTTTAGCTACTCTGGTCCTGTTAACATATTAATTATTCTATTTCATGGAATATATTTTCATTTGGTTATGTCTGCTTCAATTTTTTATTAATGTTTTATAGTTTTTAGTATACAAGTCTTTCATCTTCCACTTCCTTGGTTAAACTTACAAGTTCTTTTAAGATATTGTACATGAGATTGTTTTAAAATTCTTTTTCAGATAGTTCATTTTCATTTTATAGAAATAATACTGATGTTTGTGTCTTCTTCAGTTATTTAATCAATGTTATATATCTTAGTGTACATATATCTTTCATTTTTCACCTGCTGGTTAAACTTATTCTTAAGCCTTTTATTTTCTATAGCTAGTATAAATTTGATTTTTCTCAAATTCTTTTTTGAGACAGTTTACTGTAAGTGTATAAAAACATTACTGACTTTTTTCATTGCTTTTGTATCTTCAATTCTATTTTTTTGTTAGTTCTAACAGTTCTATGGTGGAGTTGTTAGGTCTTGTTTCTAAAAAAAGAAAAACCTTATCCTACCTATTAGGATACTTGTTATTTATTCCTCTTGCCTAATTGCTCTGGGTAGGAATTGCTCTGGGTATTTTGTTGATTACAAGTAGTGAGAGTGGACAGTCACACTTATTTTTTCTTGACTTTTTTTTTTTTTGGCACTGGGGATCGAACTTGGGTCCTTGAGCTTGCGCAGCAGACAGCGAAACTACTGAGCTAAATCCCCAGCCCTTTTCTTGACTTTGAGGAAAACTTTTCAACCTTTCTTGCTGTGGGCTTGTCATATATGTCCTTTATAATTTTGAGATACATTTCTGTTATCACTAATTTGGTAAAAGATTTCATCATGAAAATTTGTAAAATTTTGTCTAATGCTTTTTCTGAATGAATGTTAATCATATAGGTTTTGTCTTTCATTAATGTAGTCTCACCTCTATAGACTTTAAAATGAGCCTGTATCCTTGTGATAAATACTATTTGATCATGATAAATTATCTTTTTTAATGTGATATTGAATTCAGTTTGTTAATATTTTGTTGAGAATTTTTGCATCTATGTTCATTAGTGATAGTTATCTGTATAGTGTCCTTGTCTGGCTTTGCTGTCAGATTAATGTGAACCTCACAAGAAATTTGGAAATATTTTCTTTTCACTATTTTTTTTAAAGAGTTGGAGAAGAACTGATATTAAATCTTCATCAAATGTTTGGTAGCACCTGAGACCCTGGTGACTGGTCTGAAGGTGCCGTATTCAGGTGTTGTTCTGGTTGCTAGATTCATAAGCCGTGCCCCAAGTCCTGGTGCTATGAAGCTGTACTGGAATATGGGTCCACGGAGGTGTCCTCAGAGCCTAGATTAGTATAGAACAGCCCGATACTAATATCTACGTATACCAGCCTGAAATATGATTGTGTGGAAGCAGCCCTTGACTTTGTGTATTCTGGAGTGTGAGGTGCAGAGGTAGACTTGCATAAGGGACCACAAGGACCTACCTGACAGTGGGCAGGACTGTGGCCTAAACTGGTGGATACTGTCTTGGTACATAAGCCCAGGAGTACTAACCTGGTGTTGAATTGGACTTGAAGCCTGTCACTGTGTGGACTGACTTAAGTCTCAGGTAGTCTAAAACTTGGGGTGGGCTGGGTGCCTATGGTTCTGGTGACTGGCAAGGTATTGGGAGGGTCTGGAAATTCTATCTGCTATGGAGGCCTTGAGACTCAGTCCACATTTGGCAGCCTGATTGCTAGAGCTACAGGGGTGGACCTCATGTTAGCAGCAGTCCAGAACCTGCAGCTATTGGAGCCACCTTTGTTGGAGACCTTGAACCTTCTACTCTGGGTTTCCTCGCTTAACGATTTTCATGAATGGTCAAATTTAAATCCCATCACTATATGAGTCAGAAAAACACTCCATTCTGTCCTTTCTTTTGCATCATTTTATTTTTGTGGTCTTCTTTTCTGTTATTGACCATCTTATATGCAAACTATACTATGTTCCCAGTTATTTTAGTTGATAATTAGTACAGGAAGTTTTATAAGCTATTTTTAATACATAGTGGTTTGGTCTATTGTTTTATCAATCATATTTGATTAATTTTTCACAATAGTTTTCTATGATTGTACTGTAATTATTTTCCTATGAAAGGTAGTTTCAAGGACGAGATACCTTTAGGATATATATATATATATATATAAAGTATATAAATTCTTACAATTCTAGATTTTAAAGAGTTATTAGAAGTCTTTTGTTTTACTTTTTATCAAAAGAATCATTTCTTTATCATTAATAAACTGATGTTTCTTCTGTTGAATATTTCCAGTGACTAGGAATTGTTTAATAAGAATGGTAACACTTTCTGAATTGGAACTAATTGTAAAAAAATTCAATTTGTAGTAAAATAAAATCTGTTTTATTTTTCAAAATTGTATTTATTATGAAAATATTTTTCAACTTCAGTAAAAAGCATATAAAAAAGTCTATGAGTGGGTAATACTCATGAGCAATAGTTAACATTTTGAGCGTTGTTTATTTGCTGTAATTTTCTCTCAAGCTTTACCCATATGATCTAAATTGATGCTAACAACCTCCTGATATAAAAAATAATTATTTCCATTTACAGAAGAGGAAATCAGGGATGAAATTTTACATACTAGTAAAAAGTACTAGAGCCAGAATTCAAAGGCAGGTAGACTACCTTAATTTTGCACATGTAACCAGTTCTTAAGCAGTTAAAAATATGTAAAGCTGAGCAGAGATAGAAGAGAAGAAAATTAGAAAGGCACTTTTCATTTATTGTTTCAGTGTAGTAATGGTTGCACATCACCTCCACCTAACTTTCATTGACTAAAATATATAATTTAATAAGAATATGTAAGTGGAAGGTATAGATTTCTGTTTACCTAGCAAGAAGAAAAATCCAACATGGTTTTGGGTATATTCTTAGCATCGTCCTTATCATAGTCTCTGTAGATCATTTATAAATACCTAAATCTCCTTTACATCTGCTGTTTCTGTTCTTCTTTACCTTCTGAGTACTAATAAGACTGTCCACTTAACAGTGACAGTATGTTTCATTGTATGTTGATATCACCGTGTTCACACATATGTGTGAGACTTCAGTGCTCAGTGTAGACAAAACTGTGTATAACACATTAAGTTTTACAGAAGAAAGGTGGAATCAATCATCAGCCTTCTTTCTCATGTCTTCCTCTATCCCATGGATACATTTATTTGGGGACTTTCTCACCACAAATTAATACAATACTTTCAAGAATAAGTTGTATTATAAGCAGCTAATGTCTTCAAGTGATGTGTTAGGCAGTAATATTAGTGATTTGAAGTGTTCAGTCATTTCTCTGTAATAAAGTCATCTTTGCTTCCTGAAATGTTTTCCTTCACTGTCTTAAGTTTGTCACAGAATAGAAAAAAGGATGTGCTTCAACACACCATATCTACTTAGATTTGTAAAGAATAAGAAGTAGGCAAAAATACTTTGCTTAAATCTATAATTTATTTTATATAATTCTAACATTTTACAATGAAGGTATCATTTACATTTGAGCAAACTGAGACTAAAAAATTCAACTGGGAGTCAGATTCAAGTCTTTGTGGCTGCATCATAAGCATATTTTCTGCTAAACTGCATGGTCTTCTAGCAAAAAGTTTCACAGCACAGTTTTTACCTCGGTCTTATTTTTTATGGCACTTGAGTAGAAAGAGCTAATTTTTCACTAGTTCACAAAAATAACAATGCAGATTTATAAACAACTTGTTACATAATTGTATGCCAACATTTTCATTATGATATTTCTTGCTCATATTCTAGCTGACATCTTATGCATAAATAGTCACATCTGTCTTGGCTGTGAAATAGGGATACATATGATACAATTCATAACAGATCTTGAAAAATATTCTCATTTAATACACTGACAAGAAAACATGAACTAAAATAAAACCACACATACCATATGTGTACCAATTACCAAATAAATTTAATTTAGTCTTTGGAAGTGAATGCAAGAAAAATATTCTAAATTGTACTGATTTTGTAAGACACTAACATGAATATCAACAAAGTTGTCATCCTTGCCTTATTGTTTTAATCTCTTCATTTTGGCATGCTTGCCTCTTTTGGCTGCCAGATCACATTTTCTCCATGTTATCTACTTCTCTGCTCAATATTCTCTCTTGAAAGCTCCACTTTCTTTATTTACCACTTATATGTCATTGCCCTCTCAGATTCATTCCTCCAGTTTTTTTTTATGATGAACACTTAATATCATTAACTACCATATTATATTAACACTTTGTGTCAATCATTTACAAATCTTGTCTTCCGCTTAGACCTTTCCTAAAACGAGAATATGTGTACTTAGCCACCTCTATAATATGTCTATGTGTACTACTGACCATCATTTTAAAAGTTTTTTTCACCAATGGTTTTACCACAAAAAAGTAATGTGAAGTAATGCATATGTTAGCTACTGTGATTTAGCCATTTCACAAGGTACACCTATTTTACGTTGTGCTGCATATGATAAATATGTACAACTGTTGTCAATTTAAAAGAAGAAATTACAAACTCACATATCAATAAATATTTTACATATTGTCATATCTATAAAATACATACTTCTTAATAAAATATTTTAAAAGTTTGACACACCTGACTATTCATTGGCAGAAAATACTATTTCTCATTTTACAAAACGTTAATTCTCAATAAATTAAACATCAAACTATTTTTTGGGGGGGGATCTCCACACTGAATTCCACAGTGATTGCACCAGTCTACATTCCCACCAACAATGGAAAAGGGTTCCTTTTTCCCCATAGCCCTGCCAGCATTTGTTAGTGGTTGATTTCCTGATAACAGCCATTCTTTCTAGAGTGAGATGGAATCTTAGCATTGTTTAAATTTGCATCTCTTGAATAATCAGTGATGTTGAATATTTTTTAATATATTTATTTGCTGTTTGTTCTTCATCTGAGAAGTGTGTATTTACCACAGATGCCCATTTTTTAATTGGCTCTTTAAATTTGGGGGTGTTGATTTTTTTCAGTTCTTTATATATTCTAGATATTAGTCTTTTGTCTGAGGATATGTATATATGTGTATATGTATATATATATGTATATATGTGTATATGTGTGTGCATATATATATATATATATATATCCTATGCCTATGTCTTAACACCTATCCTTACACCTATGCTTTCAAGAGTTCCACCTATTCTCTCTTCCAGCAGATTTAGTGTTTCTGTTTTAATATTTAGATCTTTGATTCATTTCAGTGAATGGTGAGAGACATGGGTCTAGTTTTAGTCTTAAGCATATAGAAAGCCAGTTTTTACAGCACCATTTATTAAAGAGGCTATCTTCTTTCCAGTGAAGGTGTTTGGCACCTTTGTCAAATGTAAGGTAGCTAAGTGTGTTTGGATTTGTTTCTGAAGCATCTAATCTGTTCCATTGATCCTCTGGCCTATTTTTTTGCCAGTATCATGCAGGTTCCATTTGACCCAGGTATCCCCTTTCTTGGTATCTTCCTAAAAGAATTAAAAGCATCATACCACAGTGATATATGCACACCCATGTTCATAGCAGCACAGTTTGTAATAGCTAAATCTTGGAAACAACCCATATGCTCATCAACCAATGAATAGATAAAGATTTTTTTAATACAATGGAGTACTACCCAGCTATAAAGAAGGATAAAGGTGAGACATTTCTAGCTAAATGGATGCACCTAGAAACCATATTCTTAAATGAAATAAATTTGACACGTGTAAATATCACATTGTTTCTGTGGTGTGAGAAACTGTAAGTTTAAATAAGAACCAAAATGTGTAATAGATATTATGAAATAGAAAATGTTCAAATGGGAAGGGGCACAAGGGAAGGGAGAGAGGGAAAGAAAGGAAGGGAAAACAAAAAAAAGAGAAAAGAAAGATAACATGGAAACAAAGTCCTTGTAAACAAGAAGATTGGTAGAAGGGAAGGGTAGGGAATGGGGAAAAAAGTATCAAAACATATCATGTACTGATACAAATTCTGTATGGGGAAAGGAAAAAAGGGAATGGAATTAATATGAGAAAATGAAAAAATAAAAACAAAGTGTAAATAGGGAGGGATGGAGGGGTTGAAGGGAGGGCAGGGGAAGGGGGTAAAAATAAGAACCAAGAGAGTATGTAAAGGTGCATATCTCCAATGATGAATGTCATTATATTGTATACCTAAAATGTACCGATAAAAGAAATGTTTCAAAAAAAGGTGATCATTATGTAAATCTAAATTGTACCAATAAACTTAATGATAAAAAATCAAACTGTAAAATAAAACAAAACACAGAATATACTTCTGTTTTAAAATCTATTTTAAATACAGAAATCCTACTAAATAAGAAATGAAACTGACTCATAAAAAGAAATAATTTATAGATTTAACTACATAAGCATTAAAAATCTCTTTCTGCTGATCACAAATACAGTTAAATTTAAGCAAAATGCTGAAAGCAAATATTTATAATGTTGAGATAGTATTATCCATGATGAAGATATTAATAGCCCCTAAATTATCGAAGCAACCAGAATAATAGAATGATCAAAAAGAATAACTCATTTATATAAAAAAGTACACAAGTAATCTGTAGCAATATGAAACATGTATATTATTATACTTTTATTGTTTTTCAGAAAAAATTAAAAAATGCTTCTTTCTCTCATCAAATTTTTAAAAGTTCAAAATATGTGCAGTATGCAGTGTTGTCAAGGGCACTGGTGGAAGATTGTAAGTATTCTCTGCTGATGTGAATGTCTTTCTACTGGCAGGTTTATCATTGTCTTGCAATTTAGGAAAAACAAAACAAAAAGAATAATTGTTTTTTGCAAAAAAATAATAAGGAAATACACAGAAATAAACGGGCTTATCTAGAGACATGGTAATGGTAGCATTTTCATATTGTGTAAGAATTAATCATTTATAGAGAAATTGTTAACAATTAGAGTGTGCTTACAACATGGGATATTATGTGGCCTTTAGGAACAGAGTCAGACATGAAAAGACAACCATCATTTATTGAGAAATGACAAAAGTAATTTGCAGGACTCAGTGGATATTAGGACCACATTCACGCAATAAAAACAGTAAAAATCTCATCACACTAGTTGGAAATGTTTTGGATGATTAACGCTAAACTGTTTACAGTGTTTGCTTCCTGGATGACTATTGCCTTGGGCTGAGAGTATGTGAAGAGACTTTTATACAGTACATGGACCTTTAGGATCAAGTATATGTAGGGCCGGGGATTTAGTTCAGTGGTTTCGCCGCCTGCTGCACAAGAGCAAGGACCCGAGTTCGATCCCCGGTACCAAAAAAAAAAAAAAAAAGATCAAGTATATGTAACAATTTTTAAATTAAAAGACAATGTATAAAATATTTTGAAACATGTTTTATTACTATAGTAACTACCTTGAATATAATCAAAGATGAAAACACTTAAATTACCTGAAAAAATAAGTAGGAATTTTTAAAATTATGACATACTTCAACAGGAATCTTTTCTTAAAGTATGATATTAATAATTTTTAACTATTCCTGTCATTTACCACTAGAATAGCATTGTTTTTTCAAATTAATAACTAAAATCTATTTTAGAACAATATTTGATATAACATTTAATAGGGTGAGCATGACTCAGTATAGAAAATTAATTATCTGACAAAGTAGAAGTTACTAATTATTGTTCCCTTTTCTTATGTCAATTAGTGAAGTCTCTTGAGTTTGCTTATTCATCTTAAATAAATGTATATCAAAATACATTGTTTTGTCATTTTTTTTAAATTTCTTGTGCCTGTCACTGCAGATAAAAAGAGTAGTCAAATAATTGTCATTTTTTTTTTCCATGTCTCTCTTGATTTCAAGTTGTGCATATAGGTTCTGTTGGCTTTATGAAAAAGTGACTAGTTGTAGAAATCAATGGGTATAGTTGGTCACATGTATTCCTTTTATAATGTTCAGCTGTAGGAGTAAGCAAGAAAATTACATAAATTGCATTTTTGAACATTTTTGTAAGTTATGAACTCAATGTTAGATATTCAGAGCATGAATGAATAAATAAATTCAAATATTATTATTATCTTCACAGTTTTACCCTACAATCTATGGCTATATTCCCAATATATGTGAAGAAATATGGAAAAGGACGTAGAACATAACCTCTAGAACTCAGTGTTTTGTTTCTAGGGTTCCATGGAAAACCTTGATATATGTGATATTTTATCGTAGTATGGAGACTACATTATGAAATTTAGATTTATCTCCACCTACCTCAGTACATTTTTTTCTGAACATCTAAATTTGATGAGATAAAATATTTTAT
The DNA here is from genome assembly GCF_000247695.1 of Heterocephalus glaber. The sequence continues at coordinate 33,166,145 of NW_004624736.1, read as the reverse complement.
AAATAAACCTTTTTTGTACCCCCTGGAGTTTATTTTCTCTATTCAAAGACTAGACACCGGAAAAAGGATAGAAAACACATTTTAGTAAGAGGGTAATAATATAAATGAATTAGTACTGGAAAAAAGGAAAAATTCTCTCACAGTATAAAATATTCAAAATATAGGAATTTCAAAACCTCCAAGCATCTTATGTTGTGTATATAGTCTAAAATAAGTTACACTATATTTTAGACATATTTATGTTTATCAGTTTGTTTTTGTGGCCATTGTACTCATTGTGACCTCATGAATGACATGAGTATTCCCTGGATAATTTCTGTGAGTATTGACAGTAAGCATCAGGAATGTTAATTGCCAAAGGGCAATAATGATGTTAGCAAATGATTTCACTTAATAGGAAATAGAAGGAATAGTATTTTTTTCATCATCTTAAATAGCTTTTCAATTTAACTTGCAAACAATGTCTCATGAATAGAAACCATGCTCTGTCAGAAGACATTAGAGGTCATTGTCATGATGATGCTATTAGATTTCTATGACTCTGATGAGTTAGTTGTTAATTTGACTGATACACGATATTTTTTCATCAATTCCTTTGTAGTTTCAAGATTTTGGCATTTATTTATAAATTCAGTAGCTGTGCTGTATCATCTAAAGATTTCTATTTGATTTTTTATCCTCCATAAAGATAAGAATGGCAAAAATAGGAGATATTACTATTAGTACCTTTATTTTGAAATGATAAAATTGAGATTCATACAAGGCAAATGTAGTACCATGCACTCAAAGAGTACATGATGGTTCAAGCGTGGTTCATGCCTGATTGTAGAACCCTTCTTGACTTACACCATTTTCCCTGTCTGGCATTTCTTGTCATTTCTGCATATCTGAATCAGTGTCGTACATTTGACCAAAGGCCCCAGATTTTGTCATTAATTAAACCATTAATGCAAACATCAAAAGGAAAAGGATTGTACTGTATTTATTTGGCCTACTAAACTACTCTGGTGGAAACAGTATTTCAGTAAATTTACTCTGGCTTCCTGATTTATCATTTATGTAAGATAAATTTCATATGCTATTCAACATCAAAATTCATATTGTTAGCTGCTGAAGAGTTTACAAGTGTGAAAACTAAATGAAAACAGGATGGTGCCTCTGCCTGGAGGATGCTCATTCCTTGGGTAAAGTTGTGATATATTCTTGTTTGCAGAGGGTATTTCAAATATTCCTGAATTATAAGTTAAAATTTTGAGTGAAGACTTCAACAGAAAATAATCTTTGTAGCATATGATTTACATATATAGATATTCACCAGTTTTAATATGTCTTTTAGTGAGGCTATTATTTAGTGGGATTTGTTCTCATTGACTCATAATAGAGGACAAGAAGAAAATGATTTCTTGTCCTTTAAGCCCTTCTGCCATACTAGTAGCTGACTACAAGTCCAATTGAAGAAACTTTTCTGTACTCCATTATTTTAACATCACAAATTAGAGTAGTTGAGGCCACAATGCTTGTGGCTTTCTTCTCTTACCTTGTTTTGACAAAATTCCATGACAGCAATACCCTTTGCACACAAGTGTGTATTCACTAAGAAGCCGGTAGCAGCAGCTTCCCCCTGAACCCAGTGATGTGCAGACATGTTCTCTAGTTTATGGGAGTGAGAAGGATTATACAAGAAGAAAAATAGAACAAAAGAAAACAAAACATACACAAAAAAACTTAATTTCTGCACATTTCTAGCTAGGAATTAAAATTAAGGCATTTACAGATCAGAAACCTTTTACTTTTTGTAATCAGCAAGAGTTTTTACTAGTTTGGACATTTGTTAATGTCAAGCATCTTTCATGTGGGGAGAAGGGATATTGGAAATGTTTTCCCATTCGAACAAACCAGCAGAGGCAGGATTTTCTATAGCTTGAAGACCCAGAAATATTACAGACTAAACCCCCTGGTCCAAGGCTAATCTTCACCTTGATAACTGTCCCACTTTTTTGATCAATAAAAGGGCCTGATTTATTGGAATAAAAACACTAGAGTGTGTGATCCAAAGGGGAATGAAAGCCTGGAAATCTTCATGGTTTTTTTTTTGTTCGTTTTGGGGGGTTTTTTTGGTACGGGGGATTGAATTTGGATCCTTGTGCTTGCACAGCAGGCAGTGAAACCACTGAGCAAATCCCTGGCCCTGGAAATCTTCATGTTAAAAGACAGTAAAAAGCAAATTAATACTTTCCTTTTCCACATGAAAAGAGTAATTTACATGTTGGTTGGTAGAAAAAGATGGTGCTATCGAGAAGATATTTAAACTTTATAGTGATTGCTGAACCCAAGACATTTTTGTATTTGTAGGAAAAGACAAATTTAATAGCTTCATCTTTTATGTATAAATATTTTATTATCTTACAATCAAACACATACAGAAAGGAAGGCACAGTAAGTCTCAAATAATCGTAATAGCCCAAATAATCATTTCATACATACTAAAACGAGTCAAAAAAAGCTGAATTATTTGTTATTGCAATAATCCTAGGTTTTACCTCAGAACGACTAGAATTCAGATCTCTTAGTTTCCATTCCTAGGTTCTTCTCATTGCACCAAATATAATGGATTTTGCAGAGGAAAATTTATACACCGCTGCCTGTCACTGGCAATGGAGACTGATAGTTTGACTCAAGCACAATTGGAAATTAACTGAACAAATGTTGTATAGAAGTGCCATACGGCAAGAAATTATTCACCACTGTCTCCCCAAGACACTGACATAGGAGATGCTCAATTAATATTCATTGAATATATGAGTGAAAGAAACCAATGACCAGAATGCCACCGCATCATTTGGAAAGAATCACAAGCATCACCCAAGCTGCTGAGGACACTCACAGGGGAAAAGATGACTGTATTTGCTTGAAGTGGAGGACATATAGCCACCTGTTTATCTACAAAGGGTGCCTGCTTAAAGTGAGTTTGTGTGCATTTGCAGGAACTTGTGAGTCTCCTATTGAAAATAAACAGGAGACTGATGAGTTCCCGGGAACACCCACAAATCTTTCTACTCATTTCTGCTGCTTTTCAATGGACAGCGTTCTATGACTGGTGCTTACCATTGTTATCTGTTCCTCTGAATTTTGAGTGTATGTTTAAATTCTACACAGATAGTAAGCTTGGAATAAGAAATAATTCACATAGGCCAGTGTCAACTTGTCAGATCACTATGGATGCTAGAAGGTTTGCTTGATCATAGCTTGTGAGACAGAATCCAGCCAAGGGAATGACTTTCTTCAAAGTCTTGATGGTATCCTTGTGTATTGAGCAGTCATTTTATCACAGCCATTTTGAATTATCTCTTCTTCAATGTTATGAGGCATAAATTGCTTAAATGAATGACAATACTTACGTGAAAGAGAATGTATAGCTCTTACATGAAAAGAAAAATATTTAAAATTATATACATATATTTTATATTAGTGTTCCCCTAAGCTTTTTCTTATTCATATTCAATAAGCAGTTTAACTATATAAATGTTATAATTATTTTTAATTTTTCCTGAGAAAGTATTTCCTGTGTTCGTGTTCAGATATGACATCAAATTTTGTAATTTTTTAAAATTTCAGGATTATTTCATGAACTATATTTAGCATCAGCATTTATAGCACAAGTTTGTTCTTAAACTTCTTGAAGGAGCTTTTCATGAAACCACACAATGTTACTCCTTTTTAATGTTTATGACAGTTTTTAAACAAGGATGGAAAACTCAAATGTTGAGGAAGGAATTAATAAATGAGTTGATGGTGATATATTTGGTAGTAGTAGAGACACAACACTGTACTTAAAGATTTTCAGATTCACTTAGAAGAACAGATTATAAGTAAAGGGTTGCATTTGAGTTAAATATTCCGTAATAGTGAGTTGTAAAGTTCCTCCCATGTTCTCTTTTTTTTTTTTCATGTTCTCTTATATTCCTCAAATGATACTTTAAATAGGAAGTACAAATCTTTCCTTCATTTCTGCCTATCTATTTTTCTGAAACAATTTGCCATTTTTAGTTTTTGCAGTTAAAATCGAATCTGGAATTTATTTTTCTAGGATTTTTTGAAATGATTTTAATTACCATGGCATTAATATGGACACATATTTAATTCATTAAAAGCACATTTGCAGACAGAAGTATTGTCAATAACTGGTCAGCAGACCTCTTTTTTCTGCATTCGTAATACAGGATTACGGTTCACAGCTTTTTTTCCCCCCTCACATCTAAGGCCATGAGGCAAGTATCACACTACTGGGTGAGTTAGATAAAAATCTGTTGGCTGTGTGCTTTGAGTACCTTGGCTATGACATGTGCTCTGAAAGGTTGATTAACGAGTGTAACAAGTTGGTGTATATAACAACTGAAATATACTCTTTTTAAAAAAGAGTCTGCTAATGTTATTCTTCAGTATTAGTCATAAATTACTAGCCTCTCCAACCTATCTTCAGGTAGAGTTGGAGCATATTTAAGAACTGCTTTTTGGGAACAGAAGATTTGTTCAACAATAACAAGTTATGGCAGTTGTCTTAATCTAAGAAATTCACACAAAAGGAGAAAAAAAATTTAATTTCTTTTCTCAGATGTAGATCAATAAAATGAAACTTATAGATCAGTTGACTTCAGCTCAACAGACATGCATACTGAGCCCTGACTTTCAACTGTTCTGCCTGATTTTGGTACAAAAATCAACCAGGAGAATGTCTATATAACTCTGTATTCATTAGGATTATAGGTGCAGTGACCTGTTTACTCATGGTAGGTCATGCATCAGGCTTTCTTCTTGTCCATACCCTGTTCTTTATCAGCTTAAGCAATGGAATGTAGTTAATACCTTGGTGAATATTTCTCAAGTGACTGAGCCATAGTGGATCCTTTTCAATTTAAAAGTGTGTGTTATTTTTCCATCTCCAACCTGCACTTTGAGCCCTGACTTCTATTTCTCAACTGTTTTTCTCTTTTCCTCTTTTTCCTTTAGTGTTCTATTTGACAGTGTTATTTTTGTTTTATTTCAAGTTGTCTAAGTGGAAACTCCTGAATGTTTCTCACACTGGCATATTATGACATAAAAGCAAAGTTTTATTTTAGTTTTTAGTAAATTCTAGGTTAGATTTCAAAAATGATTGTAACTGTTTTAATTACTACCCTATCTAGTCTTTTTGAAGATTGTTAATTATGTCTTTTAGACATTTGGTCACCTTCCATGGGGATTAGACTGATAACATTTTTCCTAGAAACCTATTTTGATGCACTGTACTTTATAGAGTACCAGTGTCTTTGTGTATTTGTTATGCCAGTGGTGTTACCACCACCCCTAGAAAAGAGACAGTAGCAAATAGGCTGTTATTTTTAATTAGTAAACATAGTGGCAATCTGCTTAAAACTTCAAAATAAAATGACAAAATTAAGATTTGGTAGAAGACAACATTTATGGGAATATGTGACTTTGATTGGTTTGCTTGATACTATTTAAATACATACCACTTCTCCTTCCATCCCTTCTACTTAGGAAAGCATTTTCTAAACTCAGATTTTTGTTGCTGTGACCATCATTTGAGGAAGACTTTTGAAATAATCCATTTTGCAGGTACCAGTAAATAAAGGCTTTACCACCATCCCAGCAAGTAGATCACAGTTTTCCAGTGAATTAGGTGTTTTGATTCTTCTTCACTATTCCATTAAAATGCATTTTACTAAAAAGCATAATTTTCAATCAATATTGTCATTTCAAAAGTATTTGAATGATAAAAATAAGAACTATCAATAAGTGAAAATAACTATTTTAGTGACAAAGTAATCTGATGTGGAGATAATCAAGAAGTGTCAGCATCAGAAGATGCTCTTCCTATAGGATTTCAGCTTCTAAAGTAGATATTAGAGTTGAAAAAAGAAACTTGTTTCTTTGAAAACAGCAACACAATTTAGAAGATTTTACTGTGATCCCAAGAAAACTAAGATCTTAATAAGAAAAGGGATACTTGAAGAAAACTCCAAAAATGCAGATTTTTATAATATGACCCTCTCCTAAGCTTTAAAGATGGTCCTGGTCTCATTAGAATAATATTGGAAAATTATGCAGAGATAAAAATACTCACTTTCTCTTATGAAAACAGCAAATTCAAACCAATAATATGCAGTACATATCTTCCTTAAAACTGGAGGAAGAAAATAAGCAATAAAAGGAAATCTGTGAGTAAATGCGGTAAAAATTGTTAAAAAGTCCAGAGGCACAAAGAATCTAAGGGAGCTAAGAACGTAATTGAGGTTTCATTTTTCACTATCTTCAAGTCCAAAGGATTGACTCTTTTAATTTTATTAACTCAAGTATTCCTGCCTTACTATGAATTGAGTCTTCATATTGTTATAAGAGGATGGTATTATTTTAGACCTGCCATCTATTGTAGCTGAGATTCAATTCTTTACAGTTTTCACCTAGTCATAAATATTAGCAGATAATGTCTTTCAAATAATTATAGAATTTTTTCCCTCTTTTCACCCCTAGCTAGGATTGTTAGTGGAATGATCTGTTTTATCCAGAAGTGGAAATTATTTGAAGAGTTCAGTTGTTTGTACTAGTAAAAAATAGTGATTCCAGTGCCTGCACTGGTAACTCCAGGTGCCTGACTACAAGCATCCTGTTAAAATTTTGCCCTTCTAAGCAGCTCAGGGTAACTGTCCTTCTCTTCAGAATCAGCAAAATCTTATATAGCTAGTAGGATTCCTTGTAATATTTGTTGGACTTACTGCAATCATGGCCCCAGTTTTTATAATTCTCCATCCAAGCAATTATTACTTCAGATGCATTTATAGGTGGATATATATGTATATGTATAGGTATATAAAGAAACACATTCTGCATTCTGAACGGCTGACTAAACCTTCTCTGACCTTTTAAAACTAGTTGACTTCTAATTTGGAAATTGTGAACAAATTTAGAATAGAGAGCCACAGATACATCATTGAATGACTCTCTTAAATACTTGGTCCTTTTAAATCACTATATTTAATATTTTAAAATTTCTAACAAGTCATATATTTTTCTGTAGTAAAACGTCACCTGATAACAAAAACTTAGAATTAAATCCACTCACTGTGGTAGTGATTATCTCATGCCCATCAGGACTGTATGCAGATCAAATTGCAGGAACAGCTCTGATATAGTTAGGTAATCACACACAGTTATCAATGGCACATAACAGGTGGGCATAGTGTTTGCATTGTATACACTGGACATATCCATCTTTGGAAAAAAGAGTAGATTGTGAGTTTACAAAACAAATAATATTTCTAAAACAAAAACCATACAGGAAAAATAACAGTGACAAAAAGTTCTTAATTTCTTTTTGTATTTTGTTCAACTAATTTTCTTTATTGATTTTGTGTAGACACTATGCTACACAGTAAGAATATAAAATTAGAAAAAATTGGAATGACACTTCATAGTTTATAGTGTATAATTTAATAAACAATAAATTATATGATGTATGAATTACCAAAGGTGGTATATTCTAAAAGGAGCAATCAGTTGCTTTTAGAGCACAGAAGAGGAAGAAGACCTGACTTACTCTGGACTACAAGGAGCCCTGAGGGTTTCTCTTAAGTATATTCTGTTTGAGATTGGATTAAGTAAGGATTAACAGTATAAGAGAGGACAAAGTTTGATAATAGTGTTTTAGGCAGAAAGAACACTTGTGCAATGCCCTGAAGTTAAAGCAAAAAGAATAATCACAATTAAAGAAAATTAATGTGATTGGAATGCAAAATGAATGAGAATGTTTGTGTGGTTGAGATCAACAGGTAGCTAATGGCTCCAAAAAATCCATAGCTTATGGGCTCTATTAAATAGAATTTTGGTCTCTATTCTCAGAGGTTGGGATGCTATTTATCTATTTCAAGTAGCTGAGGACCGAGTTTTTGTGCATGTGAGTATGTTTATACATCATTATAGAGTAGGTAACATGAGAAGGAGCTATGTGTGGATGGAGGAGATGAATTACAAGACTATAATAATAGTTGACTTGAGAATGGTGGGCATGGAGATAGAAAAGAAAAGAAGGAAGAATCAGACTCATTGCAAAGATATTTAGGAAATGAACATAAATCAACATGGTTTTGAATATCAGCTATAGAGAAGAGGGAGGGTAAGATGTCAATGATATTTGCTGGTTCTTTGATACGAGCTACTGTATATGTGTTGCAGTGCTTAATGAGAGGCAGGCGACAAAAGACCAGGCCTGGGAAGATAGCTAATCGTGCTTTAAATAATTTTGATCAGAACCCCTATGTCAAGAACCCCTATTTTAGAGGAGTAAAATGAGTTTATTTTCTAAAATGTTTCCAGTGTGCTCATAATGAATCTTTGCTATAGTGGCTCTACTGAACATCTATGAATTTCTAAGCAGATAGAACTTTAATGCCGAAGTATTATTATAATTAAATATAATTACCATATAGTAAATCCAGTGCTATAGAAACTGCACTGAACAGTGAATGCCATTATCCCTAAACTTCTCAATAATCCAAATAGCAGAACTTGGATTCACATCTTGTACTAATATCAACTTGCATACTTTGCACCATGTTATACTACACCTCTTCCTCTTTGGGGAATACGCTATTAGACAATGTAGTAGTCATCTTTTCACTACTAAAACAAAACTCCGAACACAAGACATTTATAGGGTAAAGGAGGCTTCTTTCACCTCATGGTTCCAGATCTATAAGTCCAAGATCTGCCCTCAAGTGAGGGCAACATATCCCAGCTGCAGTGTGTATTGTCAAAAAACTGAGACACTCAGAGGTCTGGATTCTCACACTTGAAAAACAGGCTCCTAATGATTTGAATTTCACTCAGTAGCTCCCACCCCTTCCGCACCTCACAGTACTCCAAGACTTTAACAGATGGGCCTTTGGGAGACCCACATCCAAGCTATAGTAGGCAAATGTGCTTCGCTAGTGAATAAGTGAAGTTTATCTTTCATCCTTTTAGAAGTTTTTTTTTTAATATGCAAAATCAAATTTCATTGGTGATTGAGGAAAATTAGAAATAACTGGTGATTTGGGAAATTAAATGCATTGAGCATAAAGAAGAAAGTTATATATTTTGATTATTATTTTGGTCATTGGTTATAAAGTTATTGATACAGTGGGATATTACTGCTTAAGATTTTTAGGTGAAGTATAGCTAGATTAATCTAGAGTACAATTGACAGCCAGGGATGATGGCACATGGCTGTAAATCAGCATTCAGGAGGCTGAGGCAGGATGGTCACCACGAGTTTGAGGCTATGCTGAGCTACAAAGTAAGTTCAAAGCCAGCCCAAAATGCATAGGGAGACCCTTTCTCAAAACAAACAAACAAAAAATACAATTGATAACATTAAAACCTCAAAATAAAACTTAGAATGAGTAGACAACAGTTAAACGGAAAAGAGGTTTTCAGTAAAATTAACATTTTAAACTTAAAATCTTGTCAAATTTATGAATATAAGAATCTCATTAAATTATCCATCAAATAAGTATTGTTTGAAAATTAAAATGCTTCTTTGGAAAGTACTGGTTTCTCTTTGTGGAGCACTGGTAAGTTTTAAATAGCATACTCTTCCAAGAGCAGAGTCCAGTTTCATTTGAAGCTATTTACATTATCCCTGATGCTTAGCCAATAAAGTAATTGGATTTTATAGCTGAGAGGAATTTAAGAGATAATTAAGTTCAGTGGTATTATTTTACTTAGATAAATAAGTATTACAAGACTAGGAAACTATACCTCAAAGAAGTTAAGTAACTTGTCAGTTATATATCCAGGATTTCTGATTCCCAATCTAGTGTTTTCTATTTCCTTTTTCTTTTGTTCCCCTTGTCAACTACCAGAACAACAATTCTATATTTCATTTACCTCAGTAATTCCAAAGTCCCAAAATACTTAAGGCAAATCTATTCACAGTGGAGTTATTGATGTCAATCATCCACACGCATGCTTAGCACACTGGATTATGTGCTGGATTATGCCACTCCACAAAGATGCCTACAGGTAGAATGGTCATTTTACAAAAGGATCAGTGTTAGTCAATGAAAGACTAATGAGAAAGAAATGCCTTCCATCAATCAGGACCCATAGATGAAATGAAAACAATTGGACAAAAAAGCACAAATTGTCATCATAATGGGAAGCAACATACTATGGAAGCTATTTGTATTTGAAACTCCCTAGAAAAACATTTAAACAGCTTATTTTTAATGAGATATTTTTCAGAGTTGTTTGAGATTTTTACTGAATTTCTTCAAGAAATAATATGATAAAGTGGAGAATAAAAACAAAACAGAACTCTAAATTTTCAGATCTAATACTTAATGGTTAAGGTCAGTGCTACCACTTACTATTCATATAATTTTGTAGAAGTCATTTTTGTATAAATACTTGGTTCACTTTACCTATAAAAATAGTATATTATAGGTTTAATGCTCAGAACTGTTTTAAAGAACAGGTAACATAATCTATATAAAAAGGCCTTGACTGTGACTGACCCAGCTGGGCCCCAACCTGGCTGTCTTCCTCCCAGATCCATTGCATTCCGTTTTCTGCACCTGTCTGGATAACAGCCAGCTGAAGCGGCTGGAGCACTCTTTTTCTTTGGGGAATTCCTCGACCAGGTTCTTTGAATTGTAGTGTCCTTGTGAAGTACTAGATATTATTTATGTAAGAATGAGCACTTTTTTAAAAACAATAATTCCCTTTCAGAAATTTCTAAATACTTTGTAACTACTTTGTGTTATATGGATTTAAAAGTAGGAACAATAAAAGCAAATTTTAGATTCAAAGCCTGGTTTCATTATTAAATGTTTTATGTATTTTGGTTACTGCCTTTAAACTCACTGTGCTTCAATTCTATAGTTTATAAAATAAAATTGAAATATATATATATATATATTAAATGACCTCTTTTTTAACTTTTTTATTAGTACATGCAGTTTATAGTCCTCTTGGAGAGCGGGTACATGTACGTACTACAGCTTCTTTTTTTCTTAATCCCCTTCCCCTTCCCTCTCCCCTCCCTCCCTCCTCCTCTAATTCTTCCATCTTGATTTTTGTCTGGTTGATTTTATTAATCTCAGTGCATATTATGGCATATAATGTTTACATTCATTGAGGTTATTAGGTTCCTGTACATGGCATATCTTTATTCTACTTATTTCCCCTTCACTTCTTTCCCACCCCTCACCCTTGTTCCCTTGGACTCCTTCCCTGTTGCATGAGATTCATCTTCTTGTCCCCTCCTAACATCTTGTATCATTGCAGTGCAAATCTCTAACATGGTATGTTCATGGTTAAAAAAAAAAAAGACCAATGTTAGATAATTGACAAATATTGGGAAAAATTTTAGTCATCGTTTTAAAGATGAGAAAAATAATTTTCTTTCATTGATTATTTACTCTAGTTTATTTAAATTATTTTTCTCCTGATCATATGTTTACAAATTATGCAATAAGGGAGCTTGATGAAATAAAACTAATGTGTATGGAAAAAGATGTCCTCATACTATCCACTACAATTGGCTTTTATGAGCTGGCCCTACTGTTGGCTTTTCACATTAAATAATAGCAATTCTTTGATTTTGGGGTAGAAGTAAAAATTCAATAATGGCTAGAATATTCAATAATGTTCTCAATTTTAAACTCTTTTCCCAAAAATAATTCTCTATAATGATTCAGGGACAGTAGATGACAAAGTTAATATTTTACTTGTTTAAATTTAGCACTTTTGCTTCATTTGTCATTGTCAGTCATCACATTTACTTAATTGGCTCACATGATTTTTATAGATTTCTAAAATGTGAATACTTTAAATTAGTATTGGGTATTATTTGTTGTATGGAGATAATTTCTGATATATGTGCATATTTATATTCACTCATATCTATATATGTATATAGGTAATTGTATATGTATGTATATATGTATATATGTGTATATGTATGTATATATATATATACACATATATGTGTAATTTAAAGCAGTTTTATATATAATGGTGTTCTACAAAGAACCCCTGTCGTGTAGGTACTCAGATACCTAAATATATTTGAGAGCTATTGTATAAAAGCATATTCTTTGTAGAACTTCTAAAACATGATAAAACAGTTCTTCCCTTAATCATCTTCTGTAACCTCATTGAGTTTAGAACTTGCAGATATTAAAATAACTGCTAACGTCTTGGGTAAGCCTTTTTTAGTTTAAACATTTTTATTACAACCAACAACCTGCACAGTACAGCAAATGAGGGCTGGTATGTTTAAATGAAAGTAACCCCAAAATGGAGTTACCTGAAAAGCATGAGCAGCTTCAACTTCCACCCCCAGTTTTTGTGTTCTACATCTTATTCATCTCTAGGACAGATGTTTACATACTCTTTGCTTAGATATTAGCTTGGTAGCTGAAATTAACTTCTAAACAGTTTGTTTTCTAATAGATAATGTTTATCTACTATTGTTATACAAGTACATAAGTAAAATATTGTTGATTTTTGGCAACTAAACTTTGGGAAATATTAACTATGGATTAAATTTAAATGATTTTTTTCTTTGTCATTGCTAATGGAATCATAATCTTTAAGTGGAAGGCTATCACTTGATTTTTAATTAAATTTTTTTATTACCCAGATTTTTTCCTGTTTAACTGAATGGTCTTATTTTTACTTCTTGGGAAATATCTTTGTGGCTCAGTGTAGGTGCTATCAAGTGGGAAACCGAGTGCTCTATTTCTTACCAATGAGGTTGTAGGTGCAAGTCTTCAAGCTGCATAGTATGCATCAATAATTTTCTTAATTTACCTAAGAAATATCGACAATTCTAAAAACAAAATCACTTTTCACTCAAAACAATATGGTTATTATCATTTGCCAGAAAATATGTTAAATTTTTTTATTGTGGAGCAATTTTTGTACAAAGCTCCTTGGAATTGTGTGTCAGAGTGGGCTGAAATCTTTTTAACATCAACGTCTGACTAAACAACTGATTTAGGAATCACAGCAGGGTGGATACTGGCATAAATTTGCCATCACATCTAAAACTGTCACCCATTTTCTGTATCGCAGAAGATAAAATTATTCAATTTTGTTCAATTATAGCTTCATTGTTTCCTGCTTATAAATCTTATATTTCCTGCTAAATCATCTTTTCTACTATTTTTGATGTAAGTGAGGATAAAAAGTAGTTTGATTACAAAGAAAGGGAAATTGTTTTAACTATAAATGTCCATTTTCTGTAAAATATAACTTGCATAAAATACTTATTAAACTTTTGATGGGTCAATCCTTCAGGCACGTGCTAGAATTTCTTTTCAAGGAAGTGATTAAAGCACAATAGATATTTTATGATAGCCATAATTTTACTTGCTAAACCTGAGCTAAATGACTTTTGAAGAATTTTTTCTACCTGTATGGCTCTATGATTTTATGAGTAAAAGGATAAAATTAGGATTATTTTGAAGTGAGAGGTTAAAAGCAATATTGCATTATAAATTGAGAGGAAATCACCACATCAGTGACTGAAGTATGACACTTCCCTCTAGTAGAAAGCATCTTGATGCATAACTTATTATTCATATCAAATAGGACCAGGTTTCTTCTAGTAGCAGAAGAGAAAAGAAACCAGAAATTCTTAAGGAGCCACTATAAAAAAGGATTTTCAGAAATTTAGGAGATAAGTAATGCTATAAGCATTTTACATGCAAGAATCTATGATTCAGAAATAAAAATTAGCCAGTCAAATGACAGAACTGAGATTTGAACCTATATCTCCCAGTTTCTCATGCTAATTTTACCCCCTATGCAGTATTTTCAGGAAATTGTTTCTCCTACTTTGCCATCTGATGTGCTGCAAAGGTAAAATCTTCAGGGGTTGAGGATGTAAATAGTATTATTTAGTTACAGTCAGGCATAGAGTTCACAGTGTTCCTGAGCTGAATGTTTTTATATTATTCAAAAATGTGCATTACTCTTTTATTCTGTATTTTAATGATGAATATACTACTGTATGCTTAAAGTAATCATACAAAGGATGTGAAGTAAAATGATGAAGCCTTCTTCCCACTGCCACCTCTGATTTTCCTCCCACTTCCCATTCCTGTTTCCCCATTACCAACATCTTAAACAAGTTGCTATGCATACTTTAGAGTGTTTTTGATCTGCATATGTACTTTCAATAAGCTTATTTGATGCATATTGTTCTTCAGTTCAATTATAAACCAGTATTCATTATTAGCACATTTTCCTATAATTTGCTGCATTTTTAAGTATTTATATTTTATTTAACTATCATTATTATATCTTACTCTCCTTAGTATCTATGTAACAGTATGGTGTAATAATTTATTGAGTCATCTCCTTATTGATGAATATTTAGATTGCTTTCCATTTTTAATTTATTAATAAATGCAGCAATCAATATCTTTGTTAACATATTTTTATCATATAACCATTTCTGAAGATAGCTACTGTGAAAAGTTTTAGAGAAAATATGTCCATTCTTAAATTTTCATATATCCCACTATGTATAATCCGAAAATCATGAAAACTTACACCTCCGCCAAGAGAGAAAATTTTCCCATTTCTTTACATTTTTTATTGATGCGTTTTAGTTATTGCCAAGCTGACAGATGAATTCTTACTCTTTTGATTTGCTCTTGTGTTTGTGTGTGTGTGTGTGTGTGTGTGTGTGTGAATTTATGTGTGTTAGTGGAGACTGAAACCAAGGTTTCAAGTCTGCATGGTTGGCAAGTACTAAATCACTGAGCTCTACATTCCCAGTCTTTTAAAAAGTGTTTTTAATTTTTGAAATAAAATCTCAGTTACTTGCCATGGCTAACCTTGAACTTGCAAACCTCTACCCTCAGCTTCTGGAATAGCTCAGATTATAGGTATGTGCTACTGTGCCTGACTTGCTTATTTTTAATATAAATGAAGTGAAGCAAAGTTTTCAAATATCTTTGGGTCATTTCTCTTTTCTTTTATTGTGATTTACAAGTTCAAGTGATTTGTTCATTTTTCTATCATGTTTGTGTTCTAATTGCTTTTTTGTATGCTTTTATTTATAGTGGCTGATGGCTCTGGACCATCGCATAAGCTGCAGACATTTTTTCTTCATTAGTTGTTTATCTATTCCAAATGTTTAAGGCAGAGTTCCTTACCTTTAGGAAGTCAGAGTTTGGAGAGCAGTAAAAGCAAACCATTATACATGAATAGAAAGTATAATACCAGGAAAAAAATTGGTTTTAGGGTCCTGAGGAAGATGCTAACACTTCTGTTTGAGGAATTGGAGAATAATTCACAGTAGACATAGCATTAGAGCTATGTCTTTGAAAATGAGCAAGGACACATTTCAGATGGAAGCATTTTATGTTCAAAAGCAAGAGGCTCTGAATTTTGGTTAGTGTGAAGTACAGTAGGCCTAGAACATGGTATACATGGAGGGAGTAACAAGAAATAATGTTAGGTTGTGGCCAGATTGCAATAAACACTACTGGATTTAATGTGAAAGCAATCCCTAGAAAAATGAGGTATTTATACAAAGAAGAAAAATATCAGGTTTAGTTTATCAATAATGGATACGAAATGTGTGCTATTTCCTTGAATTAGCCTTTGGTCAATAATTGGCAAAATAAAATAATAAGTCATTTGAAGAGTAAAGGCAGAAACTTTAATATAAATGGATGTGTGATTTTTCTCATTCTAAACTGTTTCAGCTTTATTGCTAGGGTTTGATTTATCAGGCATTTTAATTTTGGTTTTGAACACTGACTCATTTAACCTTTCATTTGAAGATATTTTTATATGAGGTGGCAGAGAAGGAAGACTTGCAGAGGGAAGTTTAGGAAGCACAAGGGTCCACAGAGAGCTGGAATTTGATGAAGAATGGAACAAAGATTGCTACATTTATTATTCCTGGTAGGGTCATCATAGAAATTTCAGTGTTGAAGAAGATAATGTTGGCCATAATTACAGTTGGGAAGCTGGAGACTCCTTAAGGACTAGGGCTGGGCACTTCTTATGTATCTTGTGTTTCCTTCCTCGGGCTTTGTGTAGCACACTGACCACACCCCTGGAATCGTACTTAATCTTAACTCTCTTTTGGTGCTTGTTATTTTTCTGTCAAACATAATTAACATGTAATTTCCTAAATGCCCTAAAGAACCTTGCCTCCTAGGTTTTTCAGATGTCATTTCTTTTATCTGGAATACTTTTCTGACTCTTCCTTCCTCTCTTCGTTACTTTGTTACTTGATCACCTGCTAAAATACCTTGACCTATACAGAAGTGGAGTTTCATCTGTTCTGAAAAGACACACCCTGATTCCAGTTGTGATTAGTCTCCTCTTCTGCAGGAATCTGCACTTGCCTATCATTGTAGTCATCCCCATACTAGACATGTTTGCAGATAACCAGTGACTCTGTGCTGATTGAAAGCTGAGATGTTAAGGATTTCCTCTTTAATTCATCAGTGTTTAGAACAGTTTTTCCCATATAGCAAAGGCTCAAAATATCTTTGATGAATGGATAATTAGATGTTTGTCAAATCTAAACTAAATTTGAATTCAATTCTAACTATGCCTAATCCTTGGTAGTTATAAACATATATTTAAGAATTGTACATTTATATTTATCTCATATTCAAGAAATAGACCTTAGTTAAAAACAGATATGGAAGTCTGTTATATCATCAAATCAGTTAGGACCAAATTCTGTCAAATACAATATTGAAAGGATTATGATGCAGTATAGTCACCCAATCATTGCAAAGATTTTGATTTGGGGGCTTAAAAAGTATATTCCTCTTCTTTCTTTCCTCATCTGAAAAACCACAGTGCTAATTTAATTTTAAACTTCAAAATGTAGCTTGGATTTTGGAATAAAGTCAACCCACAGGAAAAAATTATGTTTACAGTTCCTCAGCTGAACTGCTGCTCCAAATAAGAGATTTTCATTAATGAGAGGAATAATAAGCACTAAAAGTTTAGATCAATTTTGCTTAATTGTTTTCTGTTCTCTCATGTCCTTTCCAAAGGGGCCCTTGTTTCTTCTTTACAAATAACTGGACAATTAAATTGATGTACACAAAACTGGACACTTGAACACATGGGGAAGTTTGAAGTAGCATTAGTTACCCTCAAGATGACAGGAAATTGCCCAGTGCTGCTTTCTGAGGGCATCAGTCTTGAAGTAGGAAAAAGGCAAGGACAAATACACACATGATCATGAATGTGCTTGCACCTGTATATAAATAAATATGCAAGATTGTTGTAAGGAGCCTATATCAGTGTTGTAAGGAGTATATATCAGTGTCTACTGTATAAACTGGATCTCTGCCTAAATATTTTTCCTTATACTAATGATCTACCAGAGTGAGCTAACCCCATCAATTAGTGAAAAATATTTCCTGGAATATGACATAAAATGTCATCAGTGGAAACTTATCTACAGAAAAGTCATATTCAACTCAAGGAATATAAAACTAGTATACTGTACTTTTTAAAACAAAAGAGAGTTTTAAAATTATTTTTACTTTAGGTTTCTCATAAGAATCATGCAACATTTAAGCTTGTGTGTCTCTGACTTACTAAGTGGAAACAACATGAATATCACAAATTAGGCTAGCAAATATCTGTGAAGGCACTAAGGATCATCTGTGAGAAGGAAAGGTGTACTTAATTGCTGGAATATATCAATTCCATCTAAATGGATACATTGCATAAAATCCTCGATTTTTTTTTTTTTTTGGTACCTAGGATCGAATTTGGGACCTTGTGCTTGTGAGGCAGGTGGCAGAACCATTGAGTTAAATCCCTAGCCCAAAATCCTCAAAATTTTGTCCTAAGCAAAGTAGATATTCCATTTGAACAATTTTTACTTTGAACATTGTAAGTTAACTTTTCTTATAATTTTGATCAAAGAAATTGCTTCATTGTAGTTCTTGTGCTTATGCTTTTGTTTGATTCTGTACAAAATTTATTCTGACTTATATTTCAAATTTCTTATTTACACTTAATTTTTATTCCTTAATACATTTCCCACCTCCTCTATGTACTTTTGCATGCATGGAAAATATGGCAAAGAGTAAAACATAAAATTTTAGGCAGACCTATCTGTGCCATTGGACTTCTCTGATTCTGAACAAAGTCTTTCTGAGCCTCAGCATCCGCATCTTAAAGTTGGAAATTCTTTATCTTCTCTTATTGTCAGAAATAAATGAATAATGTTGTTTTTTAGAAGCTGGATAAATATAAGCTCTTCTTAAACTATTTTTTCAAAAATAATGAAAATTCAGGCCAGGGATTTAGCTCAGTGGTTCTGCTGCCTGCCTTGCAAGCACAAGGTCCTGAGTTCGATCCCCAGTACCAAAAAAAAAAAAAAATTCTAGTAATTTTTTTTTGATTCTCCAGTTTGTTTAACCAATACAGTAAACATAGGATTGTTGTCTTTCTTTAAAATTTAAAGATAGATTATGTCACATTTAATTCAGCTGTTGTTAGCAATTACATTAACTGATTATATGAATTAATAAATTATAACAATATCTTATCACTGAAATACATCTTCTTGCATTTGTCATAACCAATGGATACAATATTATTTCTTTCCAATTTTAATATGAATATTTTAGTATTCTCTAGTTAGCAGTTACTTATTATTATTCCCTGATTTGTGTTGTTAGCTTCATTTAGAGGCAAAAAAATATATATTTAACAAAATAAAGTGGAAAAACCAAATAATTGTAGGATTGTACTTACTGTGCATGCATATTCCATTTCCTGTTCTATTTTTAATTTGTGTTATTTCACTTGGTATATTATTTCCATTCTTCTTAGCTTTCATCATGAGGAAAGGATGCAGGCTTTTTTTGAAGTTCTGCTTCCCACTCAGTTTACCAGCGGAGATTGTCATATTAGTAGTATGATGTAGTCCTTAACCAGAGATGCCTCTGTCAGTTCTGTAGCTATTTTACTTCCTGTCAGTTGCAGTATTTTAAAGAGTTGATATTGTGACTTGTATAGTGATATTTAACCTTACTTTTTCTTTTATGTGTTTTATTTTAGTTTTCTTGTTTAGTGAGTTGAAAAATGTGAGATTTCAGATTCTGAGAATAAAGATAAATCCAAAAATATACTTCAGATTAACTTGCTATTTAGATATTTGAATTGAAACTAAGATACCTACTTTAAGACTCATAATGGCACTTTTCGTCCAGTAGACCTGTTAAGTACTTAGAGTCTAATTAAAAAGAATGTGCAGTTAGCAGGAATTTCTCCAAATGCTATAGAAAAAGTAAGAGAAAAAAATTAACCAGATGAATTTGTGCTAACACTAATGACTTTTCACACTAACAACTCTTGGGATTGGTTCTATTGGCAGATTACAGAAATATCAATACACTTTATTCTCTGTAATGCATGCAAAGTGGCATATTGTGTAATGCATTTGAAATCTTTGCCAATCTTACTTTCTGCCCTTGACAACCTGGGTTGAAGCCTTAGAACTGAAGCATGTTACTTTCATAACATTTACTGTTTTATTATATACAATTGCATATTACTTAATGATTAGATTGCATTCTAGGTTATGTGTCATTAAGCAATTTCATGTTTGTGAACACATCACAGAGTGTAGCTACAGAAAGTTACGTGGAATAAGTTATTGAAACATCATTATGTAGCACATGATTGTATTTCCTAACTGCAAGTGCAACTAACTTTGAATGCTCTAAGTTTTTAAGAATTAAGACCTTGTCTTATCCTCAAATCCTAAGCATCCTGTGAATAAATGATGCGTGCTTAAGAAAATTTTGAGTGCAAACAGAAAATATAGGTATTTTAATAACCTTAGATCATAACAATAAAGCAGTGCAGTATGGTAATCCATCAAGAAACAATGAACTTCAACTATTTTTGAAGTGAAAGAGTGAAAAAATAGTATTTTGTAATTAATCAGTGCACCTGAAAATTAGTTGAACCGGAACAGTTCATTCTTTGAGTGCATCCTATTATAGAAAATTGATATCATAATTGACAGAAAATATATTAAATAGCTTAATTCTGTCTAAAGAGGGCCTGCTTGAAGTTTTCTTGTATTCAAAACCACAAGAAAAGTGAAGAGTGCCCACATAGATTTTACCGTGAGATACAGAGAGCGAACATGACTACTTGTTTAAAAAAGGATTGGTAACCAGAGTGATAAAATGTTATGAAGTCCACAATGAGTTTTTTTGCTACCATCATTTCTTCTGCTTAATTTCACAGTTAGAGAGGGATGATTATTCACAGAGGTTCTTAAGATCTCATAAGGTGAAGTGGTCTGTTTTCAAACCCAAGTGAACTTACAAATTTGTTTTGTCCACATACAATGGATACACCTGAACCTGAAAGAGAAATTGACCTAATTTCTCAAAAGGTTTTTCTCCGTCCAGTTTGGGTCCAAATATGACACTCTTCCTTAAGCGCTTGAGATCGTTTGTAAGCATTTGTATGACTGTTCCTTTACCCTGCACATATTTCAGATAGACTATCTCATCACAGTTATCTCACTTCAAATTTTCTGTCCCTCCCCACTGCCTAGAACCTGGTGATACACACAGGTTTGCATTTGCTGTTTTCATATGTTGTAGATTTTCCTTTTCAGCCATAGTATATTTTTTTTCAAAATTGCATTCCTTTTGTTGCCAATCTTTGAGATACATGGTCTCATCTGCCTAGAATATTCCTACTTCACTTTTCTCCTTGCTGATTTCTGTTGTGCCTTCAATCCCCCTCTTCATAGAAACCATCTGTAGCTTTTGTTCCCCGGGTGAGAGTGTCCTCTCCATGTGGTCTCCATTAACTCTGCATGGAAACTTTTCTAGGCACATATTACCCCTTGTTTCAATTGACTTTTTCCTTCTCTGTTCCTTGAAGCCTTAATGTGCTTTATATTCTTAGCATGTAACCAGAGCTATACTTCGGACATACGAAACATAAATATGTTTGAATATATAAATAATTTAAAAAATTTTTTTCAGTTACTCAGCAAGTTTGGCCTGGTTGGTGAATGCATGGTTGCAAAGGATGGGAGTTGGTGGCGGATATTAATCACTGACCTTCAGTGACTATGGTGAACTGCCAGAGAAAGTATGTTCATGAATTTCTGTAGAACATAATCTTTTAATTAATATTGACATTTCAAAATGTATTTTGAAAAATGTTGAAATTTTGTAGCCCTGGATTAAATGACTGGTATGCTTCCTAGGCCAGAAAGATTTATAGATTGCCTTCTTTTTAGTAATTATAAATGAAATCTCTAGGTTTTTTCTTCTTTAGCAGGTAAATGTTATCACTGGGGCAAACATTTTCAAAAGGTGTTCGATCCTTGTGATTTTACTAAAGGTAATAATCTTATTGAATATTTTTCCATTTTTTAATTGTGGTTTTCTTTCAGTGTTGAACCTAAAGTAAACACCATTGAATGTGTTTGCATAAGCATTCTTGGATTTAAGCAAATCATATTAAAAATGTTTGCTGGAATACATATGATAGGAAAAACAGATTAAACTTATTTTAGGACATTTATAAAATGTGAGATTATGTTATTATAAAATGTAAAGCTAACCCACAGAATAATATGTGATTATAACTTGTAAAACTAACTAGCCATATTTTAGAAAAAATGATCACAAAAACTTATTCACTGAAATATTTAAGATTTACATCCACTTTTGTTTTTTATTTTACTCCCCACTACTGACAAGTATATTAATAACCGTGTTTTTTACTTCTATAAGTAGAGGTAGTTTTTATCATCATACAGAATGTCATGTGAACAATTGTTTTAAATGAAATGCACTGGTACATAGTATATATAATACTAGAACCATACATTGTTTGTAAATATTTTTATTTAATACAAATGTGCAATGTTTCTTGTACTTTTTAATAAAAAGAATAGAGGAAAATTGGGTAAATTTTTCAGCTGTGAATATTGTTCTGTCTAGCTCATCTGCTATAATTCTATTTTAATGTCTAAAAGTGTGAAAGGATAAAAAGTCTCAAAAAATATTCCTTCAACTTTTGGTGGTATACAATATTGTTTTTATTGGTTCATAGGTACCAAGCATTACACAAACTGTGAAGTGCTGTGGATTTCTTTGTGAATCACCATATCTAAGCTAATGTGGTGGTGGTTTACAAAGTAATTCATAGTGCTTCACAGGTGCTTCTGCAATTGATCTGCACTTCGAAGCTTAGGATCACTTTATTGAGCCATTGAGAGCAAACATTTTGTTTTGTAAAAGGTCAAGAGATCCCCAGTGAATATGCTATAGAATTCTTTCATTGGATGCTTAAAGTTAGCAATGGTCAAAACTATGTCAAACACCCAGAAATTATGGTAACTTTACCTAAATATATATGTTTTACATAGTTACTCTCTCTTCTTTTTTTTTTCTGAAAAGTCTGTCCTGTTCTTTTTTATAAGTAATTTATGATAATTATTGGTTAGAAAACGTGGCACTTCAGAAACAGATCCATGGAATTAGCACAGCAAAATCATAAATATACCATTTTGATATTTAAAGATTTTTACTTTTATTTGGATTATTATTTATATATTCCTATATGATTGCAGTACATAAAGCTTATACCAAATGAATGTACTAATTAAATGGTTTGACTGCTGAATGATCAAGAGTTTGTAATACCATTACTATGCAGTGGTTTTGTCAATAATCAAAATGTAATTTTGTTCAAACTAGAAATATGTTGTTGTGGGCAAACAAATACCCTTAATGTGTAAAATTATACAGTATATTGAGACAGGTATTCTTGGGACATTTATTTCTAGTTATTCTCTGGGGGACCAGTTTCTATGGTCTCATTTTACGATAGAAAACATTAAATAACCTTTACAGGGTCACAAAGCCTAATTACCTGCTGGAATATTAATTACTAAATTTCTATTGTACATTAACTTGAACTTTGTGAACATTTTCATCATTATGATTACTTTGTCTGATTGACTTCTAAACCATCAATCAAATCAGTGTTAGTTAATAATTTTAATAAGCAATTCAGCCTCCAAATAGTCATTTTGATTTTAGCTTTTTACTTACAGGGGCAGAACTTAAGGTTTATCTGGAAAATTTTTAAACTTTTATTTCTTTTTTTTTTGGTACCAAAGATCGAACTCAGGTCCTTGCGCTTGCAGAGCAGGTGGCAGAACCACTGAGCTGAATCCCCGGCCAGCCTTTCATTTCTTAAGGGACACATCTGTACTCCTAAGTGTTAATGATAGAGTTTTCTAAAATTCTTCTGAATCATCTTTAAATAATCCTACTGTATTTCTCACGACTTTACTTTTGTCCTGTTATGTTGAAGTTATGCATGTACTCTATAAGATTGGGTGTTTTAAATAAATTATCACATTAAATCATTAAGCCCTTCTGTTACATGAATATATATATATATATATATATATATATATCTCCAAAATGATGACTCAAAATATACGCTTTTAACATTAAAATATACTTATACAAATAGTGTTAGAAGTACTTTACAGAATTATCTTGCTATTCTGTTTAAAATGTGATTCAAATGTTATTCTAATTTGTCTTTAATTCATCAACATTTATAATTACCATTCCTTCTCCCAAAACATGTACAGTATGTCCATTTTTTCCCTTAGTACTATGCATTCATAAGCCAGCTCCTCACAACTTCTGGGTTTACAGTGCTTCTGGTGGGAGCTCCACAGCTGGTAGGTGGGGATAGGCCAGGGAAGATTCTGAGAAGACAGGTTTCTGAGATCCATTTGTCCTAGGGCGCTGTGATACTTCTGCTTTATGTAGGAGGCAACTGTAATATTTTCTGTGAGCTAAACTTATGTTTTTAATGACAATATTTGAAATGCTGATATGTCAATATAGAAGGAAGTCATACTATCTTCTCTTTTAAAGAATTTTTGATTTATTGAAGCTAAAATGGGGTTCTTTAAAATCACCTCCTAATCATGCCCCTGCAATCTGTATCATAATTCTAATGTTAAATTGTTTATATTTATTTTAACATAACAATGTTTTCCTATTCTTAAGATAAATACATTCAAGGGTTACAAACAATATATTAATTCTGAGTGCAGTTTTCATCAGAATATATGGTCAAAGTAGACTTGCCCACTCCTACCTGGAACAGTGATAGGCTTAAACTCTTCTAACTTTTGTGAGAATAATATAAGAAAAATATTTTAATGAATGTATTAGGGTTTTCCAGGGAAACAGAACCAGTTGGATTTTGTGTAAAGAGGGATCTATTTTAAGACGCTGATTCATAAAATTATAGAGGCCCTGCAAGTCCAATATCAATGGGACAGGACAGCAGGTGGGAGACTTGGAGTTGCATCCAAATGCAGTCTGCTGCAAGACTTCTTTCTTGCTTAGGAAAGTCAGTCTTTGTTTTAATAAGGTCTTCAAGTGATAGGTCAAGCCTGTTCACATTATGGAGGGTAATGTGCTGTAGTTCGTTGATTTAGATGTTATTCTCATCCAAAAAATCAATTTCACAGAGACATCCAGAGTAATGTTTGGCCAGATATTAGGACACCATGGTGCAGCCAAGTTGGCCAATTTAACTATCATAATTAACAGTGAGAACATTATTTTTTCTAAAGCTTAAATTTTTAACTTTAAAACAAAAAAATCAATGTTTCTTCTAAGATTGTCTTTTTGTTTTGTATTTGATCTTGTTTGTTTATTTGTGTAGTGTTTTGAGGTAAGGTCTCCTTATGTAGGTAGTACAGGCTGACCTTGAACTCACCGTGTAGTCCAGGCTAGCCTCAAACACAGGATGAACCTCCTCCCTCAGCCTCCCAAGTGCTGGGATTATAGGCGTGCACCAACATACCTGGCCCTCCTAACATTGTCCTAATTATTTTTGACAATAGATCCCTGGTGTGTGAAGATTTTTATATTTATATTTTATTTAATCTATTGCTGGTTCATTAGTTTATGAAAATTTCTTTGGACATATTTGTAGTTAAAACATTCTTGATCTCAAAGAATTGTAGAAATAATTGAAACCTAGGAATATTTTATTAAATGTATGAGTTATATTTTATACAATTTCAGTATTTTTAGTAAATGCATGAATTTTTAGAAACACTACTAATCTATCTTTTTCATATTAATACAGTTACCTATTTATATGTTTCTTTGTGAACTTACAGTACCTGATATACTCTAGATACCAAATAAATATTTGCTAAATGAGTGAATGCATTAATGGAATTCCAGTATTATTATTGTTAAAAATGAATTTTCTCAATGGTCAAATACAGATTGAAAACAGCTTCTGCTACTTGATTTTTCTGTGATTTAAGTAAAGATCTTCTACTACATATATCACACTCATGGAAAAATTCCAACATGAATAAAACAACCATCCTATCTAAAAATTAATGAAAGGAGAAAAACATGTTGAATCTTACCAGTGTAAGTGAATGTCGTATCAAATGTAAGTGAAGCACGTAGAGAAAGGGAGTTATTATCTGTCTATGAGTTTTAAAAAGTTCCAATTCATTTGAATGCTTACTTTAAAAAGTACTTCAGCTGAATTACTCAAATTCTGAAGATATTAGCTGTGTACTAATTAGCAGTTAGCAGAATATCAACCTTTTATTTTCATGTGGGTATACTTAAGTGTTGTAACTGAGCAGCACTGTAATCAGCATCCTAATTTCATCTCCTTGAGAGATTGTACTTTTACAGCCTGTTCCCCAAATAATAATTAGAGAAGTAAATTAAATCTCTGCAATTCTGCTTTAGAAAATAATGTGGTGAACCATAACCAAAAAGAGAAATTGGGAAAAGTAAATAAAGTTTTTTTTAGGAAAGGAATTATGATTTTAAGAGATCTTAATTTTTTTCAAGTTCTTTACTTATATCACCCACCTCATTTAATGTCTAAGTTGAATATTATTGCTCTCTTGAACAGATGAAAAACTCAAAGTACCCTAACTTGTACATCTCTGCTTTATCTTATGATATACTACCTTTCCGCTGATATTCAGTAGTCATATCCATGAAGCTTTAAAACATATAAAAAAGAAAATTCTAAGATAGAAAAAAATCACAAAACTACATTGAGAAAATATTTCCTCTTTTCTCCTGATATCAGCAGATTCCTTTTTCAAATGTGTAATTCACTGGGAGGAAACTAACTTCTCAATTTTATGTGAAATAAGATAAATATTTATATAATAATATTTTCAAAGTTTCTACAAACACATTCAAATGTCTACAAGTAGTCTAGTAATTAGGCAGATGGGTATTTTCATGTGAAGTAGATCTGTTAACCTCAGATAACCATTATGCTAATTGAATTTAGATACTAGCTTTCTATAGCCAGATGATATTAGCATTTCAGAGTCTGCAATACAGGGACAGAAATGGAGCCCTTTGATGACTAGCAGGTAAATAAAATAGGTATTTTGTGGAGCTTAAAAGATAGAAGAGCTCAGGAAACAAATGAGAATATAGGAGTTATAGAGTTGCAAGGTGACTTATCAGACATTAGAGCAATTAGATCATTGTGGTAGGGAGCACATATGAATTTCTAGGATTATAGGATTGTATAGTTGAAAAAAAATTCCCAATTGATTCTTAGGTATTTACCCACTGGAGAACCAATGAAGTAAAATTTTGTAAAGACAAAAATCTTAGAGAAGAATAGAAAATTGAAATTGAAAATGAAATTATGTAAAACCAGAGGAGGAAAATCTTTAGGACTGAGATTAAAAAGCATCTTTCTCTTTTTAAAGGCATAGTTACCATGGAAACATAGCAGAGGGCAGGGCCTAAGTACCTGGGGTACCAGCTTGGAGCTCAGGTTTACAAAGAATCTCTCTATCAACAAAAGTGCATATGACTGATTATTCAGGGCTAAGAATCCAGAGATCAAATGGAAAAAAAAATATCTAAAAACAGTGTTCTCCAGTAGCCGTATAATGTGAGCCACTTAAGATATCTAAAGTTTCTATTTTAAAATTAAATTAAAACGTTAAAAAGAGGGAAAAGGAAAAAGTTAAACATTTTATAATATATTTTAAGTCGTTATATCCAGATTATTTTATCTCAAATGTAGTCAATGTAAAAAATAATGGGATAACTTATTTTGCCTTTATTTTTTGGCCCTAAGTCTTTAGGATTTGATATGTATATATTGTGTACTTCTAGCGTATCTGTTTAAACCAGCTATAAATCACTTGCCCAAAAGTTGTATTTGACTGATAGCTATGGCATTGTACGGTGTGGATCTATAGAATACATTGAAATGTAAATTTAAATACATATGAAACTCAAGCTACTTTGACAATCTTCCTAAAGTAGTACCTGGTAGAAGGTAGAGGTTAGAAACATGGGTTATCAGATCAGCCTGGGTAGGTGGCTTAATTCTACCACTGAATAGCTGTGTGGCAGCTCAGCCTGATCACATAGCCCCGCTATGCCACAGTTTGCTCATCTGTAAAATAGGGAATAGTATTTTTCTCATTTGTTATGAATATTAACGAGTAATATGAAACAATGACTTTATTATAAGTAGAAAATAATAAAACACAGATTGTGACTTTTTATTGTTGTATTCTGGCTTTTGTTGGAATCTCTTAAGATTGAATTCTAGACTCCTTTGTTTTTTCTAGGAAATTCAGTTCATGCCAAGGCTTTCAGTTCCCATCTCTGTGAAAATTCACTGATTTTTGTGTGGATCTTTGATTTATTTCCACACACAACAGCAAATACCATTCTAAAAGATCTATTTAGATTACTCAAAAGTATCTCAGTGTCTATACATTAAAACTAGAATTCTCAATCACTTCCCATGAGCTCTATACACTTTTAAATAAATGAACAAAAAGAGAGATCATCTTTTTTTGCAACAGAAATCAAATTCATACCCAAGGACAAGCCTGAGATTCAGAGATCATCCTTGATTTGCTACCTTTCACCTCCCATCACATAGTCTCATCAAATAATTTCCTCTAAAATCTTAAATTTATCATATCTGCATGTCTTCCATTAAAACCTATCCATATCAGTATCATTGCTTCCTAGGATGTTATCCCACCCTCCTAAGTGGTCTGTTCTCATCAAATTCAAGTGTTATTATGTTACTTGTTTTTTTTAAAGCTTCAGTAATTTTTCATATGCTCAAAAGTTAGTGACTAAATTATTTTATGTGATCCAAAATTTAGCATCGCCTACTTTCAGCTCTTTTCTAAGCTGTAGTAACAGTGATTCATTTCTAGTTCTTTATGTTCCTCTGTGTCACAACGTTTGCCTAAGCTAATGCATACATTCCGAATTCTCTTTTATCACTGGTTGCCTTAGTTAATTCTTACTCATTTTTCAGTCAGTAGTTCAGATAGCACCTCTTTAGGCCAATCAAGTTAAATCTCTTACTTTTTCTGTCATACCACATAAAGCACTATAACTTCATGAGAAAAATGACATTTATTTTATTATATCACTATTTTATTTTCATCCTGAAGTATAGTTCCTGCTATATAGAATATGCTCAATACATATTTGAAAAGAACATCAAGAATTATAAAATATTAGAGTGGAGACAAAACACAAAATCTTCATAGGAATGAAAACACTTTTATTATTGAGACAAAATTCTCTTCCCCTGAGATGATGCTAGCATAGGACTGTGACTGTTACTATTACCATTACACCTCCTATTCATTGAAGTGGCTGTACTTTGACCTGCCTTCATTCTCAAAGTGTAGCAGGAACTATTTCACAGCTCTTGTTCTATTTGCAAATAACCATTTTAGGAATTTCTGCATCTCGGTTATCTTGTTTTTATTCTGATCAAAGTCCAAAAGAGAATGTTTTAACTCTGCTTCTGCCTAGGGTCCTTTTGTGAAGGCCAACTAGAAAGCTAATGTATTGCTACAGGCAAGAATAGTCAGAGATGGGAGGAGGAACCCAAGAGGCTGATCCCTAAGCTCTCAGAGCAAACTAGAATTGCCTTAACCAGTCTGGGACCTGCAGACTCAATAAATTGCATCTGGGACAAATAGTGCCTGGTGCAGCTTCAGGCATCTAGGTTAAAATAACTCACCAAATGTGTTCTCATGAAAGGATAAAAGTTAAAGGAATTACTTGTATTTGTCTATGGCATCTATCTTTTTACATTTACTGTGACATATGCATAAATCCTTAACTTGCAGCAGTGAGAGGAAAGATTTGAGTAACTAAAATGCATAAATGAATAGCATACACTCAATTTATGTATATTATATAAACTGGTCATTAAACATTCATGGATCTTAAGGGTAAATATGGGGTATCTGCATCTTACAAAGATGAAGACTCACAAATTGATGATAGAAGCAAAATATATATATAAAGTCCCATAAAGAGTGTGCTCTCTCCAACTTCTCATTTCATTGGTGCAGTTTGTAATTTTCTGCTTCCTATTTTCTGACTTGGTGCATCTCAAATAGGCTGCATCAGGGCACTGAGACATTTTTAAAACCACCTTAGAAAACATGCAGTGATAAGGAAGGACACCCCTTAAAGAGCTACTGTTTATCCATCTCTGAAGGAAATATGAGACTATGCAATCAGTCTGGAGCACGAGTGGATTTGCATTTTAATATCATTCATGACTTCATTGTTAATTATAGTTTGAAACAGGGAATTACTTAATATACACTAATTTTGGCTCTGGATTCATTTGGAAATAAAGTTATATTTGCAATTTAATTTTTTATGTTTGGGAAGTAGTTTTCTATTACTGGCTCAACTATGTGACTCTTTTATGTTATTTGTGCCAGAGAACATAATGTTGAATTTGCAAGTATTAGTAACCAACCATTCTCTTTGGTATTCCATAGCATTGAAGTTCTAGGATTTGAATATGCTGATATTTATTCTTGTTTTTAATTAGAAGAGTTGCCATGTAGATTTTGAGTGGAGAAAACCTGTGGTGTCCTTTCACATACAAAATTTTACTTTAAAAATCCTGAATCACAAGTTAAGGACTGCTAGCTAAAGACATAACTTTATTCAAGTTTATATGTTTAAATACTGAGGCTAATGGATTCTATCTACCTATTTTCATCAAAGCTCATGAAATTATGTTACAACTCTGTTTAAATTCTATTTATGAGTGACTATTTTCTTTTTTTAAAATTAATTTTATTGGTACATTCTAGGTAAATAATATAATGAAATTCATCTTTGGAAATTTGCACCTTTACATAATCTCTCTTGGTTCTTATTTTTCCCATTCCCCTGCCCTCCCTTCAAACCTTCCACCACTCCCTATTTACCAATATTTTATTTCCATTTTTCCATTTTTCATATTTATTCCTTTTCCTTCAACACCTTCATCCCTCCATATTTACAAAGACTTTGTTTCAATATTATCATTTTCTCATACTAATTGCATTCCCTTCTTTCCTTTCCCCTACCCCCCCACTTCCCTTTGCCCTTTGCACCAATTCTTCCTACTTCACATTATCTGTTATACATTTTAGTCTTTATTTATACATTTAGTTTCTCAAACTAGAGAAACTATTTGGTATTTACATATATGTGTCCTATTTAACTTAAGAGTATCACCTCAATGTGCATCCATTTAGCTATAAATGTCTGTAATTTCTCATTTTTTATGGCTGAGTACTCCATTTTATTTAAAAAACAAAACAAAACACATTTTCTTTATCCAGTCTCCAGTTGATGGGCATTTGGGCTGTCTCCAAGTTTTAGCTATCACAAACTGTGCTGATATAAACATGGGTGCACATATATCACTGTGGTATGATTCTTTTAATTCATTGGGGAAGATACCCAGCAGGGGAATAGTTGGGTCAAATGGGACTTCCAGTCCTAGTTCTTTGTGGAATGTCCATACTGATTTGCACAGTGGTTGCACCAGTCTGTACTTCCACCAGCAGTGGAGCAGGGTTACTCTTTCCCAACAGCCCTCCAAAAATTTGTCATTGGTTGATTTCATGATAGCAGCCATTCTTTCTGGAGTGAGGTGGAATCTCAGTGTTGTTTTCATTGGCATCTCTTGAATGACCAATGATGTTGAACATATTTTCATGTTTATTTGCTATTTCTACTTCTTTGTGTGAGAAATGTCTGTTCATTTCAGATGCCCATTTTTTGGAGTGGGTCTTTAAATTTGGGAGGTCTGATATTTTTAAGTTCTTTATAGATTCTAGATAGTAGACCTTTGTCTGATGAACAGCAGGTGAAAATCTTTTCCCACATTGTGGGTTGTCTCTTCACACTGTTGGTGGTTTCTCTTGCTGTGCAGAAGCTTTTTGAAAAGAAGACATCCCACTTGTTGATGGTTTGTGCAAGTTCATGGGCAATTGAGGTTTTGTTCATAAAATCTTTTCCTACATCAGTGTCTTCAAGAGTTCTACCTAACTTCTGTTCCAGCCAGTTCAGTGTTTTTGTTTGAATATTTAGATCTTTAATCCATTTTAATTTTAGTTTAGTGCATGGTGAGAGATATAGGTCTAGTTTTAATCTTTGTCAAGTTGAAACCCAATTTTTCCAGCACCATTTATTAAAGAGACTATCATTCCTCCAGTGAGGGTGTTTGGCTGCTTTGTTGAAGATGAGGTGGCTGAGTATATCTGGAGTTGTTTCAGCATCTTCTAATCTGTTTCACTGGTCCTCAGGTCTGTTTCTTTGCCAGTACCAAGCTGTTTTTATCACAGTAGATTTGTAGTATAGTTTCAATTTGCGGATTGTGATACCCCCTGCCATGTCTCTGTTGCCTAGAATTGCTTTTGCTATTCTAGGTCTCTTGTTCCAAGTGAATTTTTGGATTGTTTCATCAAGGTCCGTGAAGTATGATTCTGGAATTTCAATTGGGATTGGATTGAATCTATATAGCAGTTTTGGAAGAATGGCCGTTTTCACTATGTTGATTCTTCCTACCAAGGAGCAAGGAATGTCTTTACATTTTCTGATATCTTCATTAACCTCTCTTTTCAGAGTGCTATAGTTTTCAGAGAAGAGGTCTTTGATTTCTTTTCTTAGGTTGATTCCTAGGTATTTTGGTTTTTTATGCTATTATGAAAGGAATCTTTTGCGCTATTTCTCTCTCAGTGAGTCTGTTGTTTGTGCACAGGAAGGCTATTGACTTTTTTATGTTGACATTGTATCCAGCTACACTACTAAATTTGGTTATTAAGTCTAGAAGACTTGGTGGAGTTCTTCGGATCTTCTATGTGGAGTATCATGCCATCTTCAAATAATGACAATTTAACTTCTTTATTTCCTATCTTTATTGCTTTTATTCCTTCCTCTTGCCTAGTTGCTATGGTTAATGCTTCCACAACTATATTGAATGGGAGTGGTGATAGTAGGCATCCTAGTCTTGTTCCTGATTTTAGCATGAAGGCTTTTAGCTATTGACCATTTAGTATGATGTTTGCTGTTGCTTTTTCTTAGATGGCTTTTTATCAGGTTGAAATAGAGACCATGTATTCCAAATTTCTGAATGGTTTCTATCATGAATGGGTGTTGGATTTTGTCAAACACATTTTCTACATCTAGTGAGATGATTATTTGGTTTTTGTCCTTGGCCCATTGGTACAGTGTATTACGCTTACTGATTTGCATATGTTGAACCATCCCTGAATCCCTGGGATGAATCCCACTTGGTCAGGGTGTATGATATGCTTGATGATCTGGATTCTGTTTGCCAGTATTTTATTAAGGATTTTTGCATCTATCTTGATTAGTGAGGTTGCAATATAGTTTGCTTTTTCGGTTGGGTCTTTCTCTGCTTTGGGAATCAAGGTGACACTTGCTTCCAGGAATGAATTCAGAAGTATTGCTACCCTTTCAACTTCATTGAAGAGTTTAAACAGGAGTGACAGTAGTTCCTCACCAAATGTCTTGTAGAATTCAGCAGTGACACCATCAGGATCCGGTCTTTTCTTAGTTGATAAGTTTTTAATTACATTTTCAATTTCATTGATCGATATTAGGTTGTTTAGAATTTTTAGGTCTTCTTCATTCAACTTTGGTAATTCATACTTATCTAGGAATCTGTCCATTTCTTCTATGTTTTCCATCTTATTGGCATATAGGTTCTCAAAGTAAGTAATGATAATCCTCTGGATTTCTGCTGGTTCTGTTGTAATTTCACCCTTTTCATTCCTAATTGCATGGATTTGGGCCTTTTCTTTCCTTTTTCTGGTAAAGTTAGCTAAGGGTTTGTCAGTTTTGTTTATTCTTTTGAAGAACCACCTCTTGGCTTCATTGATTTTTTTTCTATCGTTGTCTGAGTCTCCATTTGCATCAATTTCTCCTCTGATCTTTATAATTTCCTCTCTTGTATGAGCTTTGGTTTTGTCCTTCTCTTCTTTTTCTAGAAGCTTGAGGTTCAGCATCAGGTTGTTTAACTGGGCTCGCACTGTCTTCCTAATATGAGTATTCAGTGCTATGAATTTCCCTCGTAAGACTCTTTTCATTGTGTTCCATAGATTCCAATATGTTGTATTGTCATTGTCATTTAATTGTAGGAACTGTCTGATTTCTTCTTTAATTTCCTCTGTGACCCATTGGTTATTCAGAAATGTGTTTTTCAATTTCCATGTGTTTATGAAATTCTTGTGGTTTTTTTGTTATAAATCTCCAATTTCATTGCACTATGGTCTGATAATATACAGGGCATAACTTCCGATAATTTACAAGGGTTTATTTCATTTCCATTGCACTTACTTAAATGTGTTCTATAGCGAGTATGTTTCTACTTTGCAGCTGAAAAGAATGTGTATTTTGATTTTGTGGGTGGAACACTCTGTAAACATCTGTTCAGTTCATTTGTTCAAGAGTTTGATTGAGTTCTAGTTTGTCATTGCTTTTTTTTTGTCTAGTTGATCTTTCTATTTGTGACAGTGGGCTTTTGAGTTCCCGGACTACTATTGTATTAGTGCCTATTTGATTTTTCATTTACATTAGTATTCGTTTTATATAGTTGGTGCACTAGTGTCTGGTGCATATATATTTGTGATTGTCATCTCTTCCTCTTGGATTGTTCCCTTTACAAGGATGTAATGTCTGTCTTTGTTTCTCTTCATCAGTGTTGTTTTGAAATCCACTTGATCTCCAAAGAGTATAGGTACTCCTGCTTTTGGGGTGTTCCTGTCACATGGAGTATTGTTTTCCACCCTTTAACTTTCAGTCTATGAGTTTCTTTTTTAATTGTGTTTCTTGTATGCAGCATATTGTTGGATTTTGCCTCTTGACCCATTCTGCCAGTCTATTTTATTGGATTGGTGAATTAAGACCATTAACGTTGATGGTTATAACTGAAATATATTGACATCATTGCCATGACTTTTTCTTTTTGTTGGATTCTCCCCCTTCACATTTAATTTCTTGTTGTGCCTGATGGATTCACTCTGCTGTGCTTCCTGGGGTTGTGATCTTCATTGTCTTTTCCTAGGATATTGTCAGAATTTTTTTGGAGTGCTTGTTTGTTGTTCGTGAAATTCCTAAACCACTCTTTGTCATGAAAGTATCTTATTTCTCCATCAGTTTTGAAAGATAGTTTTGTAGGATACGTCAATCTGGGTTGGAGGCTGTTTTCATTTAGTTCTTGGAATACATCACTCTAAGCTCTTCTTGCCTTGATGGTTTGTGTTGAGAAGTCTGCTGTGATTCTGATGGGCTTTCCTTTGTATGTGATTTGTTTCTTTTCTCTAACTGCTTGTAGAACTTTGTTCTTCTGTTGGGTTTCTGGAATCTTAACAATTATATGCCTATGTGCACATTTTTTTGATCAAGAATAGTTGGAGTCCTATATGCCTCACTTCTCTGTATGTTAAGTTCTTTTCCCCTGCTTGGGAAGTTTTCTGTCATCACTTCTGTGAACAGTTTTTTTATGTCATCGGCACACTCTCTTCCTTCTTCATTGACTCCAATCAGTCTTATGTTATTCTTCTTTGCATCATCTAGCAGCTGCTGGATTGATTTCTCATACGCCCTTACTATTGTAAAGAAATTTTTGTTTTCCTGGTCGGTCACTAATTGCAATCTTATCTTCTGTATCTGAAATTCTGTCCTCACATTTGCTCATTTTCTATGTAAACTTTCAGTGGAGTTTTTAACCTCTGGAAAATCTGTTTGCATCTGTTTTATTGATTCCATTTTTTTCACATGTTGGGATTCCATCATGTTCCCCAGCTCCTCTATTTTTTCTATCTGTGTTCTCTCTGGATTATTAATCGTGTCTTGCACTATGGGAACAATCTCTGATGTTATCTGAGAAGTTATTTCTGATTTCATTTTTTCTAGATCCTCTTTTGTTGCCAGTTCAGGGAGCACAGGTTGTTGAGTATCAGATTGTTCCATCTCGTTTCCATTTGGGGTTGCTTTCGGTGATCTGGAAGTCTGGTTTTGAGACTTTTTTACGTGTCTTCTCATTTCAAGGCGGGGGGTGTGTGCTGCTGGTACTTGTGTGGTTCCCCTCCTTGCCACTGGTGGCTGTGGTACACCATCCTGGAAGTTTCACCCTATTAGTGACTATTTTCAATCTCTAAGCTTATGTAAAAATAGCCTTGTGACAATGACATTAAAACACAAGCACAGTGTTTCTAAATAGTAGTTTCCCTCCTTCATATTCTTTCATACTATCTCATATTTGTCTGATAATATGTGTGCTGAGAATGAGGTATTATAACTTTGTTTTTTTTGTAGCTGTAGTCTTCCTCATCATTCAAATAGCCAGTACCTGTAGATTTTACCCTTGAAACTTTTCTCTCAATTTCTCTTCCCCTTAATTCCCTGATCCACCTTTATTTTTTATGATCGTTCAGGCTTACATCTAGATTTCCACCATATTTTCATTACTGTTGACTCAGTTTCCACCTTCTCTTCATCTTGCATAATCTGCTGTAGCACCAGTATCATACTCACATCCTGTCATCTTTCTTATTCATAGTAATGAGCTTAGTGTCTTAAATGAGAAGACAAAATTTGAAGGGCTTTTTCATCTTTGTAAATGTTATACTTTTTATTTTCAGAGTATTTTAATACTTTAATATCTTTCCCTCATACCTTTACACCAACAACCCTTCTTTCCATTTCTAATTTTCAAATTTCTATTATTTTTAAAGGTGCAAGGGAATTTTTTATTCTGTGGAGTCTTCCTTTATTCCCACAAATAGAACTAATTTACTATGCCTCCATATTGCTTTGTGTATGACAAGGCTGTAAATATGTTCTAGGACATAGTAATTATACTTAAAAGTTACAGCTATCTGACTTCTCAAGGTCAGAGACATACCTTGGCCATTTTTGAGTTCCTGATAATTAACATGATACCTATCCCTAATATTAATAACAAGAAACAATATTGAGTATTTTTTGAAGAATGATCTTGAATCGGTTTCTTAACCGTGCAGTGTTGATATTTTGGCCTGATAATTCTATGTTTTGGTAGGTTGTCCTCTAGAATATTGTAAGATGTTTATCAGCATTCTCAATCTCTACTTAACAGAGGCAGTAGCAGTTTCCCCCAAATTGTGACACTAGAAAGTGTCTCCAAATTGCCACATGTCCTTTGGT
Source organism: Heterocephalus glaber (assembly GCF_000247695.1). The sequence continues at coordinate 33,129,489 of NW_004624736.1, read as the reverse complement.
TGGGGAGAGTAATTTCTCTCATTTGAGAACAACTACTTTATGTAAATTACCTCATAATGAATATCTTAGGCTGCCTCATGATGCCATCATAGATTTTCATTTTTTTATCTTTTCTCTTTTTTGAAAGAGAAAACTGTGGCTTGGTTTACACAGGTGGGAGATTGTGAGACATTGATTTAAACCACTGATGTCTCTGGAGCATTTGTCCTGATCACTAAATTGCATTGCATCCTAATTCTTAGTTACCTAGTTGCTTTGTCTTTAATATTTGACAGCTATTTTGTTTCTTAATAATATAGTATGAAATGAGTTTAACTTACTTTAATATTGGATGAGTAATTCTATCAAATGTGTTCAAGCTTGTAAAACTAAAGATAATACACAAGTGTGCATATGTGTATGACTAATACTCAGTGGAGTCTCACAGTATCTGTATAGGTCTCCAGCCTAGTTTTCTAAAATCCATAGTCTCTCTGCAGCACCCAATGGAAAAGATGTAGAAACCCTTCATGAAAATTTGAGTTGAACTTTATTTAGAGACCAATTGCCATGTTAGAAACAAGGTGTATTTATGGAATGTGCACAGGAGTAAGAGCTGGTAGCCTGGTTCCAAGTCTGCCACCAGTACTTACTCTCTGTTAGTCCAGCTTTATCTTCTGAGAAATAGAGTTACAATTCCAGCCTTGGTCACCACATACACAGGTGGTACAAGCACTCATATAATATGCACATGCTTGGTCAAACAGATGATATTTTGTAAATTAACATTTCTATTGTTTTATAAACTTACAGAAAATTTTATTCATAAGCTGAGGACTGTCTTTTTAGATTATTATATTGACACATTAATTATGCAAATTGTATTGATTTATTGTCATATCTTCATATATACATTCATAATACCATTACAGGGAAGTAACTCCTAGCTTATCAGATGTGCTGAGTTAGTATGTCATGGCTCTGAAGAGTGGACTCACAGACAAAGGAGGTTAAGAATAGAAAAAGTTTATTACGAGAAAGCTCCTACAAGGCAGGAGGAGTCCCAAAAGTGGGTTGCCACTGAGGCTTTAGATTGCCACTGAGCTTCTTTGTCTAATTTCTATACAACAAAATCACATCACAGGTTACCTGTGTCAAACTGTAATCAACCTGTAGGATTACAAGTACAGTCTCCTAGCTATATTGATCCCAACTGAAAAACAAGGAACATAGCAAAGATACATTGCAGGTGAAGAACAAAGCCATTTCTGGAAGGGGTAAAGTGGGGTTCAAAGTGTTTAGTTCTTCTATATGGTTGTTATATTGTTTCTATGTGTTTGTAACATTGTTCAGGCTTGATAGACCAGATGGTGGTAGTTATAGCACAGCTTTGAGTAGTTGTTTGTTTCTGAGGAGGCTTGCAGGCCTCACCATTGTGTCTCCCTCTTAGGGCTTGCTTTCTATGAACTCATCCCTCAGCCATAGGCCTGGTTTGCCTCATCTCTGTTATGACTCTGTCTTGGGCTGGGTCCTTTTCTAGCTGCCTCTCAGTCTCTACCTAGCTGCAATAACACATTGATCATGTGCGTCCACTCTTCTACCCTTGTCCTACTCTGCTGCCTCCTCTCAGCACCCTTTCCAGTTCCTAGAAATCCCTCTTCATTTTTATCTCTCCCTTCTTCCATACCCCAACTCTAGTGACCACTATTTCTTTCTGTTCCTCTTCAAGGCTGACGTACTAGTTTCCCTAAATCAGGAAGAACATGTGGTATTTGTCTTTCTATGTCTGGCTTGTTTCACTCAACATAATGTTCTCCATTTCTATCCATGTTGCTGCAAATTACAGACTTCATTTTTTTTGTCTGAGTAGTATTCTATTGAAATAAAATATGCCACATTTTCTTTATCTAGTGTAGTGGTGGCAAACCCATGGAATACATTATTCTATTTTTCTTTTAAGACAAAAGATGTTAATGTATAAGTTATTTTTTTCTAAAGTAAAACCTCAGTATTCAGATTTAATTGCAGTGTTGGCCCTTTGTGATAATTAAGTGTATTTTGGGTTGCATTTTGGGTGCTTAGTCTCTAAAAGGTTCACAATCACTGATTTAGTGATTTGCTGAACAGTATTTACACTGATCCTGTAATTTGCCTAACGTGAACAGTGCTGAAATAAATGTCAGGGTATAAGAATTTTTTGATATACTTTATTTCCTTTTGTTATATACTCAGTAGTGAAATTACCAGATCATATGGAAGTTCTATTTTTAGTATTTTGCGGAATCTGCATACCATTTTCCATAGTGGATGTACCAATTTACATTCCTACCAGCAGTGTATGAGTTCCCTTTTCTCCACATTCTTCTTAGCGTTTATTTCTTGTCTTTGGATAGTAGCCATTATAACAAGGTGAGATGTATCATTGTGGTGTTGATGTGTATTTTTTTATCTTATTCTTAAGAGAAAAGTTGGACAACTGACTGGTAGAAGAAAGGTACATGGAAACTATCCCTCTCACTTCATCTTGAAGTGCAAGACATCAACTTATGCAGAAAAATTCACCTCAAATTAGCAGTTCTAGTGCACACATTTTCTTGGGTCAAAATATTTTATTTATTATCATAAAGTTTTTTCAATAAGGTAATATCTTGGCAGTACCAGTGACTTTAGTTATTGTATTTAGTCTTCAGAACACAAGCTCAATATGGATGGGATTATATTTGTAGATATATATTTGTAGACATACATGTATTTATTATATGTTTAGTCACACATTTTATTAAAATGTTAATTAAATTAAAATAATTAAAAGTAGCATAATTTCTTGTAATTTAATGTTCTAGTGATCTTAAAAACTAGAAATGATGTGGGCTGTTTTTAATGTGTTTTTCATTCTATAAATGAAGGTCAGAATAACCTATTTCAAGGAGGGTGCTTGTTGACTGTATACATTAAGTAAGGTTATATTAAGAATGGCTATGGTATTATGTCAGAAACAGTACATACCCTCCAGTGGGTTAACAGACTATACTCAGGTTGTAGGCAAATTCATAGCCACTCACCCCCCAAAGATGGCCATGTGCTAATCTTTGTATTCTCTGAAAATGTTACTGTACATGTCAAAGAATTAAAATTGCAGATGAGTTCAAAGTTGCTTATCACTCTGCATTAAAATAAAACCTAGATTATCTGCTTAGAGACAGTAAAATCACAAGGGGTTCTAAAAGTAAAAGGGACCAGAAGACATAAAAACAGACAGAAAGAAGTGTGAAAAAACATTGTCTACCATTACTGGCTTTGAAGGTAAAGGAAGGGCCTTAAGGAATATGTGGAAATTTTAGAAGCTTAAATTTGAGTAAAATTTAAGTGAATCATGTTCTAGGACCTACAGAAACAAATAAAGTCTTGTCAGCACCTCAATTTTAGCCCAGTGAGATTCAGTTCAAATTTTACTTTCAGAGATAAAAAGTAGTAACTTTGTGTTGTTTAAGCTAATAGATGTAGTGATTTATCAAAGTAGTGAAAACTAATGCACCAAGTTAGCCTTCGGTTAACATTTTGTTATTTTATATCTCTTTTAATATAACCGCTTTAGGAGATGTCAGTATCTTTGGACCTCTCAGTCATTTGTTTTTGTTTGTTTGTTGTTGTGCTCTGTTTTTTGGTTATTTTTTGGTGGGAGGGGTGGAGGTGTGGGGGGGTGCAGGACAGGGGGATTGATACCGTTAGTGAATCTTATTCAGAGAAGTTGCCATTTTGTGTCATAAACTAATGGTTTAGCTGGGAAAACAGATATATTAGATGTGATGGAAAAATACAGTCAATGATTAATTATAAAAATTGTTATAGTAAAAGATATATTGCCATGATATATTGCTTCAAACTGCTCCCCCCTCACTTAAACATCCCATCATTCTTGCCATGTTCCAAAGCACTTCTGGAACTCCTCTTTCATTACTATATTTAGTTGCAGTGTTGTGGCTGCCTCAGTGTGCTGAATGGATTTAGATTTAAAACATATAATGGTCTTTTTAACTCTGAGGAAGCACCAGAAATTTCCCGGTGCCAAATTTGGTGAGTGAGGTGAATGAGGATCCTGCCCTTCCCTTATATGGCACTTATCTGCAGCATTCACCACATATTTGATCATACCTCATAAAGACATTTAGTTAAGTGTACACACAAACTTGCCATTTATTACAATAAGCACTTGTGGGGAGTGACTATCATGAACCACTTTCTCTGTCTGATACATGCAGAAAATTGACATATTGGCGATAATTTCTTCTGTGATAATTTCCTCAGAACCAGAGATATATTGGCTGTGTCTATTGAAACAATAGTGTAAAAGGAATTTTATTAGTCAGACTACATTAGGTTATGAGAAAATTATAAGCAACTCTACAGCATCAGTTTATTTCACACTCAAACTATAATCCCAGGGTTGTGGACACAACTAGGATGCTTGCTCTTATTAACCCTGAGAATGGTTGATATGCACCCTATTTTCTAGAACATTACTGCCTATAGTACAGATTATGTAAGACAGGGGACCCCAAACCTTTTAGGAATCAGGCCGCACTGCGGGAGGTAAGTGGCAAATGAACAAGCAAATCTTCAATTTACAGCCACTTCTCATCACTCACATCTCTGCCTGAGCTCTGCTTCTTGCTTGATCAGCAGCAACAGTGGATTCTCTTAGCAGCCCAAACTCTACTGTGGACTGCACATGAGGGATCTAAGTTGTGCACTCCTTATGAGAATCTAATGTGGGATGATATGAAGTAATAATATAGTGTTGAGGAACTGCAAATGTAACTGCGCAGGGACCGTAATAATAAATTGCTCTATGACTCATATCAAAAACCTATCAGCAAGTGGTAAGTGACAAGCTGCATCTGGTGGCAGCCTTCATATTGGGAAGTGAGTTGATGAACTTAAATTATGCAGCTGCATCTGGTGGCAGGTTTTAAGTCAGACTCTGACACTTATTTTAGTCTGTAAATATCCCATGCATTATTTTATTTACCACTTCTATCTGGGCCTCTTTTCCACTCTTTTTTACTGCCTCAGTTTTGGTAGGCTCATAAGCTAATCCTAGCCAAAATAAGTTAAATATATACAGGAGCACTTTTTCAAAATCAAATGACCAAATGATGAGACAGCAGGAGATTCTAAGCCAGCTGACAATAAGAAAGCTGCATTTAAAATAAAATACCAGTGGTCCTATTTGAATTAAAGGTGCATCCATACAGGTGATTAACGTTATCCAAGACCATTTTGCATAATAAGTGGTGACCAGCTGTCCAAGATAATCATGAAACCTTCAAAACTGCATTGTGTCGTGGAGAACAAGTATTCTGCATTGAAAAACAAGGCTTTGGAGTTTTTCGAAAGAAAAAAATGTGAACACAGTGAACAGAAGTTAGTATTGAAAGCCACCACTTCAGCAAATGTGTCTGCACTGAGAGCATCATTCTTAGAAGCTAACTGCATTACTAAAAAAAAAAGAAGCTCTTTACTACTGGTTTGAGTATCAATCTTGTCTGCTTCTAAAGAGAGCTGTTGTGAATTTTTAGGAGAGGTTGAAGTTCAAAAGGTTGCACATGTTTCTCTTTTGGCCAGCACCAAAACTTGATGAATTGATGAAATATGTTAACAAAATATTAAGGCATGGATTCTAGAGAGAATTAATGAGTCACATTGTATGAAATCCAGTTTGTTTCTCATCACACCTAGATGTGACCTTCTAGTTGCAGGAAAATCAGCTCATGGCTCCCGTTGCTTCTTCCCTATGGTGAGTTTCATAATTATTTCATATGTTGTAGTAATAGAAATAAAATGCACAATAAACATAAAGCACTTGAATCATCCCCATGCCACACCTCTTTCCTTGTTCCATGAAAACTTGTCTTCCATTAAACTAGTTCCTGGTGCCACGAAGGTTGGGGACTGCTGCATTAAAATAGAAGTAGAGGTTTCCAAAGTAGCAATTAAGTTCTTCAACTGTGTCAATTTTGTCCCCAATTTATTGGATACAAATAGTTGCCAGTTCCACTTCAAGAGTAAATGGCTAGGAGAGAGGATTCAGGAAGAGGTTGCCAAATAATCATTATATTTACCCAGAAAAACTTAAGAACTACCGTAAATACCAACCTACTAAATTAACCAGAAGTTTACATTTTTCAGTCTCCTCTCAGCTGTCTTTTTTATGTATTTAAAAAAATTAAATGTTTTATTTTAATATAATACATGTAGATATTAATAAAGAAAATATAAAAGCCATTCTATGAAAAATGATTTTTATTAACAAAAATGATAAGAGAATAACAGTGGTAAATATAGTGTGTATCATGATCTAGAAAGAATATATTTTCGTTTGCTAAACTGTCAGCTCATTTCCTAATAGTACTATACCTTTTTTTTTTGCTTAAAACATTGTAAGTATTCATAAAGTATCTCACGTTTTGTATAATTTTGAACAGTTTCTTCCTATTTTATAATACTTTTATTCTTTTTGGTCTTTATTTTCACTTTCAGTTTCTCTCGCAATACTTACATGTTGGATTTGTTTCACTTAAGAATATGTTCTCAAGATGCATCCATTTACCTAGTAATGCTTCAAGTTTATCCTTCTTTATGGCTGAATAGTACAGTGATATATGCACACTCATGTTTAGAGTGGCACAGTTTGTAATAGCTAAATCTTGGAAACAACTCAAATGCCCATCAACTGATGAATGGAAAAAAAAGATGTGGTTTTTTTTCCAGCTATGTCTTGTCATCTAAATATTATTGGTAGCAGGGCATTTGTTATTGCCACAACAGAATTTTTAGATTTTGTCATTCACAGGTTAAACTGTACTTTTTAAAGTTGCTGACATTATATTCTTCTACCTGGCTTATTGCTATTTTGAAATTTCTGGAAGAATGCCTCCTATATTATGCCTCATAATTATAAGAAGAAACTAAATGTAAAAAAAATCAAACACCTATTTAATGAAGTATATATTCCTTTTAAAGAAAGAGCTGTTTAAAGGAAAACTGTACATCTACTCAGTAGGCATTTGTCAAATTTGTTCCTTGTGCCTGGCAATATGCTATGTTCTGAGTGTCAGGACAGACAGAATATATAATTAGAATTGGAAATTGCAAAACACTGTGATAAGTACTGTTAAATTGGGTGAAACTGCCACTATACTTTGATCTGGGTCTGGGAGGAGATAGGGAAGCATGGAAGGGAAAAGGAAGGTAAAGGGATCATGATGTGATATGTTTACGTACCAATTCTCCAAAATGAATATATTTGTTGTGTATCACAAACATACACTAATAAAGGGAAGAGGCAAAAAAGCTGTCTCTATATTTTGAATCCTCATGAAGTAAACTGCAACCTAATTGAGTATGTAAACAAATTTCAGCCACACTTAGAATATCTTGCTAAGAATATTACACTAAGAATACCAAAAGCTAAGCCTCAGTCATTCATAGAAGTCAGGCCTCAGGCAGTCACATGCTGCCAGATGATCACAGCATGTTCATGTAAGGCAAATGTCCACCCATAATTAAACAACCTGTTTCTTTAAGTCTCACCTTTTCTTTTTCCTCTCTGAATAAATACTGCCTTCTTGTGTTTCAGGGCAGAGCACTCCAAACCTCTACTGGTTCTGAGTGCTGTTCAATTCATGAATCATTCTTTGCTCAGATAAACTCCACTAAATTTAATTTCTCTGAACATTTTCTTTTCACAATACTATAACAAAAGGGAATACAAGGTGCTCTGGAAGCACAGAGGAGGCTGGCCTAACCTAGATGTGATAATTTGTAGTTCAGGTAGATTTCTTGGAAGAAATGTGATATAAGCTGAGAGATGAAGGATAGGTTGGAGTAAAAAAAGGAGATCAGGGATGAATGTAGCATGAAGAGGAGAGAATGTTGCAAAGCTGGGCAACTGGAGTTTTATATAAAAACCTAGAAAGAACTCGTTTAAAGAACTAGAGTTCTGTGTAAAAGAAGTTAGAGAATTTGGGGCTTAGTAACTGATTGCTCTCTGGCTTCGCAAAAAATAGAATCAACTTTTAGCACTGTACAATTTTTAGCTTACTCTTTTAATTATGCACTATGCCATACATGGGCAAAGATGTAAAGGCAATGTGATACTATTAGATCAAAGCTTTCAAAGTCTCTGGTAAATTCGGTAGATCAGAGAAGCTTCCTCATCTAATTTAGATATTATTTTGAAGTGCAATGGGAATGTAGAATAGACTACATTCTGTATAAAGTAGATGGTATTACGGGCTTGGGTGGTGCACTCACACAGCTGCAGCCTGATTTTCTGTGTTATCACACTTCAGACACAGTGTTGCACTAGGGATTAATTCACTAACAGCTGGCACACAAAAGGTACCTGAGGTATTTACAATTTTCCAGTTAAAGTTTGTTTCGGATTGAGCCCAAATTGATGCACATTTAATTGAAAGCCATTAAACCATTAAGTAGAGATGTTTCACTGGCTTTGTGCTCTAAAAAGGATGACTTTTAAAAATACAATAACCAGAAGATGCTTTTGACCAAGTTTATCTACTGGCAGTGGTAAAAAAAAAATATGTAAGCATAAAAATCAAATGTGAATGTTGAAACCACTTCCCTTTCTAGGCCTCTGTGTCTTCCATCTTGCTCTCCAAACAGGAGATAGAATTAAACAAATTAACTTTTATGTAAAGAAACTTTGATCTGGTCTCTGCATATCATAATTTAGATTTTAGATTAGGTGCTCTAATTGCCTCCCAAAGATCCTGTCTCCTAATGTGATTACTTTGGGGGGTTAGAATTTCAACATATGCTTAAACATTCACACCATAGCAGGAGACAAGGGGAAATGTGAATTTCGACAGCTATCTTTAAAACCCTGGAAAAGGTGATAACTGGTATAACAGAGGTGTTTATAACATGAAATCTACTGACAGTAAATACAAATAATGCTGGTTGGAGGCAACAGTATTGAGTCTCTGTACATATGCTGTGTATTTTAACATTATTGAGATATACGTATATCAGGCATTTCATTCGTTTAAATTGTACAATTCATTGTTTCTTTGTTCACTGAGAGAATCGTGCCACCATCAGTACAGTCACATTTAGATAATAACAAGATGAATATTTTTCCATATGCCCATCTCTTTTTGTCTTGTTTAGGTAAGCTATCTTTCAACAGCCTTTCATCCTCGCAGTGTCATCTCAGCATATAAAACCTGAAGGAAAATTTTGTAATCTTCCTCGGCATATTGACTTGATACAACATAAAATTTAAAAAACCATGACAAAGCAGAGAGCCTTCATTTTGTTTAGGAGATACTGAGCAGAAAAATTAAAATGCATTATGAGAAGTGTGACATTTTCCATATCACTTTAACTTCACAGTCATAGGATCTGAAACTTTACACTTAAAATCCACATGAGATAAAATAAATATATACAATTTCAGGCAAATAACTGTATCTGGATATGTAAATATTCATTTATTAAATTTTGATGTGGAAAGGATGAGTTATAATGCACTTTGGGCCCATGTTAATTTAATTTAATTTTCTGGTCTTGACATGTGACTCTTGGGAGTTACTTCCGAATCAAAAAATCACTTCAAACAGCGCTGTTGGCTCCGGTATGCTCCATAGGGATAAGAAGCATGGGAAGGAAGAAAAGATGTAATCATAGCAGATAGATGAAAACTGACATAACTGCCCATGAGTCTCAGATGGCACTTAGATTAAATGATGTTCCATAAATTAAACTCTGTGATTCCTGTAACAAATCTGAACTATAGGACTGACAATGTAGAAAATGAGTCAAGTGGAAACATATTCTTTGGAAGACAAGTCTGAATCACCTTCAGGTTTTTATTCTGAAACTGTGCTGGCTTCTATTGACAATAATGGTGTCTTTATTTACAACCTACGAAGACTTGTAAGCCTGGGACTGGAGTCCTGGGGCTCAACAATGGTTGAGATCAGTGAAGCACAGAGGCCAAGTCTGTAGTGCTTTGTATCATTATTTACCACTTCTTGTCCCTTCCCAAGGAGAGACTTACACTTCTTCATTCTGTTGTCATTCAGCTTAGCCATGTAGTTGCTCTGGCTTCTGAAATATGTCTAGGCAGACAATGTTCATTCTTTGAAGACCTTTAAGATCCATTACATAAGTATAATGTTGCTCTTTTCTCTGCTATAGAAATAGCAGCATATAAAATGGAATCTTTTCATTTTTTTTCTTTTTTTATATTCTTGAAATGGAACATTAATCTTTTTTATTTTTATTTTAAATGTTTGCACTATATAATGATTGCACTTTTTGGGCATTTGGTATGTGCACAAAACACATCTTAAGTTTTTTCGTCCCATTCCCCTCCCCATCCCTACCCCCTTCTTGTATTTCTTGGTCTCCTCTTTTGCAAAGATCTGTTGCCCTATTTCCTGTTATGTACATTTCATTTTGCTCTTTATTTATATTTTGGTTTTCTCATATAAGAGAAAGCATGCAATATTTAAGCTTGTGTGTCTGATTTTTTTCACTTAATATTATGGTCTCAGTGTACTTGCATTTTTCTGCAAATAGTCAGAATATGACTATGTCTTGGAATGGGTAGAACTAGACTAATGGCCCACTGTTGGGTCATTATTTCTGCTGCTATGTGTGTGTTTCTGTGCCCCTGTGTGAATATGTTTGTGTCTGATGCTGCATTATTTTCCAGAACTTTGTTATTATAGCTCTAAAAGTCATTAGGAGGATTCTATATTTCCGGTGGATTAATTTAATTGGAGAATACCAAAAGAGCATTGTCTATGACCTTAGTAAGATCCCTCACATATTCAAAACTCAGCAGATAGCTGTATTTATACTCATTGTTACCAATTTAAAGAAATTCCTTGTCTAAAGCTTTTCATTTGTTTTTAAACAATTGAAAGATTCTTACGAAGAACCAGGAGAAATGATCAATTAAACTTATTTGTCAGACTATAATATTCAAAATCAGATTTAATATAATATTGAATATTCATTTATATAAACTAATTTAACATAAATTAAATTTTAAGAAATACTTCTTAATTTTTAATGCTTCAATTAATTTAAAAATGACATCACTATCTATTCATTCCCCCACACTACTTTTAAGTATTCCCTTTTAAATTGAAACTATTGGCTTTAATTGATTTTTGGAAAGATGCTATGTGGAAAATAGAAAACACAATGTATAAGTGTTTTGCATCATCTACTCAAGAGGTAATTAATTTTCCTAAGACACAATAGAAAATTTTAATGAAAGGCAATTCTTACTTTAGTCCTGCTTTAATCCCAAAGGAAATCTAGATTATAAGAATATATTGTTTCATTGCTTTCACAGAGCATTCACAGATTTTGTCAGGGAAATATCAAACTTTTCATGCCAAAAAATGTTCAACAATGTGTTACAGTTGATATTCCTCAACCCCTAATTCAAGAGCATCTGGACACATCATACTAGAAGCACATTTTTTTCTTCTTTATTGTAAGAACATTCTCCTCTTCCATAACGATTACATTCTGTGGCCTAAAAAGTACATTAAAGAAGTTTGATATATTTATCTGACTTTTTCAAGGCAAGAGATTTCAAATATTCATAACTTTTAAATGTACAGTCACATTTCACCATTCGTGAATGATTCCTCCATGGAACTTGTCAATTGTCAAATTCATGAATATTTATCTACAATGTGATTTCTTACGTAAAATGAGTAAGTGGTAATAATGAGAGAACAGTAAAACTGTTTGAGATAGTCCCTCCACTGGGAATCTCTTAAAGAAACTGTGATTCACTCTTGCATCAGCCTTGAAATGGTTCTAATAATAATCTATTTTTTTAAGCAAAACTATGAACTGACTACTGTACATATCTTGGAACTTTGGGTCACTTCTGACATGCAAGCTATGAGTGTTGAACTTAAAATGTCAAGTGTATACTTTACTTTGTTCTAAGAATGCACAAAACTTACTGTCAACATAGGAGTTTTGGTATTGCGAAGTATAGGTCAAGACTTTACCCTTCAGCGATATAATATATATCCAGAAGCTAGTAGAGATGGATAGTGATTTCAAAATGAATCAGTTCACGATGAAATATAGAAACAGAAATGTTTGGTGATTTTTTATTTTTAAATATATTCAGTATTGAATATTTAAATTAACCTTTTAAAAATGCATTTCCATTTTTCTTGAAATATAAAATTTTACCCTGAACTTTAAAATCCATTCCTAAATCAACACCCTAATGCCACCAATATTCTTCACCTTACATTATTTCCTTCTTTTTCCTGAGGCAGAAGTAATTTATTTTAAATTTCATGTTGCTGTAGTTACATGTGCATGATAGTTACTGATATCACAAGGAAGACGGTGTATTCAGGTAGATAATTAACTCCATTTTGCAGAGGAAACTGAGACTCAGAGTAAGATACCCTAGTCAGTACTGAAATAGAGAAAATTAATTTTAACCTAGATCTCTGTGATTTTACTGTTGTCTGCCTGCATGTACATGTTAAACTCAGAAAAAACAAAAGGAAATAGAACATAAGCAAAACATACGTCCTTTTCTTAATAGGTTAACTACAATGACAAGAGGAATCTAAGCTGCCAGTGTTAAAAACAGCACCATTTATTAACAACTTTCAATTGCTTACATTCAGCATAAACGTAGAAAGAAATTTTCCTGAGCAAAGATCGTCCCTCTTTCTTCTTATCCTCCCCTCCTCTTTTCACTGAATTATCTTTCTTTTTAATTGCCTTTTTCCAATTGGCACTGTGAGACTTTTCAATATATCTAAGTGTATATCCCACTTTCTTGTTGGTCCTTTTTCCACCATCTCTTTTTATTTTACTTATCTCTTTTCCATCATTTTAAGCCTGATGTTTTTACCTATTTTGGTGACCTACGGGGTCATTGCATCATTAAATTTTCTGCCTGAGAACAGTACAGAAAGGAAATTGAATGATTTTGAAAAATATATGGAAACCCATACATATGAGGTCAAAATAATAGGAAATAAAACACTTTAAACATGCAGCCTTTATTTCTTAGGTTGAACTATATGATTGCCATTTTTATAGGTTAGAAAGATCAGATATTGACTATTTCCTACAATCCATCCAAATATTATTTCCTAAGCCTTGAATTCTTGTGAAGAATTTATTTTTTTCTTATTATGGTTCTGCATTTATTACTCTCTAAAGATATTCCCAGATCTTAGAGAACATGCAATACAACAGCCCTAATCAGATTTGTCTCCCTGCTATCATTACTTGCCATAGTACACTTTCATTCCAGGAATTATCATGTTTTTTATTTTAAAGCAGCCATTATATCTCATTAAGAACATATAAAATATTAATTTATGTCCTCTAATTATTACATTTCTAGAAAAATAAATCCAAACTCAGACAAGAGTCAATAAAAGATTCTTCATAATTATTCCTTGACTTATGTTAGAGTAACATTGCAGAGATAACTAAAATACCTTCAGAGATATGGGCTTGGTATTATAAGATTGGTGAGGGATGCATACAACTGATTACTGACTTTCAGAGATGACAGTTCTTGACTGAGGGACCCACAAATAAGCATATAAACATTTGGGTAATTTTGAAGGAGGTGAATAACTGAGCAGAGGATCTAAGGGCTGGTGATGTTTCCAAAGAAAATCACTCTTGGCCGCTCTATCACTTAACATCCTTGGTATGCTATAGAAGTTGCTTAGAGTGGCCAGGGAACTTATGCTTTGTGGGCACTTTAGAGTATCCATCTTTATACAGTTGGCACATTCTTTGCCCTTTGCTTGAAAATATCCAGATGAGAGTAGGGATTGGCCTTGGAAAATGCAAGACAGTTTCCATTCATCTCCAGCAGTTGTATCAGTCATGTATGTCTTTCATATCTTTAATAGGTTTTAAGGAATGTGAAATAATGGAGAAGCTTTGTAGCACAGTGTGCATAATAACAGAGAATTCATCAATTGCCTAATGTTACACATTTAAATTTTTAAGTCTCAGTTTCCTACTGTGAAAAATGAGATAATAATAGTATTTATTGTGGAGTTATTATAAGGAATACATGATGCATTTTTCATACAGCCATTGTTTTTATAGATGTTGTTATTAATGTGTTCCAACTCAGGAGACAAGGCAGCCCTTCAGTCCTCTGATCACCTTAGTGGGTTTTTTTCACTGTTAGGCAGTATTTCAGAATCATCCCATCTTTTTCTTAGGAAGCTAGAGAATTCCAGGACATTAGCCAGCTTGTTTTCATGGTATGTCCTCCCAGGAACACTTACAAGAATGAAGTTCTAGAATAGCCTGAGTAGAATGCCGTACTATCCCAAAACCATTTTAAAAGATTATCTAAATATGGAAGGGGTTTTTCTCAGCATCGGACATGGTGTCCTTTATTCTTTTTCAGTTAATGGACTGACCAAAATAATAACTACTGTTTATTGAATTGGCTGTACTTGCCTATACTTTACATTCACTCTTATTTAATCTACTTTCCTCTAAAGTCTTGTTCCTTCTTATTTGATCCCTGAGATTCTATATACTCAATAAATCTAACTAGTTGTTGCTTAACTTATCTCTTTGCCTTCTCTGACTACCCTATTTAAAATTATAATTTTCAGTCCACCTACCCACCCCAGCTGTCCTTATCCTCATTTTCTGCTTTATTTGACCTATTATTAAGTGCCGCTGTTAATCAAAACTCTCCAGACAAAGAGACCTCTGAAATAAAGGTTTATTGAGCCATTACAGATGGTAGCCAGAAAAAGAAAGAACCGGGTGCTCGGAATATTTCCAAAAGACACCAGCAGTGGTGATAGAGAGCAGCCAGAAAATGTCCACTAGACTAGAACTAAAAACATTTTTATAAACTCTGCAAAAGGAAAACATTGTAATATGCACAGGTTATAGATAAAAGGGGCAGGGTTATGCAAATGGAAGAAGCTTTGGCTAGAAGGTAGTACATAAGGAACAATTGTTGATTCTAGATTGACTGAAGTTAATAGTCCAGAATGTTTATATGTAAGCAGGGTTCAATAGAGCTGGTAATGTTTGTGATGGAATTGAAGTTAAGGTTTCAACAAAAGCTCTTTCTGTTAGTTTCACAGGCAACTGTTAACTTATTAATTTCCCTTTTCTCTCCCCTCACCCTCCACTCTCTACCCTTTATAATTAAATTTAGGGCATCTTAGATATTTTTCTTTTATCACCAACTTCTCATGTATTGTATTCTTTTCTTATTTTATATTATATTTTATTATTTTTATTTCTTATTTTTCTTTTCTTATTTATATTCTGTAACTAACTGTAACCTTCCTAAGACAGAAATTTTTGTAGTGTTTGTCCACTAAATGTCAGTGCCTGGGTATAAAGTAACTATTTTTACCATGTTACAGATGAAAAAATGTGATGCCCAGAATCATACTAAAGTAACACAGAAATTAAATGGGGAGCTGATCTTATGTCGCTGGCTGTGAGCTTATACTGGACATCTCTACCCCTTTGTTTCCACATACACATGTACAATGTATAAGCCATCCCTGTTTCCTACCCTCAGATGCCTTATATTTTATTGGAGGCATCCATGTTAAAAGAGAAAAATAACCCTCAAAATAAAAGAATCAATGTTTATTTGAAAATCAATAGGATGTCATATCAACTAATTCAATTTA
Organism: Heterocephalus glaber; assembly: GCF_000247695.1. The sequence goes on along the minus strand of NW_004624736.1, from coordinate 33,113,764 downwards.
ATTATAGAAAAGCTATACTGTATTTAACTAAGGATATGGATACAGTTTAATATTCATGATAAAAATGTGGTATGAAATCTTCCGGAAAGCGTTTATTTCTTACCTGTTATGGCTTGTATTTAGATGTTCCCCTAAAGCTTCATGTGGTCTGAGGTGAGGCTATTTCAGATGTGGCTGAATCTAGAGTGTGTGAGGCTAGAATTGAGCCATGGTGTAATGCTGAGCTCGAGGGCACTAGGATTAAGGGTTTGAGTGCTACCCATCCTAAGTAGTCTGCATTAGATAAAAGGGGCAGAAAGACACTGTTGAGGGTCCCCTCTGTCTCCCATGTTACTTTTTCTGTCTTCCGCTGCCATGAACTATTGCCCCTCTGCTCTCGTGCTTTGGAGCCAGCCGGTTATGGACTGGAACCTCAACGAACTGCAAGCCAAATAAACCTTCCCCCCTCCAACTTTGGGAGTCAGGTATTTTGTCTCAGCAACCAGAGAAAAGTAACTAAGACAATGCCTATGTCCCAAGCTTCATCTCACACACTTTCCAACCCACCTGTCATTATTGGGGTAATTGCTCTTAGAAAATGAGAAGTTCCTTCCCATCTCTGAGTTAGTTCACTTTTGATTCCATGAGTCTGAAAGAATCTCCAAACGCTTCTCAAGGTATATGCTTTGCAAATTTTTGATCTTAAAGAATTCTTCCTTTTCCGTCCCTTTCCCATCCCACTTGTCTTCTTTTCCCTTCTCTCCCCTCCTCTCCTATACCCACCCCTTTCCTCCCCTTCCTTGTTTTTTTCCTGTGAAATCTCTTCTTGATCATTCTCTAAAGAACTGTTTCCTTAAGATATTCCATAACCTTAAAAGGCTTACTCTTTCATAGAACTACTTATTATAGTGTTGCTAATACTATTTAATTATTTTTAAAATAATTTTTATGATTAACTTTCAAGTCTCAAACACATCCATGTCAGGTTCTTAAGACCTGGGAACTAAGGCTGTAGCATCTGTTGTGTACAGTTTCCTTAGCTGAATAGAAGAATAGCTTGAAAGGGGTAACAGTAGAAGGAAGCCAGAAGGTCATTGTAGGATAGTTGTCATTTCAGAGAATAAAATTTTGAAACTTATTTCAGTTGAGTAGAGATGGTAAATAGATAGTTCAGAGATATTTTGTTGGTAGAACTTACAGGCTTTAGAAATGGAAGAGATAAAGAGGAAAAAGCACAAAAGAAGAGTGAAACATAATTTCCAGATTGTTAGCCTGAGCAACTCGGACAATAATAAAGATATTTACTAAGAGAGTCAAGTTTCTTTAACTTAGAGGTTCTTAAACTTTTGGCCTTTGGACATCTTTGCATGCTGAAAATGATTGATTCCCCAAACTGTTTAAGAGTATAGAATATGACAGTGGTGGCAAACTTATGGCATGTGTGTTATTTTTCTTTTAAGACAAAATATGTTACTGTATGAATCGTTTTTTTTCTAAACTAAAACCTCAGTATTCAGGTTTAACTGCAGTGTTGGCACACTGAGATAAATAAGTGGATTTTGGATTGCAGTTTAGGCACTCATCTCTAAAAGTTTCATCATCATTGGTATATACCAATGTTTACTGTAATAAAAATTGAAATAGAAATCTTAGAAATATATACTAATTTAATTTTGATATAATACTAATAGTCACATGTTAAATAACATTTTATGAATATAACTATACTAATTTACTTTACAAAGCAAATAAATGATGAAAAGAACATACAGTGGGTACCTCAATTCACAAACAGTTTTGTTTGCAGGCAGTTTGGTTCTCAAAAAAGAGTGATTGGCAAAATTTTGTTTTGGTTTGCAAATTCTGCATTGGGTAACAAATATGACCATGGCCACATTTCCTAAATCAAACACAAATGTGACCATCTTTTCCAGAATTGTAGAACTAATTAAGTTCATAAACTGAGATATATAGATATAGATATAGATATTATATAGATAGATATAAGTATAGATATCCCATTTCTTTAGTGTCTGACCGAATACAAGACAGTTTTAATTGTCATGTCTTCTGTTTTCAGTCTCTTGATATCACACATCATATAGCTTTTGGTAAACATCACTTTTTACGTTTGATAAAATGGGAGTGCAAAGGCAAATATCTTAATATAAGGAGAAAATGGTTTTGACCCGTGGATCTTCAGGGTCTCTAGACATAATATAAATTCCTTTAATGTAAAGTAATGGATGATTCTCAGGCATGTTTTCTCCTATCCTGCTTTTATATCCCTTCTTTGGAAGATCAGTAGTTTTATAGAAATTTTTTCTTTTTTTTTCTAAAGATGATTTTCCTTTATAGGAAATTGTAGTAAATTCAGATTTAAACTGCATGTTTTTTTTCTGGAAATCTCACCACCTATTTCACTTTCTACCCCTTCATTCACTGGGCATCTATAAACTCTTGACCTTGGTTTTTCTTACCTCATCCTCCTCTGGCATTTTGTCTGAATAAAAATGTTTCACAGGACCAAGGAGGCAACCTCCACTGTCTCTCTATAAATGCAATTCTCAGCATGGAGGACAGTTGGCACTATACCCTACTATATCCTCCACTATCCTAAGAGCATTTCTAATAGTTACTTTGCTCTATTTGGGGAACTAGTCCTATTGTGAGAGGGCAGGCAGGAAACTATAAAATGTTATTAACCAAAAATCAAACTATATATTCAGATATTTGATTCTGTTCTTGGCAGACTGACTGTTCTGTGCACTTAGCGGCTTGCCTTTCTAATATGCAGTCTCTTGAGAAAGAATCCTTTTATGTCCTAGCTCTTTGCTCGAACAAACAGAATAAACACAGCAAGAAAAGAACACGGGGATATACTTATGAAGCCTGATCTTATAGTTCAAAAACATGCTCACAAACATCACTTTAGGAAGCACATTTTTCTCTCAAAGGATAATTTTGACCTGAAATAGAGACCTGGTTTTTTGGGACTAAACTATAGAGTTGCACAAATGTTAGGCTACTATTTAGTAAACTGAGACTTCCAGCATATAAAATGGAACTACTATGTGGTAGAAGAGTACACTCACATATTCGGAAATTGTTATAAAAATTTCTTTATTTAATTTAGGAACATGCTCTTTAAAAGATATAAGGAAAGATTGAGAAAAATCTTTGTGAAGTTTTTACTAAATATGAAGCTAAAAAAAAAGAAAGTTTAATTCACTTGCACAAAGCCAAATCTTGGTGCCTAAGATTGCTTGTTTTTCAACTTACTAGTTTTTCATTCACTCCCCTTTTTTCATTGTTCTCATGTTCCACTGAGGCTCGGTTGGCTTCTATTTTAAAGAGGACGTCTTTATCCAGGGTACCTTTCAGTCATTCACTGAGTCACTTCCTCATTCAAGTATTTATTGTGTTTCTGCTATACTCAGGTTCTATAAAGACAAAAATAAAAAAGAGTTGGCATCTGCCATTAAAGAGATCATGAGCTGATAGGAAAAAGAGATGTAGAGAAAATAAAGCAAAGAGTGTGAGAAGTGTCATGATAGAGATATAACTTGGAAGATAATGAAGATAGTAGGTAGCAGGAAATCTGACTCTTCTAAGCTAGAAAGTATCCTTAGGAGTACATGCATTCAACTTGGGCTTTGGGATATTGGCAAGATTTTAGTAGAGGAGAAAGGAGAAGGCAGGGATAATTGAGGAAAGTGAAGAAAAGAATATATTTTGAAGTGAAAAGATAGTGTTGGCAAGCTGGTCTGACAAAATCAGCCTTGTATAATTGGACAGCTGGCTCACAAATCTGTTTTCATAGAAATTAGGGCCATAAGTAGTTAAATAAATATTTTAAGTATGTGAAAGACGGTAGGATATGAAATAATTATTTACTCTTTCCTCTTTGGTCATATGAACACATTTCTGTAGTCCTTCCTAACAGGAAAATGAATTTGACTAATTTGTGGGCTCTCAAAAGTAATAGCTGGATTAAGTGAGTTTATGGAGGTCTCAACAATATATCTGCATTTGATAAAAATAATCAATAAGCCTATTGTATCAAAAAAGGAAATATATTAATTTTTTGCCTACATATAATTTTCTACTTAGTTCTTGATCAGAGGAACTTTTCAGAAAAGCCTCCACACAAAGTTTTAGTGATTCTTGTAAATTATTCTTGCTTTGGGGAATGAATATGCATATATTTTTATATATTTAATTCATTTCTTGATTATAATTTTCCAACCTGCAAATATTTAATATCTTTCTGAGCTCATACCTCCAGAAATAGCAGCTCTCACCTGGCCAATGCCATCTTCTACCTCATTTCAATACCTCTTTGCTCACAGAAAGCAATCAAGGCCCAGCTCTACTTTGGCTTTTTTTTAAATTCTTCTGTGCATAACTCTGTCCATGCTGGTCTATGCTTTTACCTTGTTCATTCATTTATCATTCAATGAAAATTTTTATTTTATATGTGCCTGTGTTTGTGTGTGTATACATTTATTAAGGACCATACCAAATACTGGGCATACAATATTGAACAAGGCCAAATATGAATACTTCCTTCTCATTCAAATTGGTATTAGTACGAGATGACTGAAATCAGGGAATTCACCTATCCTAGAACAAAATTCTCCAAGTTGCCAAAAACTGAAATAGATGTAACATTCAATGTTCAAGTAATTATAATTAGATCAATTGCAGGTTGGGAAATATTACTACATAAAGCAAAGACTAGTTATTATTTATTTATTTATTTATTTATTTATTTATTTTTGGTACCAGGGATCAAACTTGGGTCCTTGCTCTTGCAAGCCAGATGGCGGAACCACTGAGCTAAATCCCCAGCCAAGACTAGTTATTATTAAGAATAGGAGGAATGAAGTTAGTGTGAAGGGCAGGAGAATGCTAGAAATCATCAAGTTGATCTTTTTAGAAGCACTTTGATCTGTTTAGACTAAGTAGTTTTTATTAGTTTCAAGTACTGATTATTATAATTGTTAGGCAACTTTTCAAAATGGTTAAAATAATTTTTATTGGGTTAAATTTACAAACATCAAGTCAGTTTAACACACTTGGTTCTGGAAATACAATATAATTTTTATATAAGAAATTTAGTGTGATGTGATAAAACAGATAAATAGCAACATTTAAACCTTTCTGGCATCTCTCCATGGAAATTCACATTAACAATTACCATAGTAACAGAATCTAAACTTGCACAAAGTGTATGTACTTAAATGTCTTGAGAATTATGAATACAATACAATGATTTTTGAAAGGTTTCTTCTTTCTTGGCTCAGTATCTCTTGTTTGTTGTAAGTGGCTGCAATCATTTATTAAAAACAGTTACATGGTGTAGCTTCAATTCCAAGAATTCTGCACATTTCCTTTTGAGTTTAAAGTTATGTCTTATAGGAACTTAATCTTTTTAGGGTTGAAATATTTCTTTTAATCTACCAAAACAATAATTTGACCAGTCATCTACCAAATACTCATTACTGGAGTAGGAACCTCAAAGGACACAGATGAAATAAGAAAAGAAAAAGTTTCGGTATCAAGGATGGTTGTGTAGGCCAAGCTAATATAAAATGCCATAAAATCTATGGGTGTCATTGTTAGAAATACTAGCTTAACATCAGTTTTTCTCTTTATTCTTCAGCTTTAGGTTTTGCTTATGTCTTTTTGATTTTTTTAAACTATAGCATATGATTGATAGTGTTAGAAGACTTAACCATAAGTGAATAGCAAAGTAAAACACAGCCCATGGTCAGTGTGAAGGATTCTCTGGAGACTCTGAAGGGTAATCTGGAAAGACTAGGTGCCGTTCACGGAGTGCTTCATGAAAGAACTCTGAGAGGAACTTGTAGAATCACAGTCATGATCAGATTCTAGATTAAGAACCTATGTGTTGTGAAAGAAAGACTTACGGCAAAACACAAAGGATTCACTGGATTGAAGGTTACACTAAGTCATACGTCTACTTTTGCACAAAGATTGAGTATATAAGACCTACGACTACAGTCCAAAGTAGAGCTATATTACAATATCTCATCTCTGCTTTAGAAAAAAAAAAAGGCCTGTTTTCTCTGTAGCTTTAGTTATGAACATAAAAATATAAAGTAGTCTATGCTTGTGGATGTGAAAGACTTAAAGGCCATCCCATCCACTGCTGATTCTTTTGTCTTTGACTCAAAACATGAACTACTTCAGTGAGTCATTGTTATAAAAGATACACAGAACAGCCATACACATTTATAATTACAGTAAAATGTAATTGGTATTCTAATCAAAGCAAGAATCAAGTACTTAGGGAAATAGTCATTCTGTGAATAAAATACAGCAAAAGTTTGCCTCAGGGAGTACTTTTTGGATAATTTAGAATTGTATGTATAGACAGGGGAAGAAGAATGTGGAAGACTACTGAACGGACATGGCTACGACAGTATATTTATATGGAAATTATGATTTTTCCCCTTTTTAATTATCATGCGGTATATGGATAAAATCAGTGTTTTGTTGAACAATGTAAGCTGGTGGTATATTTTCTGGAAAATTTCTGGGGAGTAGTCATGTTATTCCAAGGCACCCTACTAGGGAAGATCTGAGACTTTCTGGGTTCTATAGAATAGAGAACATTAAACATTATGCTTCATACATTAGTATACTCTTTCTACTAACTCCAGAATTACTGAATGGAGTTGGATTATTGGGCTAATTCCCATATAACATTTCTTTTGTACTAAGTTTCAAGAAATATAAATTGAACAGTAGTATATTTATAAGAAGTTGTAAAGGCATGTCCAAGTAAAGAAAAATGTCATTAGCAATGAAGTATTAAGTGTGGAAACCAATGCATTTGTTTTCATTATATCAGCTATATATGAAAGGCAATGCTAATAAGAATGGGTTTCTTTTTAACACCTTTACAACTCCAACAGCTTTTCTTTATTGGTATTAATTTACCACTGAGTTGAAAATAATTTTCTAAAAAATCAATTTTAAATTAACGAAAAGGTTTTCACTTAATATGAGCAAGTCAAGGAATTTTAATATTAAACTTGAGAACAAATAAATGACATTTACAAAGAGTAAACCAAATTGGAAAGAAAATTTCATAACAGACTTCCCTTCATCATTATATATGATTTTTCAATCTAGTTCTCCAAAATTTTTTCAACATTCTTTACCAACGTATGTATATCAGAGTGAAACAATAAATGTAAAATTAAAGTTTACATTAAGGCTGGAGTTATTCTTACCATTTGGTTATATAGAAGAAACAGAAATGATCCTTTGAATGTGTAGGCTCTGTAATGAGTAATCACTGAATGAAAGATAATCATAACTCCAATTTTTTATTATTGATAATGTAGCTTTATTTTTCATTTTTTCTTTGTTCAGCCAAACATCCATTCTCTTCCATTTTTGTGGACCTGTGACCTATTATTGATTTACTCAGCCTGTTATTTTTCTTATCATTCTTTCCTAATGATCTTCCACCCTCTTTATACCAATCCACCTTTATTCCTTCTGAGGTTCAGTTGAGGTTCCTGATGAATGTTCTAGACTGACCTGTTTTAACTCTGATATGTCCTTACTAACCAGGAGTGTTATACACCCTCCTACTGCTTTTGTTCTAAGAGAATAAGAAAGCATGGTGTAAAATTTTAAAAATGAAACAATGCAAGGTTCTTGGGAGTATTTAATGACTGGTGTCTTAGCCCCATGCAGCTGAGTGCAACTCAGTAATTAGTGTTGAAATGAACTGATAAAATAAGAGAAAAGGCCAAGCTGCTTAGCAACCCCAGTGGTAATGTCCCTGAGGTCCCTCCTTCTGTGAAGAAGGTGGATGAGGGAATAGAAGGGGTGAGGGAGAAGTCCTGACCCCTGCAAAGAAAGTAAATGTACAAGTCATGTTACTTTCTTCCTGTTTTTTAAAATTTCCCAGTTAAATTTAATATTCCATAATCTATTCATTTTGGTGATAATAGTCTTTGTGTATTGGTTAATTTTATATTCATTAATTTTATTGGTAC
>NW_004624736.1:33084441-33105640 GCF_000247695.1 Heterocephalus glaber | reverse complement strand
TTCTTTTCCTTCCTTCCTTCCTCTTCCCCTTCCCTCCCTTCTTTTCTTCCTTCCTTTGTGGTACTTGGTACTCAGGCCTTTGCTCTAAACTACATTCATTAATTTTATTGGTACATTTTAGGTATACATTATGATCACATTCATCATTGGGAATTTGTATCTGTACATGATATATCTTGGTTTTTGTTTTTTCCCATTCTCCTTCCCTCCCTTATACCCCTCCACCAATTTCTATTTACGAAAGCTTTGTTTCCATTCTTTCTTTTTTTTCTCATTTTTCTCCCCTCCCCAGGTCCCCTTCCTCTTTGAACCCTTTCTTCCTATTTCACAATATCAATTATACATTTTGGTCCTCATTTACAATTTCAGCTTCTCACACCAGAAAAATAATTCGGTATTTACACGTGTGTCCTATTTATTTTGCTGAAGAGTATGGTCTTTTTGAGCAAAAATAAAAGTCTCTGCATGTCAGCTTCCTCTGTATTCTGTAGGAAATCAAGAGACAAGAGAATATACAGTATTAAGTTCATATTGCTATGTTTGTGTTAAGTCAAATTTCTAAGCATGGCCAGACAGGAGGTATTTGACTTGGATATCATTTACATGAAAAACAAATAAACAAACAAAAGCAAATCTGGACTTCTCCTTTCTTGAGAAAAGGAAGTTCATTGCTGAAATCTCCATTGTGGTGTAGATCTCTTCCCCTTTCCATAATCCAATCAGTTTTTACAGCTCTGTCCTGTATTATTCTCTCCTTCCTTGTCACCATCCCACCCATCCATTGCTGCAGTTATATCTGACTATCCTCATTGCCACAGTGAGTTTCATGACTCCTTGCCCAGTCTTTCCTCTGCCCAGGAGACTAGTATGTCCCTTCATGTGCATTTGTTGAAATACTCTTTCCTCAAGACCCAATAAAATGTCCCTATTTCTCATTATTCCAGAGCTAATTTTTCATTCCCTCATCTATGGATTTATAGCTCTCTGTTTTTATCTCTCTTATAGTAATAGAAGTTTTTATCCTAGAGTTTACAGAATAGTCGATATTCAAAACTATTTTCTCTAGAATTGGTTCTGATTGTGTGTTCCCAATGTTTTTATAATTTATGTTTTACCTGGTATATCTGGTATGCTTTCCTGATTCTTTAATGTTAACTATCTTGAAAAGGGCCATGAACAAATAAATCATTATTTAATAAATCAAGTTCTATTCCTTTCCTTCCTGCTAAATGGTAGACAAATATCTTTCATACTTTATCTTCTATCTCTCATTTTTGTCCTTCATAGCCCCTAGTCCCATTCATATGCAGAGTAGTAACTCAGTAATTAATGTGAAAATGGACAGTTAAAATAAGAGAAAAAGCCAAGCTGCTTACCAACCCCAGTGGTAATGTCCCTGAGGCCCCTCCATCTGTGAAGAAGGTGGATGAGGGAATAGAAGGGGTGAGGGAGAAGTCCTGACCCCTGCAAAGAAAGTAAATGTACAGGGCTAGGGATTTAGCTCAGTGGTTTCGCTGCCTGCCTCGCAAGCGCAAGGTCCTGAGTTCAATCCCCGGTACCAAAAAAAAAAAAAAAAGAAAGAAAGAAAATGTACAAGTGAAGAGAACAGTCCATAACCCAAGTGAAAGTTTAGCATTTTTATTTTAAGGCAGTTACCAAGCTGTCTTTCCCTGTAGGTTAAGCATCCTCATTTGGCATGATTTCCAAACTCATGCTCTGTGTCTTCTGATAGATTACTTCTGACCTATAATAGCCTTTTGAGAACTGGATGACCTTATGTACAGAAATGCTTAATATATGTTTCTAATCAACTTAGAACATAAAATATATATTTCTTGCACTATCAAAACCTAATCTCTAAAATATGTCACTTCTTTCAATTACAAATATAAGCAATAAACCATAGTAGGGCTTGTGATATTTTCACTACTATAAATGACAGATATTTTCATATCACAGTATAGTTATAACATTAAATTTTTATGTTAATCACTTAAAATTAATTTTGGGTATTACTGTCCCATTGCTGGGTCATATATTTAAAAAAATTTTAAGAATGATTTCTAATATAATGCTCTTTATAATGTCCTGTATTTTATTTCACGCTTTTAATACCATTATTTTGAGAACTACACTTATCCAGACTGCAAATTGGCATGGGAATTGGTAAGACTATTTGGTTTGTTGGATTTACAGCATATGGATGAGAATATAATATTTACTTCCATTAATGAATACTTGGCATTTCCTTTATATTTTAACTGTTAAAATATACTAGTTATAGTGTGTGTATACATATAAATATATATATATCATAGTTTCATTTGATAGAAGAGTTTACAAAATGCAACATCCAAATTCTAAATCTCCCAATCCTACTCCCAAAGATAAACATTATGAATGTGGGTATTTTTCTAATATATATATATATATATATTCTGCCTCACACGATTTATATTCATCTTGTTTTCTTGTTCTGCATTGACTTTTAAATAATTTTGTGGTCAAGAAACTTTACAACTCATTTAGTTACAATGATCTTTAAGTCATATTTTTCATTTTATAAATTAAATAATATTTCAAATATACTTTTGGTATAGAACTTTTTATTTATCATTGCAAATGTTAATCTTGTGGATTTTCGTTGATTTTCATAACCTAGAAAAATCCTTAGGAATTCCAAATGTGCTTCCTAAAATATTTGTTATTACTCTCATGGTGGTATAATTGTTAAATTGTCCTTAAATCATTCCACAAACATATGTTGAGTGCTTGGCATTTGCCATATTCTATTCTAAGCACAGTACATGTAATAACACATTTCCTTTTCTAACAACCTCATTACCCTTATGAAATGCATAAAATTATATTCCCCATTTTAAAGATGAGGATACTAAGGCATAGATAATTTAAATAACGTACCTAAGGTTTACAGCTAGGTATTACCTCATTATGAATATAAATGAACACCTCAGAAAGTAAATCAAATTATTGGGTACAATTAAAAAATGTGGAGAGATGTCAAATAAGACAACATAAGGTCAGTATCAAAATGAGTGATTAGAACTGTCCCAAAACAATGAATCTCTATCCCTAAATATAGTTAAGATGACCCCACATGAAGGCCTGTTCTAAATTCTGTGAAGAGATTTCTGCTGGAGCAGAGAGACTAGTCAGATGACCTTTAAGTCTTTTTATTCTAGGATTCTGTGGAATTGATCCACATAGGCAACTTGACATCTTTCAGTTATTGCTGTTTCTGTGTCAATCATTTGGTCTTGAATAGTTTTTTAAAGTGTAAATACTATAATTGACTATTCAAACTAATGGTTCATTCCCACTTTTGTCATCAGCATACCTTGGGACATTGTTTGGATGAATTTCCTCACACAAGTAACCATAGCATCCATCCCACATTGAAATTAGATTTCCCAAAATGCTTCACTAAGTTGAAACTTCTGAATTTACATTGCCTTCCTACTCAACTCCCATGATTGTCCTGTTATTGTAGTGCATCCCTCAAGGCATCCAACTGCGCCAGTGATGCCCATATGTACATATGACCTCATTCTGGGTCTTTCTCTCAAACATCTTAATCCTAATGAGAAAAATAAAAGGGAGACTGTGTCAAATTACATTCAGTCTTACATTCAGGCTGACTTCTTGATGATCATTTAGCCTGCCATATTTTGTATGTGTCCCTGGAGATGAATATCAAATGTTTATCAGCCTTGAATTGGTCCTCTGTCCAATTTTATTGTCACTAACACAGCCAGCAAAAACCCAAATCCAATTTTCTTTGTGCTGGACCATCTTCAAACATTGAGACTTTTGGCAGGATTGTATGCAATACTCTTCCCCTGAGTTCTGCAGATAACCTCATTCAGCTCTTAAGAGAGGTGCAGACAAAACCTGGCTAAGTGGAATTCCAGGGTAGTGACTGTGGAACACAATTCATCCTATAGCTTTTTAGTTTTCACGAACTCTCTCTTTTCAGTATAGGAAGAAGTATAATGATCTTTTAAGTTTTTCAAAGCCTTTTGATTATTATACAGAGGATCTCACCACAACAGCCTATATGACTGTGACATTGAGGGCACTGGAGAAGCTGAAAATAAATCACTCTTAATTTACAAGTAGGTGGATATTCACTGGTCTTGCCATACAGGTTGATCACAGCTGAAATCTGTTACTGTGCCTTTCTAAGAATTCAATGCCTATTTTACTGATAACGCTTTAGAAGTTTTATCCTAAAGGATTCAACACACCAAAGTTTGTTCTAAGATAACAGAATCCCCATTCTCCCCTGTAGATTTAAGTACTGGCAAAATGAAAAGAAAGAGACATTTGTGCCAGAATCATGGGGAATACCACTGATGCATGGAATACTCTTGCTATGAGTATCAATCAGTTGCATGTTTCCATTTTTAGTGAGAAAAAACAATTTTGAATAATTTTATTGTCTCCAAAATAACTTTGTGAAGTTTCTATTCAAATGAACAGTTTAAAATGAATATGAGTCCATAACTTCCATAATTTTTCACGTATGTCTGGAGAGATTTTTCTCTTACCTTCCTCCAGGGCACTGTTTGCCTTTCATTGTCTTCATAATATTTTAAATATTGTTTTACCTATACTGTACTACATATCTTATTGCTGTGTTAATACTCTTCATCGGTCTATCAGGAATAAAAAGCTATAGATTAAATAAAATGGATACATTAACTTGGCAAACATGAGAAAGAGATTAATTCAAGCTAGAGATGAAATAATTAATTTTCTAATTATGGTCTGACTCTTGACCTTAGTACATGAACTGCTACCCGTTTCACTAAAGCCACACTAATTTTTCACTTGTTTTTTGTTTCTTCTATTTTTCTTTCTTTCTTTTCATTTTTCTCCCTTCTGCAGAAAATTGCTTTGTTTTTTATTCTCTTTTGCTCACTTAGGAGTTCAGCTCTTTCACAGTATATTTAAATAAAAATGTTGGGTAAAAATTATTTCTGTGTGCTATCTTTTATGAATGTAACTTTTAATATTAAATTAACTAAAACTTTGACACAGTTTGGATAAAATAGTATCTTCAGTTGAAGTTTGAAAAGGATAAGATTTCTTTAAAATGTTTTGTCATTGTGAAACCAAAAAGGATTTAACTTTGTTCAAGAGATGGAATAAGTGAGAAATTTTCTGTACATGAGAAAATTGAAGCTTTTGAAATTGTAGTTAGAAATCATCCAACAAAAGGAAAAATATTTTAAGATCTAAACTACATCATTATAGAAATACCTGTTGAGGTGTGATGCTTGTGTTGTAAGGAAAGAATGCAATGAGGTGTTTTTGTGCAGAACCAAAATTAATTTGCTTTTAAGTTTTGTTCTTGACTATTCACTTTTATCTCAAATCACTAAGTTCATTTATAGCAAAAAATCTCATAAGCTAATTAGGTTATTGAGCTTTTTATATTTACTTAAATTTTGGAAAGGACTCTTAATATAGGTAAAATGTTGTATGACACATGAAAAGCATAAAGTATTGTTAATAATTTTTGAGTTGAGCTTATCATCCAGTGTGAGGAAGCCAGGCATCTCTATAAAGACACCTAGTAATATGATGTTTGACAATTACCAAATGCATAATACTACAAAAAAAGACCCTAAGGAAAAAGAGAAGTTCCTCCAGGTATTAACGCAGAATTGGGGCCATGCGAGGTTGGTCTAAACCATGAAAAAATAGTTCAATAATGGAAAACAGCATAAAGGCACACTAGTTGCTCTGAGGGTGACATAGAAAGCTTGCCGTAATTAGGGATAAAAAAGCATACTATTTGAGAAATAACAAGTAGACCTATTCTACTATATAATGGTTAATGTAGAATGCTAGATTTCCAATTTTTATTAAAAAATCCTTAAATTGTTAAAAGAATGGATATATGGAAATTTCGATATACCAAAAAGAAAGAAAGAAAGATGGATGGGTGCAGATGAACTTCACTGACTGAAATCAGGAAATTCTGAATGAAAACCCTTAGAGAAATAAGTCAATGTTCTTAATATCAGTGGAAGTTTAGTAAAAAGGTTCTACTTGGTATGTACTCCCTGTATCTCTTGCCTGTTTGGCTCTCTGAGTTTTATTTCTGCTTGTCAGACTCTTACCTTAATTCCCAACTCACAGAATTCTTGTTATTGCCATATTTCTAGATTGCAGTGGTCCATTTGGACTCTGGCTTGTGTTTTATTCCAGCCAGTTCCTGATCTTTAGGTCTGTCTACCCAGTTCTTCTCTGAGTTGGTTTCTTTCTAGCTATAGCTTCACCCAATTCCAGATATCCACTTTGGCCAAGAAAATCCACCCATGATGACAGATAAATATATCTCCTCAGGAAAGAAACTGAGGAGGCACTGGGTAATAGAAAGGATAGACTTTTTCCTTATAATGGAAGATCAAACAGTAATTGTGATAGATTTAGATATAAAGAGTACAGGAACTGGAATAAGATAATAGCCTTGGCCCAAATAAGAAAAGGAGGTGCTTTCATAAAACAAATTTTAACAACCATCAATTCACATGTGGCTGTCTTAGTCTACAAAGCATATTTTATAACTTTTTAAAAAATACATCCTCATAATAACCCATTTAGAAGCTTTGGTTTTCTTTGGTTACAGAAGAAGAAATATCAAGAGCTTTCCTTAAGGTCATACTGTAAGTTAGTTCAGACTACCATTTTAACACTAATCTCTAGATCCTTTCTTGATTTGGAGTAAATAACTGACCCTCTACTCTGCAAAGCAATACAGGTATTTTGTACTTGCTTTCATATTGGCCTTTTGATGAGAACCACATTACAATGTTGTAATTAGTCACATTTAACAGAATGCTAAGGAAATGCATGGTATGAATATTAAATAGATTTTTCTACTTTGGCAAAGCATCATTAATCAGTTGCCCCAGTCTTTCCTGCTGAGCCTAGATGCCACCTCATAGTCTTTCTCAATATATTTCTCTAGGCAGCTACAACTAATAAATCAGACTTGCCATGCTGAGAGTATAAACTTCATATATGTTCTGGTACAAAATTCAAAATGTCACGCTTAATTTCTAGTCCCTCAGGACAACCCTTCCTTGTTCTGCATTTAAGGCCCGTTAAGTCCTCAAATATTAGGTCATGCTAGCTAAATTTGCCCTAATCATATACCTATTTATATCTTTATTCCTAGGACCAAGACCATACTTTTAACCCAAGGTGTAGAAACAGATGTTCTTGCTTGTTGCTTACTTTATAAAGTTCTGTTCTATAACCCATTTTCTTCAAAGTGGAATCTTGCCATGAGTTTGCCCCTATATTGACAAAGACTGGAGTCTCATGTCTGTTGCCAACTTCTTTGATTGGATCTCTGTGTATTTTGACTGTTACTGTGAAACAAGTTCCCATAAAAGCTTATAGGCTTGAGACAAGCATTAACATGTTGCATAACTTTACAATTTTGGTAGGGCCTTTAGGAATGTCTCTTCTCTGATCCAAGTGGTATCAGCTAGTTTGTTGGTTGGTTTTGTTTGGATTTTTTAGTCTTTTGTTTTTCATTATCCTGATTGCCAGGTAAATACAGAGTTTGTTTCACAGTGTAGTGATGGAGTACATAATATGGATAACTAGCATTTTCAGTCTAAGCTTATCCATGAACACAGCAGAAAACAATGATGTGACCTAACAAATGCTAAAAGACCTTAAAAATATAGAAAACAAGTGCTTGCTTATAATCCCAGAGATTGATAGGCTGACACAGGAAAATCACAAGTTTGAAACCAGACTGGGAAACTTAGTGAGACCTTGGCTCAAAATAGAAAGTTCCGGGGATGTAGCTCAGGGATAGGGCAGTTGACTAGCACAGATTCAATCCCAGTGCCACTGAAATTAATCAGTCAATCAATCAAAAGTTTTTGCAATTACTTGCAATTATTGATCTTCACAGTGAGCACTTTGCACACTGAGAACCAGCTTTCAGGATGAATCATTTAGATGTTTGCAATGTGGTGCTGTGCTTGGGAGGTAATCCTGGGCCATGGGCTGAGGCTTTCAGTTCTTATGTGTATGAGCCACCTCACGTCTCCTTAGGTGTATTCACCTGACTGTGAGTGGATTCCAAAAGCAGTTCCAAGACTGAATGGCATCTTTATGATGTATTCTTAGAGAAACATTTGCCATACTGTTGGTTAGAGTAGTCACAGGCACTCCCCAGATTCAGAGAGGGGCCATACACTCCACCTGTTACAGGAGAATAACAAAGTTCTAAAAATTCTACATATCTGGAGATACTTGAGTGGTGATCTTGAGGGAAATGCAATCTGTCACAGTCTCCCTACAAGAGTCTGTTGCCTTTGCTTGTGTAATCACTACCCAAAGGCTTTGCCTACCTTTTAAAGTATTGACTCCTATTTGCTGCTGGACCTCTCAGGCTTCAAATCTCCCTGGATCCCCACTTAGAGATCCACCATCACAATTTATAATGTCTCTGCTATTCTGTGTCTGTTTGTCAGTCCTACTACTGACATTTGGCACACACCCAGAATGTCTGTTTGACACTGAAGTTCCTATTGTGCCATCATCCGAAACCCTGGGAAAATAAGATAATTGAGATAGAAAAGGCATGGTTTTAAGAACCGAATGACCTGGTTTCAAATTCCAGTTTAATAACTAAACTCTAGGCAACTTACCTTGAGTCTGTATCCTTTTTTGACAAGTGGGTAGAAGGCAATGTTCAACTTACCATTTTGGGGAAAATTAAACATGTTTATTATATAAACATGTTTATTGAGTAGTTTATTGAGTAGAATGAAAGACATATAGTACTAATATCAAAAGTTTACTTTTTATTAAAGTTTTTTTTTTTCAACTGTGGTCTGCTTTTACCTGTTCCTTTTCTATAACCAATGCCATGACTGGATTATTTTTCCCGTTTCAGATAACTTTGACTTATTAAAATTCCATGACAGTTAAAGTTTTCTTCCCAAATTTAACAGGTTCTTCTTCCAACAGTGAAGATAGTGTTTTTATTTTGAATGGCTTGAATTGACCATAGGGGCACTGGGAGATAAGAAGAGGAAGGCTCTGTACATCTGAATCATTCTGAAGTACCTCTAAACTTAATGCTGGCAGACCTGATTTGGCTGCTTCCTGTGTCTCTGTTGATGGTGACCTTCATCTTAGAGGTACAAATCTCCAGCCCTGTTCCTTTCAGGCCCCCAGGACCCCCTTGCAGGAGTGTATCACTGCCTCCTGTTGTCCACCAGTACATGTCTCTGTAATGATTATTACCCCAGCTAACCATTGAGCACGTGGATAGTGTTAGCCTATTGCTCCTTTCTTTACTTTCTATGGTTCATATGGAACCAGAAGAATCACTGAAGTCATAGGACAGGAGTGAAGATGCTCTGCCATAATTATGCTTTCAAATACTTTGCCCCATGAATGGTGTCTTTAGTCTGTTGCATAGACTGCTAAAGCAAGCATACCCATTTGGTAATCTGCAAGTTAGTGCCAGGATCATTATTCAGGAACTCTGGAGCATAAATAGTATCTATTAATAGTACATAGTACTTTTTTACAATGTTCTGCTTTGATGGCACATTGAGATAGTTCTATTACAGTTGCAGCAGGAGGCATCCAGTGCCAAGGTAGAGGTTATTAATTGCTTCTTTATGCAACCCGCCCTGGTCTGTGTAAATACATCCTAAAAACCCCTTCTCATTACTTGTCTTTGTTGGGGTGGGTATCCCACAAGAAGGAACATTATTTTTACTCCCTTCTTGTATTTTTATAGTCTTTTTGGTCATACCTTGTATATTCCTTTATTCCCTGCCCTCTCATAGGTAGAAAAATCCAGGAAACAAAGAAGCAGAGTTTTAACAGACTATCATAGGCAAAAGAGCATTTTTTCCTTCTAAGCATGCTGGCGCATACCTGTTAGCCCAGCACTTAAAAGGCTGAGGCAGGAGGATAACCATGAGTTTGAGGCTAGCTGGGGGTACATAGTGAGTTTAAGGACAGCCTGAACCTCCATAGT
The DNA here is from genome assembly GCF_000247695.1 of Heterocephalus glaber. Next base: position 33,095,583 of record NW_004624736.1, on the reverse strand, counting down.
GATACCCTGTCTCAAAAAAAAAAAAAAAAAAAAAAAACAAAAGGCAGCAGGGCGTGCTGGCACGTCTGTAGTTCTAGCATTCAGCTCAGTGGTTCCGCCCCCTGCCTCGCAAGTGCAGGGTCCCAAGTTCGATCCCTGGTACCAAAAAAAAAAAAAAAAAAAAAAGAGCATTTTCTTTCTGAGTCTAAAAGCATTGAACATAACTGGAGACCTATCCAAGGTGTGACCCTTAGTTGGTGTTCTCTGGGGGATGCTTACTTCAAATACCAGAGCTACTTACCTGTCTTTGTATAACCAATGTGATGTTTTGGAGACTCATTTATTTTTACTAGCAGTGTAAGTAAAGCATTGCCTTCTCCAATTTAAGTATGATGCTGACAGCTTCCTGAAGATTTCTGGGCAAATTAACTGGGAAAGCAACACTGGAGCAAGCTGTGCATGGTTAATCCTTCCTGTGACAGTCATCAAAAAGAAAGCCTTGACTCCTTTATGAGGATGGTGTTCCTCCACCCCTACCAAGTGTGTGTGTATGCAAATGAGGTGCCCTTTCTGACATGCCTGTAGAGTTGTTATAGCTGTGACCACTACTATTTTGTAGTAAACTATTATTGACCTTCATTGAATGTTTACAGCTCTCTCAGCCTAGCACCCCATGGTTTCTTAGGGAGTAAAAGCTGGGTGGACTTCCAATTTTCTGTACCCAGTCTATGTCTCACTCACGGCCCCAGGACTACTATTTTCAACTGCATCTAGAATGAGAAATCAATTAAATTTTTTTATACTTGCCAGGTATATTTGCCAGTTTTTGGCATATTATTTTTTAAGTAGCCTTCCCTCAGTTTTTAAATCTTTAATGCTATAGATTTATACAGTGGGCTCCATGTTTGAAACCTGTTTATCATCCTTCTGACCTTGAATTGTGCTAGACTATGTCAATGTGTAGGATTGGATGAATTTTAAAAATTTTTTCTCCTAGTTTGTATCTATTTTCAGAATCTATAATGGAAATTTAGAATGTTGTATTTCATTGTCCAGCTTCCTGGTGTCATTTTTATCATCTTCTCTTTCCTACTGAAAATTCCCTAAATCTTTGTAATTGCCTTGCTTATTGTGGGACACCTGGCCTTCAATATTTTGTTTTCTTAACTTAGGCTTTTGTCTGTTTATTCTCCAGTACATATCCTTTTCTAAACCAGGAACATCTCATTACAATATTCTAGAATGCCTACACAACACTCATTTTGATACTGTTTTACTTAGTGGTTTAACTCTTTTAAATATTTCATGAGATTTAGTCTTGCTTCACACTGTATACTCCTAGTTAAAATAAATGAAAGTCTACATGATCTGCATGAATGTTCCTATAGATGACAACCTAAAATTATTGCAAAAACTAGAATAACTTTATCAAAAACACCAGATAACCACTTGATATATAGGTTGATGGATTTTACTGAGGAGTGGTGGTAGATGCAGAGAAGCAAATTATATGCGTCCTCTCCTCCTTTCACCAAGAATAGAAGGGAAAAATAAGTGGAATATGTTTTTCTTACAGCCCCGGGAGCTTTTATGGAAATTTCAGATACTTACAAGGAAGCTGTGGAACTGGGCTCCTGATTTCATGGTTTACATTAGGGCAGTATGAGTCCCTTCCTCTTGCTTAATTTTCCTCTGATATATATTTTGATCTTTGTTCTGGGCAGTACTTCATTGATGAGAAAAACTGCTGAATCAACTTTAGTTCCACCTGGCATATAGGATGAGTCTGTTTGGCTTGAGGATTTTCACTGTGAATGGAATTAAACAGTCCCATTCATTGTGAAATGCATCAACCCTCTTTAGTTTTCTGTTATCTACAACCTGAATGCCACGACATGATAAGCAGACATGATCTCATAGAAATCTGACAACTAGGCAAGAAAAGAAAGTCACAGAAATATAACCAATTTATGATTTGGAATGTGCAATAGTGGTAGAATATACAAATGTCACATATCAAATGTAATATAACGAAACATTTTTATAAATACTCTGGATATGTGGAGGAAGATGTAGGCCTACCAAATGAGAGGGGGCATGGAAAGGAATGACAAGTATAGATGAGGGAAAGTTTTACAAAAATGTTGGGATTTTAGCTGGCCTCCAAGATTGAAAAGTATTAGATGAAAGAGTTTTTCATGAAGGTCAGCAGTAGCAGAGGAAAGAGTTGAAAAGTGCAGGCCTGTCCTTGGAATGATGGGAAGTCTTTTATTGATACCCTGATCATAGGAGGCAAGCTCAATGGATTAGGCAGAGAACAGGTTGGTGAGGTGAGGGGCTTGAACTGGTCATGCTAAAGGATTTAGGATTCTTCAAAGGAAAAAGAATAAGGGACATGAAGAGTAGTCAAAAAAAGGAACTCTCATCTGAAAAACCTTCTGACAGAAAAAAAGGAACATTTATGAATTTATTTGGACAATAGCTCTTTTGATTTTCTTATTGGGGATGGTCAAAAGCTGAATGTGCCCATCCTGAGGAAAACAAAAACACTTTGTAATTAACAACATTGATTTTCAGCTTTACCATTCTTTAGTTTAGTAGTCTGCACCATGAATTAATGCACTGGCTCCATCTTTTCTACATTGCCATTCAAAGTACCTTTGAGGAAGCTCATCTCTTTGAGGTTTGAGCTTGGGAACTGACAACGTACAGATTCACAAGAGCAGCATTTGATTTCCTGTAAACGGATGTAAGAATGACTTACACTGATGCCTCTAGAAGGAAAAGTTAGTGTGGCAAGTGAACTAAATTCCTTTTGCTTAAAAAAAAAAAACAAAAAAAAACTTTTACTTCTCTATCAACTGCTCTCTAATTCCTGTGGTTTAGAAGCCTCGCCTGAGATTTCAGATCAGCCATTTCACACTCTGAGGATTGAGTTAATGAACTGCTCCTATGAGGGGCAGAATGAGAAGACATGACTGACCTCCATCAGGGTTCAGTCCCTATCTACAAGGATGAGTGAGTTTTTTCTCTAATTTTTGAAGAATGAGGATTAGTTCCTAGAAAGTTCTTCTGTGAACTTAAAGTCATGGATCTCAGGCTGGGCTAAGCTTTGGACTTGTGATCCTCTTGCTCCATCCTTTGCAGTTTTCCAATCCTTATACAATGATAATAATAATAGTAATAATAATAATGATAATGATTAGAAGAGTGAAGCACATTAAAAAATCAGTAGAGGGCCAGGGATTTAGCTCAGTGGTTCCGCCACCTGCCTCGCAAGTGCAAGGACCCGAGTTCCATCCCTGGTACAAAAAAAAAAAAAAAAATCAGTAGATCTGGGGTCTAAATAAAATGCTTGAGTATCTGTGAAAATATTATACATAAAATGTCAAACCAAAAATAGAAATTCAAAAGCTGAGCACATCCATGTCCTTTGTGATTATGCCTAGCCTAAAGATTTTCCATTTTTTTCCTTTTGGAAGACTGTTGTTCTTTTTTTCTAATTGTTTTGTTTCATTGAGGGCAACCAATCATAGGCACAGCCACTGTGATTCTGTCATGGGTTCCTGAATCAAGCCTGACCAATCCAAGGTCTTTCTTTAGATTTTTCAAGCTATATTTAAGAGAGAAGAAACAGTTTTCTGGTCTTGAAACTTTGAAAAGTACATCTTGGGATCAGCTAGTGCCCTTCTTTCTATGTTGTAGAGAAAGCTGTATTAGAAGGAAGAAACTGTGCAGAGAGATAACTTAGATGAAGGAGAGAAAGTCCTGAAGGCATTTAAAAGTGTTCTGTATTGTCCCTGAGATGCTAAATCTTTGTTCTACCATAATTATATAAAATAGCTCGTTATCTAACAAGTCAATTTTTTTTTTGCCTAAATAGTTAAAATGGCCCTTACTTGAAATCAAAAACATTTTTTGTGAATAACAAAAAATTGGTATCCCCACCTTCTTTATTTTAATCCTCTCTGTAGGTATCTTGGGAATGACTGAGCTCTGCATTCAAATTTTCTTTCTCTTTTTTTAAAAGTTATTTGTTGATGATCAGTCACTTGCCATGTCTTTAATGTGTATGAGTTCTTTATTAGGAAAACCTTGTGAATCTTAAATTCCCAAGCCTCTAAAATTCTCACAGTCCCATGATAGGTTAAATTATAATTTTCTTATTTGTTTCACCATGTCTATGGATTCCTTTTTAAAAGTTGCTAGTGAGTATAATAAATTAATGAGCCCTAGGATCTAATAGCTGAACATAATACATTGTAGTAGGAGGAACCAAATCTCAAAAGCTCCATTGATAACTTTTCAGTAGTTTCCATGTCTTTCTCTCTTTTATTAATTATACTGTAGCTGATTCACAATAAGTTATTAATTTTTTGTATTTAAAATCAGCTCAAGGCATAGTATTTATTATTTTCTGAATAAAGTAAAAACCTAGCTCATTTTACAAGTTTTTGATTATGTCTGAGTTCTTTATTAAATCACCGCTCTTTCTTTGCATTTGTTCTTTTCAGTTGCCAGGCAACTCCTGTGATACTTAGCAAAAATATGCTGAAAGGATTTTTTTTAGAATAAAATTAGTAGACGCATAGACCCCTTGTAATGATGGATATTACAGTTGTTCAGATGTAAAATTAGCCACCGTGAATGAAGGTTATTATTTAATGTTATACTAAATGTGACTTTCTGTGCAATTGTAAGCTGGGTCTCTCACCTACAATTTGTCTAAATTGCAAAGAATATCTTAATTCCTGATTTAAAAAGAAAATGAGGTTGATAAAATATAACAGTGACTCTTTTATTGAGTTTAAAAAGGTGGATGATGATAAATGAATCCACCCAAGCATTTTTCTCACTGATTCAGACCACTGTGCCTGGCAGAATGTCTCAGGGAATACATAGCATTCTTTCCATTTGAGATTTCCTATTGAGGTAGTAGTATCCATAAGGCCATTGTGGGGATTTGGCTCACTCAGTTACTTCTAGGTTTCTCACTCCTGCTTCCTCGCATAAAGAGGCAATTCCAATAAGCTAAATCTTGTCATCTGATTAATATACTATTACATTTTGAAATTTTGAAGAATGCTGGGAATATTAATGAATAGGTCAAATGAGATGAACTTTACGAAAGAACTTTTGATACTTTCTCCACGTTTAGAATTTTGTTGTGTGATATTAGCCACAGTTGCTAATTTAGTTGATTTCACTGCTGTCCAGAATGTGAAACCACTGACAATTCAATCAAAATTTCTCTTCAGTTTTCAGTTTCATCGTTTGATCCTGGTGGTTGTTGTCATGTCAAAGTTAATAAATGCAGTATAAGACCTGAGAATGGCTTCTGTCCCCCAAGTTTTATTCAAGAACTGGTTGTCATTTTCTATGACTGCAACAGTGTACATAGATTGAAAGATAGGAGTCATATTTTTGCATTAATGGACATCCTCAATTAGAAGCCTGGTAGATTTAGATTACTGTTCTAATAATGGTGGCCCTTCTATCACTGATTTAAATAGCATTCCCTTGGCCTGAATTTTGAGCTGTGGTCAATTTCTCCCATTTTTCTATATGTTAAATTTTTCCACCTCAGGCAGACTTTTTCCTTAAGTCTCTAAAGCTGTCCAAATGCATTCCCTCTTTAAATATAAAATATATAAGTAATCAATTATTTTGTAAATGTTTGCCTCTTCTGAGGGACTTTCCAGTGGCTGTCCTTCCTGTTTCAACTGAATTTCCAAGAATGTCCTTTGCACCTCCTCCTCAGCCTGTTATTTCCATCCTCCTACCCCTGAGAAAGTTTTCTCTAGAAGCAACAGTTGCTAACTCAGTTGATTTTGCTGCTTTCTAGAATTTTTTTTTTTTTGCAGTCAAAGTCAAGTTTACTTATGGTCCTATTTACATGGCCAGGAAAAAAAAAACCAAAAAACAGCAACAGGCACATCAGGATGGGGACTGAAACAGCTCACAAACAACACAGGTGCTATTTGTTACTGATGTCTCTGGCTTGGATCAACATGCAAGAATGAAGATATCAGTTGCGCTCATTGTTTAATAAGAAAATACTGCTTTTTCCCTAGGACTTTCTAGAGGATGGGTTATACATGTCATGAGTATGATATGAGCAGGAGACATCACCTTTGCCTAGCCCTTTTGTCTGAGAGGGGCTTGATTTCAAGGAAGGAGTCTCAACCAAATACCCAGGGATTTGAAGGCAATTAATTTTTCTTACAAACAACGGGAGTGGGGAAGCATGATAAAGAGGAGACAGATACTATCGTCAAGGTAGAGCAGTCAGCTCAGTTGGACACAGAGGGTGGCAGGCCAGGATGCCAGGTCTGGATGATTTTTGGCTTTAGGGAAGTCTTTGGCTCTTCCTCTTCCTCTATGTCACTGTCACACAGGTGCATCATGACACTTGGGGTGGACTCAGTCCCTGCGTGGAGCTCATACTTCTCTCCTGGTCCTAGTTTGGCCACGGCATAGAGGAGGTTGTAGTTGAGCACGGGCTGATGGGCTGCCAGCCCATGGGTGGTGAAGATGGGGCGAGATGAGGAACTGCTTGGCAGGCTGGGGCAGTGCCAGGTGCAGCTTGTCTCCTTCTGTCTCTGGGGTCTGAACTTGTGGGAAGTACAGTTTTAATTTTTTCCCTCTGAACTGGGATTCATGAAGCTCTACTGGCTCGGGCTGCAGGTTTAGGGCTGCTAAAGTTTATCCGGACACATCGGAAGCTTTTAAATAGCTGGAAAGTCACTCAGTCATCGTAGGTCCGGAATAGCCCTTCAGATTTTTCCTTGCTCTCTTCTCCTTCAAACACAGATTGATGGACGTTGTATGCGAACAGGGAATTGGGGAGGTCGTTGAAGTCAGTGATCGCTTGAAAGGCTTTTTCAGCAAAGCACCATGATGGCCCAGTCTCTACACAGCAGAGTAAGAAAAGTCCTCTGTCCTCGGGGACATGACCTAATGGCCCCAGGCTCCTCATGCCAATAAAGTAGGTGTGGGTGAGATTCCAGTGTAGAATTCGATGTTCAAGGCACAGCTGTGGATGTCGGCAGTGAACAGGGCGGGATGATCAGGAGGAGAGGGATCAGAAGCGGTATGGTCATCATGTTAGGGTCCACCCAGGAAAGAGAAGGCACCTCAGTTTGGATATTTAATAGTGAGTTCAGCAAAGGGGCTGTTTCCAAATGAGTAGGCAGACCAGGTTGGGTCCACAGACTGTGCTGTCACTGTTCCTGGACCTGAATCAGCCCTGGTGTCTGGAGAGTATAGGCTGCCTGCTTTCCAGAATTTGATACCATTGACAATTGAATCAAAATTTCTCTTCAGTTTTCATTTTCATCATTTGATCCTGTTTACTCACCAGTTTTTTTGAATGATTTTCAGGGGCACTTTTCAAACAAGTAGCTGCTTGAATATCAGCATTATTCAAGAATGTGATTTTGACCTTTACCACCTCACTGTATTTACTTTCCCTGAGTAATTTAGTTACTATCAAGTTTCTACAACCATTAGTTTGCTCATGACCCTAAAAGTGTTTGCCTGTGAGAGAGAGAGACAGAAACAGATACAGAGGTCACAGTTTAAGTCTATTTCCTTAGCTCCAGAGCTATTCAGGGAAACTTCTTTGAATTTACTAGTGTAGAGGGAATAAAATTTTTAAAATAAACATATTCCAACTGAACTCATTCTCCCTCAATATGTTTTGACATTTTTTTATTTTTTGTTCAGTGAATATTTTTATATAATTTTCAAGCTTAAATTCTGACCTCATTCTTGATTCCTTACTTTTTTCTGTTCCTAAAATGACCATAAATATTTTTCAAGTCTGTCTCCCATTTTCTACCATACTTTGTTTCTACCATAACACTTCTTTATATATATATATATTTTTTTTCTTTTCTTTTTACTTTGATGGTACTAGTGATTGAACTCAGGGCCTTTGCATTGAGCTACATACCAGACCTTTTTATTTGTTTATTTTTGAGACAGGATCTCACTAAGTCACCTAGCCTGGCCTTGAATTTACCTTTCTCTCTCTCTCTCTCTTTTTTTGTTTTTTTTTGGTACTGGGGATCAAACTTGGGACCTTAAGCTTGTGAAGCAGGCACTGGAACCACTAAGCTAAATCCCTGGCCCTTTTACTTTTCTCTTGACTGAGCCTCCCAGAGTGTTATTGGGATTCAGACCAAGCCTAGCTTACCATGAAACTTTTAATCACCTCTTTCCTCGTGGCTTAGTCACATATCTTCAGAGACAAATTTTATGCTATCAAACCCTTTCTTCTTATATTTTCTTATATTTGTTTAAACAGGGACCAATTAAAATTTTTAAAAAGGTGCTTTTTTCATTTTATATAGTGAGATGTAGATTTTTAAAAGAAATCATTAAATTAAAACAAATAAATATACTTGGAAGTTAGGAGTAACACGTAATTTTCCTAGTTAGATAATAGCAAATGTACATCCACTTGAGTAGGACTACTGAAAAACACTCTTTTTCATTGATATGGAATGAGGGGATGTTTTTATATCCATCTAGAGCCGAACTTAGTTATGGTTCATAAATTTGCCAAATCCAAGGAATTTCAGAAATCCTACTAACACAAGGTTTGACTTTGCATATGATCATCTCACTGTTCTAGTTTACAGAAGTGAAACAAACTTCCATCTGTTGTGTTTTTAAATAGTGTTGCTTTCTTTCCCCTGCCAGAATTAATTATGAATGATTCTAGAGAGATTTAGTACCTGTTCTCCAAAGACAAATTTCAACATTCAATTTCAACTTCTCCCTGATATGAGACATTTCAGTATTAAAAGTGCATTTGGCATTATGTAATTCTGAAAATTTTCTTGTTCATTCAAAACATTTGAGACACTATATACTACTACTAATTGATGTGATTCTTCTTATCCAGGATTTGTGACTTATTGATTGGTTGCAATGTGGTAGTGATTCTTATATTAACGATGTGTGTGTGTGTGTACATTCATGACTATGGCTATGATAAGCAGAATATTTTAAAAGGGAGTAGCAAATACCAGAAAAAAATGTCAGGCCTCTATGTGAGAGATAATAGCTTGTTTTCTGTTTCTTCATGGTATATTAAATGAAGGAGAAAGAATTAAAAGGGAAAGAAGAGAAGGAAAAGGACTAGGAGAAGTAAAAAATTTTCTCAGTATAGAATATAACTCTCCGGGAACATTGTTAATGGAAAACTGGAGCTGAAAACAAAATACAATAAATTGAAAAGTTAATAGAGGAGAAAAGGTAGAGACAGTGAGAGGAAACTCTTAAGAAACCTGATAGTTAAAAAACAAAGAAATTACAAAGTAGCTCAAGAGAAACAGGATTGATTAAAAACAAAAGCAGAGTCTTGCACAAAAATAAGAATACTTTCTGAAGACAAGAGAATAAACTCTGTTGTTAAAAAATTACTTTGTCAATTTTTCAAGATTTTCTCCTATTATAATCAATCCTTTGCTGAAGCAACACCAACGTGAGTGTGCATAGTTTCAATGTATCCAGACCAAGGATTTTCCCACCTGAGAACTACTGGGAAAGGTACTCCATTGGGCAGAACCTCAATCCTGCTGAGTCACACATAGGAGGAATTTGGGGGAATGTAATGTCTTCCTAAGATTACGGAGAGGTGTTGATGCCTTGAACATTTTCAATAGATTATCATTTCTTGAAGGCAAGGCCCATGTCCATAGTTCATTTGCATTATCATCAGCATCTGAGACCAGTGAGAAGAATGCAGAATTTGAGCTGAGGAGAGGCTTGAGAAAAGGACATGAAAGAACGTGTCCAGGGTTCCTTTCTACCTCTGTCTCCATGTCCTTTGTACAGTCTCCTAAATCAGAAAGACTCAAAATTTCTGAATATTTATTATTTAATGTACTCATTTAATGTGTAATAAAATTCTTACTGTTGTTTATTTTTAACTTCTACATAAAAACATAAAAATTGTACATATTAATGAAGTACCTTATAATATTTGAATACGGGTAATTTTCCATCAGGTTAAATGTAACTATCTCCTCAAATATTTACCATTTATTCATGGGGAAATCTTTCCAAATCCTTTCTTCTAGCTTTGTGAAATGTACAGTTCAGTACTGTTATTTATAATCACCCTACCTTGCAAAAACACCCAGAACTTCTTACTTCTATTTAACTGTAATTATTACCCATTGATCAACCTGTTACTAGCATACTCTCCTAGGCCCACTTTTCCCAGCCTCTGGTAACCAATACTCTACTCTCAAGTTCTAGAAATGACCTTTTTAGATTTTACATATGAGTGGGATCATTCTATACTTTTGATATTATTCATGATGGACATAGATTCCAAGAGATAGATTCCAGAATCTTGTACATGAGAACAAAGAATTACAAGTTACATACATGATGGTAAGGAAAAAATAGCTACATTTATTGAAATTAATGAGAGAAGTTGCACTCAGAGCTAGCAAGTTCCTGCTAGCAGAAACTTTAAAAAGTGGCACAAGCAGGAGAGAAAAGCAGTGTGCTGCAACAGGGAGAAAGGAAAGGAGGTAAATTAGACTTTCGGATTTGACAAACAGTGCTCCATGCCCAAGGTGCTCTCATGGGGTCTTTCAGGGTACGATTGATACAGTGATGCGTCATCTTGGTTGTGTCTACTGCACATGACCTTTGCCGTAATTTACTCAGTTATAATTACATGCATGGTATGCATATATAATTGCATGTATATGTATGAATCTTTAATGAATTTCCAGTCAGGAAAGGTCTTGCAAATGTATGTAATATATACGTGCCCTTGGCTAGAACTTTAGGAATTTCCTGATTCCTTGTTATTCTTTTTTTAAATTAATTTTATTGGTACATTTAAGGTATACAATATAATGACATTCAACCTTGGAAATAGGCACCTTTACATAATCCATCTTTGTTCTCATTTTTTCCCCATTCCTCTGGCCTCCCTTTAACCTCTCCACCCCTCCCTATCTACAAAAACTTTGTTTCTATTTTTTCTTTTTCTCCTAATAATTAAATTCCCTTCTTTATTTCCCCTACCCCTCCAACTTCCCCTTCCCCTTTGCACCTTTTCTTCCTATTTCACATTATCTATTATACCTTTTAGTCCTTATTTACACTTTCAGTTTCGCACACTAGAGA
>NW_004624736.1:32977716-33042801 GCF_000247695.1 Heterocephalus glaber | reverse complement strand
AATGAATAATTGATAATTTGAAATAGGAAGAAACGGTCCAAAGGGGTAGGGGAAGTGGGAGGGGAAGGGGAAAGGAAAGAAGGGAAAGAAAAAATTATGAGAAAAGAAAAAAATGGAAACAAAGTATGTAAATAGGGAAAGGTGGAGGGGGTGAAGGGCGCACAGGTAATGGGGAAAAAATAAGAACCAAGATACATCATGTACAGGTAGAAGCACCGAATGATAAATGTAAATGCATTGTATACCCAAAATGTACCAATAAAAGAATTTAAGCAAAAAAAAATTGACTAGTTTCAGGTTAGAGTTATATTTATAGTTACATTCTCGTAGGCCAGTGGTGGCAAACCTATGACATGTGTGCCTCATCAGGCTCTTTGTATCATTGCAAGCTCTACAAATCACTGTCTTGGACTAATACTGTATACTTTCTTTCTCTCTTTTCTAAAACCATCAGTAGCTCCTTTTCCAAATGATGACTTTAAATCCTACTTCAGGGAGACCGTAGATGCAATCCTAAGCATCTCCCATCACAGCTCTCACCACCATATCTAAACAGTAGCCATTAACAATTCTTATGTACTCTGCTTTCTCTTCTGCGGCAGTGGGTGAGATCTCCATGTTAATAGCTAAGGCTGACTTCTCCATCTATGTCCCTGCAACCCATCTCTCACACTTCTGCAAGGTTGTTTTTTTAGCAGTCTACACACTTCATCCTACAGCATCAGTTTTTCCCATTTTACTACACGATTCCAACTTGCAGAATGCCATTTTTTCTACCTTAAAAAAATATCTTATGACTCAGCTTGTCTCTTTAGCTACCAACCTATTTATTTTCTTCCCTTGACAACAAAGTTGTAGGAAATAATTATGTATAGTTACTGTCTCCCAGTTCTCTCTCTTGAACTCACTCAAATGAAGAGTTAATCCTTATCACTCCAAGTGTTCTTTTCAAGATCCGGTGATCACTTGTTAGTTTGTATTTTACTTGAACTAACATCCAGATTCCTCTGTTGTTCTTTACTGAGTTAGCAGGACACACGTTCTCCTGTATCCTGAGGGATCCTGGTTATTCTCTTACCTCACTGGCTATCCTTAATTTCTTTTCCTGATCCCTCTTTATATTTTCTAATCCCTTCAATACCCTAGGTTTTAGTCAATGTATTTTCTCTTCTCTCATTATACTCACTTTTTTGGTGATATCATCCAGTCTTACATTTTCAAATCTCTCTGACTTTTTGATCCTAACTCTATAGATCTATCCAGGATCTCTCTAAATTTCAAATTCACATATTAAAGTATTTATTTGGTTATATACTGGAAATATAACACTAAAACATGTCTAAAAATTCACTCATTCCTCACATTTAAGCATATCCTTCATACTGACTTCCATGTTTTAGTTAAAAACAATTCCATCCTTTCAGGTGCACAGAACAAAATCTTTGAATCATTCTTGAGTTTTCTCCCTCTTGAGACTACTCCATACCTAATCCATTGCAGAGCCTGTCAGTTCAACTTCAAGCACTTAAGTATATAACAGAGAGATCCCAACACACCAATTCCATTACTGCCAACTTGGTCTAAAAGAGGCGTGTCCAATTCAAACCCCAAGAGCCACATGCAGACATGGACAGCTAGTAATGGGGCCTCACAAGAACCTATTTTTATGCCTTGCTTACTAGGTGCTCAAGCATGAGCTACATAGGCCATAAGAGAATGCTATGTAAAGGAGGGCACAGTGCAATGCACACTCTGCCTCCTGCATCCTTCTCACACAGTCAGGCAAATGGAAACCTTGCCTGTGTCACACATGCTTGTGTGACTTGGCAAATGCAGTGATCACTGATAATGATAGTTTAATCTCCCTACACATGTGTGTGTTTGTAAAGAGATGTGTTTATTGTCATTAAGCAGACATGTAAATTTTTATTAAGCTTGAGCCTATGTTATTTCATTTTAATGTTACAATATAATATAAAAAAGAGGTTTTGTTTTTTATATATATATTATCTATATTATATATTTTATTCATGGCCTTAAACAACTTATCTTCACTTAGTGTAGCCCAGGCAAACCAAAAGTTTGGATAGCTGTGGTCTAAGATAGTATCATCTGACATCTGATTATATATGTAGCTTTCTAATAATTCTCCCATCTGCCTTTCCTCTTCTTCTTTCACCCTCTCTGTATCTGCATTCCTATCTGCATCTATATCTATATCTATATCTAATCTATATCTATATCTGCATCTGTATCTATTGTATTAGTCAGTTTGTCCTTGCTAGGACAAAATACCTGACACCTGCAAGGTAAAGGAGGAAAGGTGTTTGTTCATTTGGTTATTTATTTATTTATTTAGGTTCATAGTTTCAGAGATTTTGGTGTACAGCTGATTTTAAGGCAGAAATAACATGGTACAAAGGGTTAAGAGAGGAAAGCTGCTCAATCCATGGCAGCAATGAAGAAGAGAGAAAAGAAAGGAGTCTAGAAGCAGATTCAGGTTGGAATTCATAAAATAATCAATCCATTGATAAGTACACCCCACATGACCCAGTGACTTCAAAAAGTTCCATGTCTGCACACATTAGAATTTTTGGAAGCATTTTAAATGTAGACTGTCCTTCAATCCTAAAATATATCTAATAAATAGAATATATCTAATATAGCTATATTAGATGTTATCTAATATATTCTAATATATTATTCTAATATATCTAATATATCTAATATTGTAATATATCTAATATATTCTATATTAGAATATATCTAATAATAAAATGTATCTAATTCAAGAAGAAAAAACATTAAACAGAATAGCATATTACTTCTATATATTCTCAAATGTGTCACGGTGTTTGACACTAAGTTTGGAGAATTGGAATTAATCATAAGACTATCCCATATATGAGACTATCCCATATATGTAATGATTCATAGATCACTTCCAGCCATTTTAAGTTTGTAAACTTGAGGTTTCTCTAATCCTCAAAAAGTGTGCTTTCTTTCTTATTAATTTGTATATAAATCATTAATGACATACTAATTGCAGATACCTTCCTGTTTTCATATAAACAATGAAGAATGAAAACATTTCAGTAGATTTAGTGAGTCATTTGATGAATTTTCATCACCATAAAATATTTAAATACTCATTTATATATGATGATTGTCATGTTATACCAGATCACTTTTAATATAAATATCAATTTTAATATAAATACCACTTTTATAATTTGAAAATGTGTGTTTAGTTGCTTTTGAAATGGTGTCTATCTCTTGAAGATTTTGAGTCAGATGTGTTCCACATTGTATGTACAGGAAATGATTATATGTGTCAAACAGATAATCTTCTTAGAATTGTCAGTTCTCAAATGCAGGGATAATATAGCTAGTACCTTATGAATATTTCATTTGGAAGCTCCACTGGATGCCTGATATGTCAATCAATTGATTTGAGCATAATCTTGACCCACATATATAGTGACTATCCATTGGTCTCAAGGGTATTTGTACACTGTCTAGTTAGTTATTTTCCTTGTGACCTTATGTTACAATTATTCCCTGTATTAGTCAGTTTTCCTGTTGCTGGACCTAATACTTAACATCCACAACTTAAAAAAGAGGTTTATCTTGGTTCACAGATTCCATGGTTTAAGTCCATTATCAGCTGGCTCCAAGGCACAAACAGTAAGTTAAGGGCCTGTTTGAGGAAAGCTCTTTATTCTGGCCAGGACTCAGAGAAGGGAGCTGGGGAAAAGAATATACCCTTCCAGGCTACTCCTTCAGTAACATGCTTCTTCAAAGCATGCCCCACATCTGAACATATGAGACTTTGTAGAGCCAATTTACATGTAAACCATAACATTCCACCCCTGGCCCCAAAAGCCTCATGTCTGTCTCATAGAAAATGCATTTAATCCATTTCAAAGAGTTGCCTGTCTTAACAGTTCCAGCATTGTTAGAAAGTCCAAATGCAGTCTATTCTGAGACTTGAGGCAAAATCTTAGTTGTGAGCCCTCAGAAAAAAAAAAAAAAAAAAAGTTAAATACTTCCAACAGTTGCATTCCAAAATGGAAGAACAGAGGAATAAAAGCTAATTGTATCAAAGCAAGACCAAACCCAGCAGAGCAAATATCATATCTATAGTTCCATGTGCAGCCTGGCAGCAGGTTGTAGTGAGATGTACACTCCAAAGGGCTTGGGTAGCCTCACCTCTGTGGCCTTGTTGGTTGCAGCCCAAATGTCCTCTCTCTTGGGCTGGCTCTGCTCACTGCCTGGAGCTTTCCTCAACAGACGTTACACATTTCTGGCATCTTCAACTTCCTGGAGTCCCCACTGAACCTTTGCCTTCACTTTCACAGCTTCATGAATTGCCCTTTCATGGGGTCTGGATAGAGACTGTGTGTGAGCTTGTCCCATTTTTGTCTGTCCTTCCAGACTTTCCTCTGAACTCTGTGTGAAAAACTCCATGACTCCATAACTCTTGCATTCTGCATGCCTAAAAACATAGCATTGCATGGGCGACATCTAGGCCTACCACTAGGGCAGGTGGTAGCCAAGATCTCTTGGACCAGGAGAAAAGCAGCCTCTGTATGTCTCGATGGCTAAGCATGGTGAAATGAATCTCAAGGAATCATTTCCCTGGCTAGCCCTTCTGATGCAGGGGAACCAAGGCTTTACTTCTCAAATGCAAGATTTATGCTTTTGCACCTTTGAGTCTATGATGTGGGGATCTTGCTGATTCCTCAGATGCCTTCAAGCCATCATTTCTCTTTTTTTTGGTACCGGGGATCGAACTTGGGACCTTGCATTTATGAGGCAGGTTGGTGGAACCACTGAGCTAAATCCCTGGCCCTGGCTTCTTTTTAATACTAATTGTTTCAGCAGTCTTCTTCTCAATGTCCCCAACTTTTCAGGGACTTCATTTCTGGTGAAACTTGAAAAATTTTATATCTTTTGTGTCTGCCTGATTATCATTATAAATCTGGATAGAAGCAGCTAGACATATTCATGCCACAGTTTGAATGTTTGGCTGCCTTGAATTTCCTCCACAATATTAGTCCATTGCCTTTCATTTCAGCTTCCTACAAAATCTTAGGATATGGACAAACTGCAGAGGAATACTTTGCCAAAATGAAACAGACATGGGTTCTAGTCCAGTTTTCAATAGAGTACTACTTCTGAAACATCATGAATCTGGCCTTTCCTATCCACATTCCTATGAGCATTTTGTCTTCTAATTTCCAAGAGGAACCATCCACCAATTTCATATTTACAGCATTCTAGAGCTTCTCTAGCCAGCATACTCAGGCCTTTCCAAACCTCTCCCACAAACCAGTTCCAGAGGTTTCAAAACCATGTGATCAGGTATAGTCATAGTGATGAACCTACTTCTCTTGTACCAATTTTCTATATTAGTCACTTTTTCATTGCTGGGACACAATACCCAACACTTGCAATTTAAAGGAGAGGAGAATTATTTTGGTTCACAGTTTCAGTGGTTCCAGTTCATAGTTGGCTGGCTCCAAGGTAGAAACAACATGGGAAAAGGGACTGGTGGAGAAAAGCTGCTCAGCCTATGGTGACTAGGAAGCAAAGCAAGAAAGGAAGAGCCAGGGATAAGAATACATCCTATCAGATCATGTTCCCAGCGACCCACATATTCTGACCAGTCTTCCCTCTGAACACAGGAAAATTTGGGGAGACATTTTATAACTGAACTATAACATTCCCATAGGATTTTTTCTAATTACTGTATTTTGAGAGTAAATCTTTCTGCAAGTTAGAGAAGTGTTGAATATATTGCCAGTGTTCTTTAAAGTAAGAAGATATCTAACAACTGGAAAGAAAAGAATGCTCAGAGTATTCTAGAAAGAAAGGGAGCGAGGAAAATGCTCCTTCAATACTGAGAATGCAATTCAATATAAAGCCATATAATGCATGTCTTCAACTTGCAAGAGCTTATCACTGCTTGTATTGATCTCAGGTAAACAAACTGGCTTCCTATAACTAATTCAGTGTTTCCTGTGAGGTGTACCATAAACATTGCAGTTCAAAATCTTCCAGTCAGAGACATAAGTTTCTTGCTGTTTTTGTTTGTTGGTTTGTTTTCAAGGATATTGGTAGTTTTAAGGGTAGGAAACTGAAGAATGTTTTAATTTTTTTCTTTTTCTTTGTTTCTTTTTCCCACCTTCTGTTTTTCTGGTTGAAAGAACCAACAAATCTTGGGATCTTTCAATTCGTTTTATAATGTTGAGCATCATCTCAAACTTTAATATGCACATGAATCCCTTGAGAGTCTTACTGAAATGTGTTTTGTTTTTATCAGCTCTAGAGCTTGGAGTTCCAAGTTTTCTTGAAATGGAGTAACAACTCTCCACGAAAGGCAGAATATGTGAGTAAAAGAGAGTGAAAGAAAAATTGGGTAGACTTCTAAATTATATTAAATTATATTAAAATTATCTTAAAGGTTAAGAGTTTAAATGGATGGCCAGGTGTGGTGACTCACTCCTATAATCCCAGCCCTTGGGAGGCTGAAGCAGTAGGTTGCTGTGAGTTTGAGGCCAACCTGGGCTACATAGTATTCAAGGTCAGCCTGAAATGCACAGTGAGACCCTGTCTCAAAAAAAAAGAAAAGAGTTTAAATGTGTGATAGGCTTTGCTCTATTAGAGGATCTTTAACGATCCTGTTTCTTCTTGTGGCTGTTTTCAAGTATGAAGAAAAATATAAACAACAGATTGGCTCAAAAAAATTTTTTTCCTGTGAAGTTTGTATTTGTATTTGATACTCAAGCTTTTATTTTTTGTCACTTGCTTTTTATATTTTGGTTCAAAGTGACATTATTATTGACATAAAGGTATTTGATTTCTAGTACTTTATGAAAATAATTGATAAATACAGTATCCCTATATATGAGAGATGGTGTGTTTGTGTGTATGTGTGTGTGTCTGTAGTACTGGCTACCTACATTTATAAAACTGACTGTTCAGTCTTCTTGTCTACATATGTAATTTCATTAGGCAATAGATGATTCACATGCATACTAGGAAGTGTTCCTGAGGCTTCAGACAAGCATGAGTTTCCACCATTCGTTGGGGAAAGATCAAAAGCTTATGATATTTAAGAATGTGTGACATAAGGACAGTGACAGAACAAAATATAAATTTTTCCTGATACCGTCAATCTTAATAAGTACTCCAATTGTGCAACCAGCATGGAAATAATTCCACTTAAATCATTTGAGGTACTTTAAAACATTTCAGATAAGTGGGGTTGTGGATTTCATTTACTAAGATAGTATTCAACTGAGGCATTAGTCATCACATGTTTATATAAAGTTTTCATAATAGATCAGTTAGCTGAAGAATCCAATAAATAGCAACACTATAATATAAAAGCTCACTTGAATAATCAGTACCTGAGACAGGATTGGTAATGCAATTCTTTATTTGTGTAATTTTTTTTGCATATG
This sequence comes from Heterocephalus glaber, assembly GCF_000247695.1. The sequence continues at coordinate 33,035,329 of NW_004624736.1, read as the reverse complement.
TATCATTGGAGATTGTAGTGTTTTCTAGCTATAGGTAAATACTATTTTTATGATCATATTTGTGCTTGGTGCTTATAGAATGATTCATCATTAATTTTCAGCTGGTTTTATAGAATCTTTAAATACTTTGCTGATTAGCCTGTCTTATGATTATTTTGGCTTAGTGATTTGTGTTAAAAATAAAAATAAAAATAAAATTTCTAGTGCATATTTCCTGTCTTTTTCTTTACAGAGTTGAGGGGAATAAGATCTCTTATCCTCTTTCTTTCTTCTCCTTTATCATGGCCCATAAGCCTGCTTACTAAAGCATGTTTCTTCAATATATCTGTGCTTAAAGGATGACTTAGGCAAGAAATGTATTTTTTGGCTGTTTTGTTTTCAGTCTGTAATTTATACCATGTGTGGATATCCTTACTTTTATATTGCATACGTATTCCTCTTTATTTAATTTCATTCATATCTGGTATCATACGTTCAAATTGTTACTATATTTCCAATCTAAAAGAACTTTAAAAAATTAAATCTCTGATGATATGATAGTCAATTTAATGTATCTCCATATTTATGATGAAAGTAAGTTATGTAGTGTTACAATCATTAAATTTTTATTAATCAAAATATTTAAAAATTGAAGTGGTATAATTCAGTGATTCAGACTGAAGCATAATCTTTTTAAATTCCTCATTTTTTAACAAACCCTTATTCTTATCTCAGAAAATAAGTTATTTCCATATAAATGATTGTTTTTTAATGATTTGGAATCTTACAAGAGAGTATTCAATTAAAAAAAAACCATGGTTTAGGAGCCAGTCACATATGTTTTTAATACTTCTTTATTGTTTCTCATGATAGAAAAGAAACTTGGAATAAAAATAGAGGTCCTAAATTGTCCAGTGAACTCTCCTAAGCAAAAGTTACATTGCCTGTTATACTTCAGTTAAAATATCCCCAGTTATTAGTTATTTGATTTGCTTTTCACATTGCCTGTATAACAGGTGTCAGTGAGCAGATAGGAATCTATTAGACATCAGTGTTTCATGACAGTAAGAGACAGTGGGGTAAAAGTTCTTTATTATCAAACTAAAAACAAAAACTGAATTCTCCTCCCTTGAGGGAAAAGTGAGATCCTTTCAATCATATAGTTCCATTAAAAGATCAATAGAGACTTACTTACTTCCACATATGTTCCATGTCATAAACACCAAGAAAAACATTTTTTAAAATTCTCTATCTGGTGATATACTAAATCTGTGAATATTCCGTCCATCCAAGTGTACAATTAATGTTTTATTGATTCTGTGTCTAAAATCATCAATTTATTTGCCTATGGTATACGTATGATATGAGGTTTATATTTTTATTTTGTTATTTGGTAATATGAATAGGTTTATATGATTATATATTAGAGGACTTGGACTAAAATAATGTCTTATCCTTAAAAGTATTTCCATCAATTAGTATGTTATGATCAAACAATATTTTAGTTTTGATTTACTCTCAAATACAAAATGCTTAGATTTCTAGGTTCTATAAGGTAGTAATGCAAAAGGAAAAAATCTAATAACCTACCGATGTATATATTTTTTATCAAACTAGTGACCAGGCACTTAGCAATCTCAGAACAATTTTCTGGCCAGTAAATATCATCTTTTGAAAAACAATATGGTGAATTTATTGACAGTACACGGCAATCTCCTTCACAGAATTCACTGTGGATTAGTCATCGACTTTAGTTCTCAAACTCACAAATGGAGGTTTAATTATGGGATTTCTATGAAATTTAACTCTTAGATAGTTTCACTTGAGTGGTAATTGCTTTATGACAAAATTCAATCTTAAAGTAAACTCTTCTATGTACCTTTTAGCTTTATCTTAATTTCCTTCTGGCTTTTGTTCCCTGCTGAATTGCTTAAGACGACTACAGATATAGTTCATCAAGTCTATGACTGCAAAGTGTTTCCGTTCATATAATTTATGTGAAATGCAGTACCCATGGTTGGTGTATTTAGATATTGTTTAAAACATCTATCAGGCCAAGGCAACCATGACTTTGCTGTTGAAACAAAGGAAAATGTTTTAGAGAATAAGCATGAATATGCTGCCAACAGTGGAATTCAATGTAAAACATATAACAGTCTTCAAGTGTTCTTTGTATTGAGTTATATTTATATCAACAATGAAAATATTTACAGAAATAATTACATAGAAAATAAGAGATGTTGTAAGTATAATTAACATTACTGAACATTATTAACAGTTTTCAGGGGTGCTAGGAATAATCATGCTAAAGAAAATATTCTAAATTTGAAACATAATATTAAATACTATGTGATAAAAGGTGGGGTTTTTTGTCTTTTCACAATTGGAATGTAAGCACATTACATTTAGTTATTGTTTTTTTTTCAGATAAGTACTTGTGACAAGACAGTGAAGAGAAATTTTCCTGGTGAAGGAAATAGATTTTTCTCTGTATTCTTGTCTCTTCATTTATCAAATATGTGAAAGATATGTCCCACAAGATCTCACAGAATTTCTTCTATGATAGAGCCTTTCAAAAGCCATACAGAATCTGGCATAAGTATTTGATTGCTATGCAAGCACTTACAAATGTGCACTAGTTTACTATCCAGTGTTACACCATAGAAATTTCTGAGTGTTGCTCACTTTTCTATTTTTGTAGCATATGAAATCTCTTCTCATTACTTACTGTATTGTTATTAAGCTCAGGTATATTCCTGAACACAGGTGGTGCTGGATGGACCTCTTCCCCTCCTCTTTACTCCACAAACTGAGTATTAGCTTTTGTTTCAAGCTAGGCCCAACCCCTTATTAACACATCTGTTCAAAATTGCATCTTGATATTGTGATAAAGCAAGGGTGAATTTTAAGAACACAAACATATACATATATACTCAATGTTACCCCTGGAACTTCCTTTTCTTCACAATGTTATTGCTTACCTCTTTTGAGAAGTGTCATACATATATTATTAATCATAGGCAGGTCTGCTGTAAAGCAAGAGGGGCACATACATATTGCTCAAAGTTACTAAACTCTGGAACAGGAGGTTCTTTTTTCAGCTATTGCTCTGGGCTACATGTCAAGATCCTTCTTTACTTGCCTTACTAGCTGCTTTTTCCATCACACTTGAAAGCCACACTTTCCAATGCTTCTTCAGCTCTTGTTCCCCATTTAGTTGTAATTCTAAGACCTCTTAATTTACCAGAGGCTTGAGAACATTAGAATGAAAAATACACAATGACGAATTCAGATTTGGGGTTTGCAGACATAGTTGAGATCAAAGAAGGGCAGAAAGAAACATTAGTTTCTCTTCACTAGTCCCAACTCCAGCTCTGTTTTTGGTAAAAATACAAAATTATTCGAACTCTAAGTGAGTGATTTTTCTTTTTTAAAAATTTCTTTATCTCACAATAGAAATAGAGTAGCAACTCACCATAAGATTTACTCAGCTAATATTTATACACTAAGAAAACTGCAGGATGTCAGCGGTATATAACAATAAAAAATATAGATATAGAATGGTCAATTACTCTTTGATCTTTTATCTCATAGGTCCCCTTCCCTTTTCTCCTCAAATCTTATCTGTCGCTTGAAGATATGATGTCACATTAAAACTGTCCAAAACGCAGTTGTCTTGTTCTTACAGGAGGAAGGAGTTTACTAATAGTATATAGGAATGAAAAGAAAAGAGCTTCATTAAATGTAATATCCCTCATAGAAAAATGTGCTATCTACTGCATAATTCCAGATAATGTATTTATTGTCATTACATACTATTTACTTGAGAAATGTGATTATCTAGAGGAATGTGCATTGCAGTCAGATGATGTATTTATGACCAGAGACACATTTGTGTGCTCCTGTGAGACATGGTGGTGGACTATTTCAGTGCAGATAAATGATTTGTGACTGATGGTAGTAGTTTGGAAAATGCAGACGCTAATTAAGTTATATGTTTTACAGTATATTTTGGCATGAAAAATTATTTCTAACAAGCCCCAGGCTTGTTGAGGTAGCCTGACTATTAGATCCATTTGTTCATTTCTTACCATATCCATGGGCAATCTTGGTAGCCTTCATTAACTCATATCTATTCAAGAACTATATTCAAGAACTTTATACTTTTTTGCAAGGCTCTTCTAAATCTAATGTATTTTATCTCGTGTATTTTATTACTTAGTAAGACAAAATTGTTTTCCCCTGGCTCCTTCCTACCATAGAACCTATGCCTTTTATTGCTAACTCATACCACCTTTGTAAATTGAACACTGTGTCTTCATTACTTTCTTCATTACTGGGACAAAAAACCCCAACACCCACAGTTAAAAGGAGGAGAAGTTTATTTTGACTCCGTTTATAGAGGTTTCAGTCCATACTCAGCTGGCTCCAAGGCAGAGGTGCATGACAGAGGAGAAGCAGCTCCCAACATGGCAGACAGGAAACAGAGGGATTAAAGGAGAGGGGCAATAAACCCTTCCAGACCACTCCACCAGTGACCCACCTCCTCCAACCAGGCTTCACCTCCCAAATCACATGTAGCTATAAACTCATCAGGGAACTGATCCACTGATTAGTATCACACCCATGATCCTGCCACCTCCTAAAAGCTCCATGTATGAGTGCATGAGGCTATACAGGAACATCTAGATATAGACTGTAATACAGTGTTACCTGTTTTTTTAAAAAAATTATTTTCTTGCTTTCTTTTAAAAGAATTATAATTCTCATTTAAGGACAGTCTACATTATGCTCCTTTAGTTAACTCATCCATATTTATTTCAGTCCACAGTGGGTCCTGACGTACTCAGGTAGATACTAAATTATGTAGCACCTGATATTGCTCTTCATTGCTTCCCTGAAAATGACTGGGATGAGAGGGCAGTTTTTATTTATTTTCTGAATATGAATGACATGTCAAAAATTTATATCTGTTTTATACTTAACTCCACAAGAACGCTGAAGTGTTAAGTTTTAACATACCATTTGTATTATTGAGAAAATTAAATCACCTATTCTAAATTACTAAGGCAGGCTCTCAGAACTAGGAGGTAGTTGAAGTGAGACTCAAACTGACTTCTCTCTAATTCTAAAACCTGTTTCCTTTCCATTATACCATAATTTCTCTGATTAAATGGTTTGCTTCTTAATGGAAAATGCCTATCCAACATTTCTTTTGTATTCTCTTCAAGTCTTAACTTATAACTGTGTAGGGAACAGGTAAAGGGGATGTTACTAGAACCTCTGCAGTTACGTCCTGGTCTCCTGCGAGCCACGGCAGTACACGGCGAATTACAGGAAAGGTAGAAAAATGAGACTGAGAAGAAGCTGAGCTTTGGGTCTGATCCGTGCTGCTCTGGGCAGCAAAGATGAAAGCCCTCCTCTTACCGCACCTTTTATTCAGTACATGGGGAGAAACAAATGTAACAAATGACTTGCAGAGAGTTCAGTACATCCTGCATAAATAAGATGGAACAATCCAAGAACAAGGAGGAACTGAGTAGATGTTTGTTCCTCCCAGGATGTTTTCAGCTCCCAGGATGTTTCTTGTCCTGGAGAATCACAGCATCACCGGATCATTGAGGTCTCAGTTGTGACTGGAGGCCAAAATGGAATTGTGTCTGAGAATTCCGTAGCTGGGCTGTAGGCAAGAGAAGTAAGCTAACCAAATTATTTTACCCTAAAATTATGTAGCATTGCTCCCGACATAACTGTGCAAATAATAGGAAGTGATAAATCTTTGTTAACAAATAAGCAAAATATTTTTTAAAACACCAATTTATCCTTACAAGAACTAGGAATAGCATTTGTCTCTTTGCAAAGTTACAGTGTAAAAGATGATGGATTTTCAGAGACAAATTCACTCTTTTTCCTACTAACTGTTGTGGACTGAATACTTATCACCTCATTATTATAAAATGAAATCATAATAAACCTGCTGTGTGATGATATTAGGAGGAGGGGCCTTTGGGATGTAGTCAGGACATGAGAATGGAGTGCTCACGAATGGGGTTAGAGCTCTTAAACAGATGAAGAGGCCGGAGTGCTCTTTCCACCAGGTGAGGATACAAAAAGTAGCCATCTGCATGCCAAGAATACCGCCTTTGCCAGGAATTACTAAGATCATGATCCTGAACTTCCCAGCTTCCAGAACTATGAGCAGTACATTGCTGTTGTTTGAGCTTCCAGTCCATGGTACTCTGGTACAGCAGCCCACATTACCTAAGATACTGATTTGTACATGTGGGTCCTTCTACCTCAAATTTCTTTTTTTCTCTTTTCTGCCTTGTAAAATCACACTTATCTTTGTCTTTAATAACCTAGTTTAAATGTAATTTCCTTTGTGCAGTGTTCACTAAGCCCTCTCTTCGCGGCAGACTGTTTGCCCTGGAATTTGTGTTCATTGTGACCTTATTTTTAGCAATTGTCCACTTAAAGGTGAGGAACATATATTTTCTCTGGGTACTTACAGTGCCTTTCAGTGCATCTCAGCCCAATTCCGCATTATAAATTGAGTTATTCTCCTACTGTAATTTCTAGATTATAGGCAAAAGAATGGATAGTTGTTATTCATTATTCTAAGTTAATTCTCATGATTATTTTAGTAAAAAGGAGCAAACTCTTTATTGTGGAAGAGAAAAAGAGAAGAGAGTTTTACCTCACACATCATACTTTCTACTTTGTCACTCCTTGTCAGATTTCTCAGGAAAAATTGTAAACAGTGATGAGACTTCCTGTTACATTATATGGTTAATTTGGCTCATATGAATGATGCACAATCCCTCAGTTGTTTTTTTCTTTTAGTCCTGGGGATTGAACCCAGTGATACCCTATCACTGAGCTATATCCCTATACCTTTTCCTTTATTCTCCTTATTTTGAGACAATATTTTGCTTAGTTGCCCTGGTAGGGCTTAAAATTGTAGTACTCTTACCTCAGGCTCCCTCAGTGCTAAGAATACAGGCATATGCTACCACTCCCCACTTCCTCTTATGTTCTTGATAACATTTGAATAACATCTTGCTTGTTCTTTCTCTGGAACTAGTGTAGTGGTTTAAATCAAGAATGTCCCCCAAAGGCCTCATGTGCTCATAGGAATGGCTTTTAGAAGGTGATTGAATCATGAAAGGTATGAAGGTGACTTGCTGTTCGAAGGTGGGGTCTGGTCAGAAGAGGTGGGTCATTGAGGGCATGACCTGCAATGGTATATTACTGTTCCCCCTCACCCCTCTCTCTCTCTCTCTCTCTCTCTCTCTCTCTCTCTCTCTCTCTCTCTCTCTCATCACCATGGTGTGACCAGCTTTCCTCTGCCAGATCCTTCTGTCATATTCCTTCTGCCTCGGACCTAGCTGTCCATGGACTATAAATGTGAGCCAAAATAAATTAATCCTCCTTTAAGCTATAGATGTCAGGCATTGTGTCCCAGCAACAAAATAGTGACTAAGACTAATAGACTCTGCTATCTTTGGTCATACTCCAGGCCCTTATATTTTCAGCACCTAATACAGTGCTTGGTATGTAGTAGATGATAAAACAATATGTAATGATGGAAAGAAGGGAGAAAGACTGATGTTTTGATTTCTAGAGGTAAAAGGCTGTTTCTCCCATGGGTTCTACATTCTGTGTCTTACTTGGTTAATAATGAAAATATCTGCTTAATCACTTATTTTTATAATTGATGTAAGGATCCTATGGAAGAGTTGTATCAGAATTCACAACTAAAATATTTTGTCATTAATGTTCTAACACAGAGTTCATAGCATTTGGATAGTAAATTGATCTTTTAAGAATATGTGCTGTGTGAGATCTGTAGAGAAAGTGAGTAATCAGGCAGGGAATTACCAATCTCTTTCAATTGAACATGCAAAAAACCACAATATGCCTACATGTTCCTGTAAAAATATACAGTTCCCTCTAGGGTAATTCAGCCTTGATATTTAAAAGTGTTCACAATCACATTTGAATTTAAACACAATTGAACATATCCGTAATGTTGCCGATAAGAAGTTGTATTGAGGTTTTTAATTTATAATTTCCCTACTTCTAAACTTGTTTTTATAAAGTTCAGCATTAAATGGGGTTTTTTCTTTGTCATTTATTTGTAATTTCTCTAGATGTCTGCCATATAATAGCTACTTTTGTTTGTTCATATTTATTTTGCTTTGTGACCTGAGTGGAAGTGATTTGGAGGGAAGATTTGTTCTTGAAGATATACGATATCAATGAAATGATGTATACTCCATGCCTTATCTCTTACCAGTTATTTAATGATATGCATAACTATAAGAGATAATGGGGTATTGGGAGGATTGATGGTTTATTTTTCAAAGGTTGGAAACATAGCTAAAACTAGAATTAGAAAAAAATTATTTTGTGTTGCTATTATTTGAATAAACAGCTTCAAATATTTTAGTATTCTTGCTACCTTTGTGGAGCTTCTTTGTCTTTTACCCCCATCTTCACCACAATTAATTCACAGGTACAAGAACAAGATCTTGGAATTGCAGTGCATAGCTTGCATATTACATGCCCTGATCTCTTCCATCATAAAGGAATTCCTTCTAAAGTCCACAGAGGGCCTGGCATCTGGCTGTGCAGCTTATATCTGAGCACTGTCAGTTCATGGCCTTCTCATGGAGATTATAATGGGATTGGAACTGAGAGAAACAAATGGGCTGTACACCCAGTTTTGTATCCAACTCTGCCTATCACAAAAAGGCCAAAGCCCTTTCTGCATCTCATTTTTTTGTGGAATCGCACTAGGGAATCGCACTGGGTCTACACATTGAACTACAACTCTAGCCCACCTGACTTTAAAATCTTTTTGAGGCGGGATATAGCTAAATTGCTAAATTAGCCGTGCTAGGCTCGAACTTGCAATCCTCCTGCCTCAGCCTCCCAAAGTGCCGGGGACAGGGGTCTCTACCACCATGCCTGTCTTGCATCTTGATATTCTTATGTGTAAAAATATAGGGCTAAAATTCAAGCCATCTGAGGTCACTTGTAGATTAGACATTCAGTGACTATATAAAAATATATATTCTTTGTTTTGTTTTGTTTTTTTGGTATCGGGGATCGAACTCGAGACCTTGCGCTTGCGCGGGAGGCGCCAGAGCCACTGAGCTAAATCCCTGGCCCCTAAAAATATATATTCTAATCTGAGGAATGCTACCTCACAGATCCTTATTTTAAAAATATATTTGTAATTTCCAATGAACTCTCTTCAAAATTTCAAGGATGAATCAACTGATTCACTAGTCCAGCCTCAAATGTCACGTATAATAAATGAGATCATGTTTGAAAATTCTAGCCACTGCTTTAAGGAGCCCATGACTATTTTATGTGTTTTGTTATTGTTCAAAGGACCCACCACATGGGCATCAGGAAAAGTAAAACTATGAAAGTCGATTCATAGAATTGATTTCACATTGATACGTAATAAGAGAGTTAGAAAGCAGATGGGCCTGTGGTGGATCTCTGAAGAAGTATAAGCAAGAGAAACCAAAAGAGTAGAGAGAATGTTTCCTTCATTATACTATTTTTTTTTTTTTTTTGGTTCCCCAGGGATCGAACTCAGGTCCTCGTGCTTGTGCAGCAGGTGGCGAAACCACTGAGCTAAATCCCCAGCCCCTATACTAATGTTTCTTAAAAGCCAAAAGTAAACTGGGAAGATTCCTAAAAGCTGAAATGGACCTTAAAGAGGGTGGTCTTTTCTCTCATTTTCACTCCTAACATCAGCCTTCTACCTTTCTGTTAATCACTTTTATTTGAGGTATTAACTACATAACGCTGAACTCTTCCCACTGCTAAATATTTATTTTTCACTGTATATCAAAACACAGCATATTTTGTAAACTGTATTTCTTGGCTGTAAATTTTCTGATGATCTAACACAGAAAGTATTTAGTCACAAAGACTTTCTATTTTAAATATTGATTCAAAGGCATAAAATCAAACTTAAAATGGAAGGCTTAAACTAGTATCACATGATACTCTGGATTTGAACAAGGCAAAGTTCAGGAAAGCTCTTATGTCCCTCAATTTCAATTTCACTGACTACAATATCTTTCAAAGTAATGTTTTACTTTTCTAATTAATATTGAAAGAGCTTATTAAAATATCAAAGTCTGTGCTTCCATTAAAATCTATTAATTATTTATGGCCATTTGCTATAATGTGCCATCTAACTTAAGCAATCTATGTGGAATAAAGCAATGAGTTAGATGTTATAAGATTGACTGATACAGGTTTTATTTTAGTAATTTTAGAGAAAAGAATAGTGAACACAAATGTTGGCTTTAATTTTTCACATCCACTGCATCAGAGGAAAGAAAGAAGGGATGTAAGAAAGGAAAGAGAAGAACAGAGGTCAGAGAAATACAGAGAGAAAGAGAAGGAGGAAGAGGAAGGGGCGGGGGACAGTCAATGGTTTTATACTGTGAACCAGTATTCATGTCATGTGTCCTTTGAATCTAGGTTCTAGCTAGGTTGGAAAAGTTGGAAACATATTTTGGGTGAAAACAACACATACATTAGAAAGATCTCCTTACTTAATTTAAGGAAAAGCAGTGAGGAAAAACTGTGGCCTCCATTCAGTAGTTTGAAACATATTCTAAGAACCGCACAATTGATTTTGACAGGTGAAACTACACTCTTTTTCAAAATATGAATGTGGTGACAAAACAGAATGTTCTTTGGTTTAAAAATTCATATACTACCTTGAAGTTAAAGAAATGGTCAGCCCCTCCTTTCAGTGAAAGTACACCACATTCATATTTTAAAATATAATCAAAAATACTACTCATTGGAGACCCCATAGTTTTGCAGTGTATCAGCTCATCAGTAGTTTGATGTTTTGTATTCCGAATTGTGTCAAAATAATATACAATAAGCAAAAATGAAGAATAGTTGACCCACCATTTGAAACCAAGTATCAGAGGGCAATGGGCAGGAAACAATTTTCAAATATCTAAGTTATATAAAAAGCTGCTCAAAGTAAAAATGTTAATCTATCAAGAAAATGTATAATAGCTAATGATAATATGCTTTGTACTTACCCTATAATAATACATGTAAAAAGGTGATATACACTGGATGCAATAGTGCATATCTGTTATCCCAGCTTCTTGAGAAGCTGAGGCAGGAGGACCACAAGTCTGAGGCCAACCTGATCAACTTAGCATAACTGTGTCTCAAAAGAAAATAAAAAGGGCGGGGGTGTACCTCATTGGTGGAATGCTTGTCTAGCATGAGGCTCTGTGTTTCACTCTCCATACCATTAAATAAATATATAATGAAAGAAAAAAGTAAAACCAATTTTCTCTTGTAAACTGCTGAAAGATAGCTAGATTCTCCCATAGAGGCATCATGATACAATAAATTGATAGCATTGTGAACTAAATAATAATGTACAACAGATATTACTGGCAGTGATTTTTAAGTTTTAAAGCATATGTGTATTCTCAACATAAAACAGTGAAGTACTTAGTTGCTCTGAGAATAGATCTGGGTTAAATTGTTCCCGCTTTGCCTATTCTTCTGTGTGCTCTTAAGTGAAATTCAATTTGTTCATCGTCCATGTATAGATATAGATTGTTCTGATGCAAAGTATTTAACGTTTTCTGAATCTGATGCTTCATTGTATTCATTCTTTTCAAATGCAACATTCTTGTGTTCTGAATGGGTGCCTCTTCTAGCTCAAAGCCACTTCATAGGAAAATGGTAAATTAAAAATTTCTTTTTTAGCTACCAAAGAGTTACTTATCAGGAGAACATGGAGACATTTATTTTGTTTTGTTTTTGCTGTGCAAGTTGAAAATTCTAACCTTGGCCCTAGGGTATTTCATCAAGAGCAATCTTAAATAAAAACTCACTTTTCACTTTTCAAAAGCAAAACTGTCCCTGTTCTTACGATCTGGCCCTTCTAAATGAACTGAAAATAATTAGTATGTAGTTCTTTAGTTTCTTTTAACTTCTAGCATTTTAACAGGGTATAGTCCAACCTAATAACACTTTGGAGAGAATTAAATTTGGAAAATAGCATTATAGTGTTGAGTCATTCACAGTAGTAATGCCTGCATTAAAGGAGAGAGATGGCCTCAATCCATACAACACTCCCCTTATATCTTTGACCACTTTGATATATAGCTTTTCCATAAGAATATTTTATTCTGAGGTATTGATTAAAGCAAGTTCATGTAAGTTATTTAGTCAACCCCATTCCTTAAGACTTTTGAAGCCTTTGCCCAAATCTTAACTAGAATGGCAGGAGGAAAATTTTCACCCAAAAATAAAAGATAAAAATATAATGAATATATAAAAGTTAAAAAGAGAAGGAGAAAATAGATTAACCTGGAACTGCTTGCATAAGTAGAAGTAAAAAATGTAGAGTCACAGTCAGCCATTCAGTGGTGGATAATTGCTGGAGCAGTGAGTCTTTATATGGAGAATGCCTAAGTGTCACACTTAATCATATCAGGAAGAACCACATGGACTATGGCTACAGAGAGAGTCCTCATGGTATGCATCAAAACTTGACATTCGTGATTGCTCTTTAATGTAGCAAGAAGCCAGAAGGAATTGTGGGATGTGGTGTCAGAAAAAGATAAATCAGAATGTTAAAGTAAAATAAAAATGGATTCAATACCTTTGAACTTATGAACTGTTCTACATGTGGAAGTCATTTGTCTTACTAGCTTATCAGAGCAAGCACAGTTATGAACAGGACTTAATAGGAGTAGTTCAGCCCCTGATGAATCACAGATTTATACCAACTCCCTACCCTACTCCATGAGATCTTCCCTGTCCTATTCTCTGTTCTAGACCAAAATATATTTGTATGAGATTATATGGTGCATTGCTCACACATCCTTCCTTCCTTCATTTGCCTGTAACTTCTTAATACTGAAATAGTGAAATCAAAATATATTTTTTGGAGAATTTGTTGGCAGAAATGAATTACTGCCTCCCATTTTGAGTTGAAAACAAGACTTGTTTTTTCCCATACCTAATCATACCATCCCACCCTCTTTTGTAATCTCTTGAGCTCTGTTCCATCTTTCAAGAGCTCACAAAAGAGAATAGGAATTGTAGCTCCTGAGAGTAGAGGTTGGTGAATGAGGATCTTACTATAGGATTTGGCCTCTTCCTATTCATTTTCACTGAGCTATATGATTTTCACTGTTCAACAAGCTCTCAACATTAGAAATGTTTGAACTCTCTGTGCATGTTTCTTCTCCAGTGATGATTGTTTCATTGAATCCAAATTGCTCTCTCTCTCTCTATATATATTATAATATATTGTATATTATATATATTATACATTATATATAATATATTATATATTATACATAATATATAATATATTATATATTATAATATACATAATATATAATATATATAATATATTATATATATTTATATATTTCAACATATATAATATTTCAGAAGATATATATTTAAACAAACATTCATTGAGTAAATTCTACAATGGCAGGTTGACAGAAAAGGGAAAACACTTCTACATGATTAGGGTGACATATACTCTATTATTTTTCTACCCTGGCACAAACATGGCTTGATCGTTATTGCTCTTCTCTGATAGTAACCTATGTGAGGTCAAGGCAATATCTATTTAGGTCATCATTGTATTTTTCTGAGCCTAGCATGGTGCCTGTTAGGTTCCATATTAATTTTTGTAACTTTTGGGTACATTGGGCCTTTAGTAGTTTTTTTGTGGCATAGAGGGAGGGAGGATGTATAGAAAAATAGAGTTTCAGCATGCTCACCTGCTCATAATATTCTTTTCTATGTTTCTTCCTTTGATAAGATACTCTATGGAAATTGTGGCTACTGCTTAAATTAGTAAAATATGAATACTGAATTTGAATAATTACCCTTTCAATTCTTTCAAAATTTCCATCCATTATTTATTTTTAGCCATAATTCTAAAAAATATTATGGCTCGGTGTGGTGGTACAAGCTTGTAATCTCAGTACTTTGGAGGCTGACGGAAGAGGATCAATGTGAGTTAAAGGCCAGCCTGGGCTATCTGGTGAGCTCAAGGCCAGCCTGAACTTAAAAAGAGACAGTGTCTCAAAAACCCCCAAAATAAATAAATGAATGAATGAATGAATGATGTTGCAATTCAGGGTCCATGACTTTAATTCAGAATTTCTGTGAAATATGTGTTTTTTTAAAATTTGAATTGTAATAACCTCCTTTGACTACCTCTCTTCTTTTTCACCTTAGTGTAGGCACTACCATGCTCTTCTAACATAAAAACCATTAAAGCTTACTCCTGCCCTATACAAACTGGAGGATCTTTTATAGGTTAACAAAGGAATTCCATAAACTGGAAATTTGGGGGATTTTCAGAGTCACCAGTGATCACATTCAGGTTAATAAATACAGTAGGTCATTTTGTTGGTGGGAAAATCATTAATTTTCCTTTAATTAGTTTTGAAAACCCACAATTTTGTTGATTTTTCATTGAAAAATTGTAGTTCTCAGTGCTCTGTGTTATAATTTGGATGTTCCTAGTGTTCACTACGGTCATTTTATTATTTTAGTAGTGCATGTTTGCAGTACATGATTATATTCAGCCTGTGGAGCTGATACATGAACATAACAAATCTTAACATTTCTTCTTTTTCACTTCCCAGTGCATATGGAATTGTATGTTATCTGTCTCCTCTCTGTGTTTCTGCATTAGTAGAGATGCAGTCAGTTTCTGTAATCTGATTTTAGTGACCTCTAGTGCCAGGAAAGTTTAATTACTCTTTTTCTTAATTTTTTAAAAGAAATCTACAGATTGTCTTTTAAATGATATATATCAGTGATATCACATAAAACAAGAAAATAATCATTTTTCTATAATATATGCCTGTATATATACGTGTGTATATATGTATGATATACATGATTTTGTATATTAGACATACACATATGTATGTAAGGGAATTCTGACTTTTGTTGTGCAACAGTGTGTAAGATTTTTTGTGGCATAAATTTTGGTATTGGCCTAACAAATTCACAAGTTCAATGAACAGAAAACATAAAACCTGTATTCCATTTTGAGAGAAACCTCTTTTTTTGCCATTTAGTAAACTGTTTTGTAAGCATTATAAAAACTTATTAAAGCAGTTTAGATATGTGCATTATTTTATGTAGAAAAATGTTATGAAAACAGAAACTTGTTCTTGCTGTACATCTCATAGTCTGTTATAAAATAAATTAGGAACCCTAATGTTGTGGTAAATACCTGTAATTCTAGCGTCAGGAGTTTGAGGCAGGCAGAGTTCAAGCCAGCCTGGTCTACATAGCAAGGCCCTGTCTCAAAAAATGCAGTAGATAGATAGATAGATAGATAGATAGATAGATAGATAGATAGATGATAGATAGATAGATTCATTAAAATAGATTGGTCAGCCTTCTAACTGCTTGAAATGTTTTAAGTCTTGGTTTTGTAAAAATTAAAAGCCTAATATGACATTCTGTCCACACACAAAACTTAATTAATTAACTTATTTATTTCTCAGTACTGGGGATTGAAACCAGTGCCTTCACATTGAACTACATCCCCACCCCTTTGCATTAATTATTTTAAGACCGAGTCCCACTAAGTTGCCCATTCTGAGCTTTGAATCTGTGGAATGTCCTTCTGCCTCAGCCTCCCATCTTGCTAGAATTACAGGAGTGTGCCACTATGCCCAACTTAAAATTATTTAACCTATCAAAAAAAAGTAATCTTGAATCACCCAGGCTGGAGGTGTAACTCAGTGATAAGTGTGGTTGCCTAGCATGTGCTTGAGTCTAGGTTCAATCCTTAACATCTCCAAAAACAATACCCAATTAACACATTATTTCATAATTTTCAAGGTAAACTGAATTTCCTTTAAAATAAATATTCATAGTCTCACAGTTAGATGTAGTGTAAGTTCCACTGGATTCTTGATTACAGGAAATGTTCCTATTCAATTCTTCATACTTGACCCTTTCTTCAATTAAATTGCCCTATATATCCTCCTCTCCAAAATTTAATTTTGATGCTTCATGCATTTGCCCTGAGTTTTCATTGAAAATGAAATATCAACTCACTATTTGGCTTGACAGTGAATAATCAATAGTATTGTGCAAACAAGCAGCATGAATAATAGATTAACCTAAAAGCTTGGAAATTCAGGATTCTAACAGTGGTATTTAAGAGGAATTATTCAGTATGCAGTGCACCATTAAATGGAGAAATGTTGATATTTTAGCACATTAATAGCAAAATTCTCCTCTTCCTCCCACTAATTCTTTTATGAGCAGTGCACAGTATCCCTCACCCTATATAAATAACCATCTTTCAAATATATCTTTATGTACAATTCAGTTTGGTTTGGTTCTACTTATATCTAACATACCTGAAGATTCTTCTTCTACTGATTTTATTCATGGCATTTTCTCATTTCTTTCTCAAGGCAATATGATTTTATGGAAGGAGTTTAGAATAAAGTGATTTTAATCCCAGCTGTATTTCAGTGACATGCCATTGTAGGCAAATTGGATTAAGACACTCTGATTGATAATATTGCTGTCTTATGCATATTAGCTAACTACTTGAGCTTTAGAAATCCTTTATCTATACTTGTCTTCAGGGACTACAGTTTGAAATTCACATTTTTTGAAGTGTCATGTGGCATGATGTATCTTGCATGCTACTTCTTGTGTACAAACCCTATCCCTCCTAAGCAAGGCAGCATATAGTACCAGAGTCACACACACACACACACACACACACACACACACACACACACAGTTAAAAAAGATCCAAAGCCTAGAAGAAATCAGGTATGTTTTCAGCTCCGATGAGCAATTTTCAAGGGCCATTTAGTAATATCAATAACTGCCTAGAGCATGGTTTCCCATTCATTTGCTAAAGAATTGCTAGGCTGAGGTCTCATTTTACTGCCTATTCCTGTGAGCCTAGAAGAAATCAGGTATGTTTTCAGCTCCGATGAGCAATTTTCAAGGGCCATTTAGTAATTATCAATAACTGCCTAGAGCATGGTTTCCCATTCATTTGCTAAAGAATTGCTAGGCTGAGGTCTCATTTTACTGCCTATTCCTGTGTGCTCAGAAGTAGCCAAAAGTGCTGCTGATGCTACATGCACGAAACTGGTCTTTAGTGAATAGGTGCAGAATCTCTGAGGGCGAAGGCTGATTTTTTACAAGGGATACTACTAGTAGGAAAGATAAGAAGAGGGAAGACAGAACTGCAGAGGAGCATATATTCTTTTAGTACATTATCTGAGACCAGGGGCCAAATGGTTTTTCAGTTACTGACAGTGTCCCATTCTCTCATGAATACAGATAAGTAAAAAGATTATGCCAATAAAATATGATAAAAGCTAAGGTATAAAATATGATAAATGCTATGGTAGGTATAAAAATGCAAAATTTTACCCAAGTATTCATGATTACAAAATGAACTATGCATAGTTCAATTCATCCTAAGGAGATTTCTGAATTCAGAAGATCACAATTGTAAGGATAATAATAAAGCAGTTTAATGGCTAAACTTTACCAAATGTTTGTCCTGGGGTGTGCTCCTGACTAACACACGTCATAGAATTAACAGTCATGTCTTCTGAGTATTATATATTTTCATTATCATTCCCATTTAACTGATGGGAAAATGAAGAGTTAGACATTAAATAAATCCCCATAATGCTACACTGAAAACTGCCTTTACTATGATTCTAACTAATGTTAAGTTGATTCCAAACCCATAATTTTAACCTATATATACTTCCCCTCAGGAAAAAAAGAAAAGAAAGAAAGAAAAAAGAAAGGAAATAAAGGAGAGAGGAAAGAAGGAAGGAAGGAGAAGGGAAGAGAGGAGGGGAAGAGAAGGGGAGGGAAGGGAAGGGAAGAAGGAGGGAGGGAGGAAGAGGGAGGAAGAGGAAGAAAGAGAGTAGGATCTAAGTCATAGAAAGAGACAGGCAGACCAGCATCAAATTTCCAGGCTATTATAATATATACTAATAGAGCAATATTAAAAGATATTTTAGAAACATTTTTACTGCATTTTCTATCCAGAAAAAGTTTCTTTCTATTCTGTTTATTCTTACTGATTCTAATTTACAAAGTAAACTCTTTAATGATCTGTTGTTCATAAGTGGGATCTTTCTATACACCTAAAGAAGTTGACCATAATAATTGAAGGAGAGCTTTTGAAGTGCAGATCAAAAGGCTAGTAGTAGGTCACAGTGTTTCCTTTTAAAGTATAACCAATAGGTAGTTAGACAATTTGTAAGATCTGGTGTTAAGATCAGCATGAAAACAAATTGGCCCTGAGCATTTGGCTAATGAGAACACTTAAGGTTCAACGATCCTTATCTAGGCCTAAATCAATGTCTTTTAGTTCATTATTATGCCATGATTTTGAGTATACAAATCCAGAGTAAAGAAAGATGAAGCTCATGACAGAGATGATTTTCTTTGGTCTGACTGACAATGACTACTTTGAACACCTATCAATTTTTCCTTGCTAAATTCATGCTAAGTACATGCCAGTAATCCCAGTATTCTGGAGGATAAGGAAGAAGAATCATGTCAAAACAACAAACAAAATGAAAACATACAAACAAATAAATAACCTTCTTTCACCAGGCGCAATGGATATGCTTGTAATACTAGCTACTCAGAAGGCTGAGGCAAAAAGATTGCCAAGTTTGAAATACTTCAGTCAGATACTGTCTCAAAAATAAGAAAATAAATAAAATAAAAACATCTGGAGATGTAGCTTAGTTTTCCCTGGGTTCATTCCCCAGCACCATAAAAATTATGGTGAGAGCTGTTAACTATTAATACTTTTATCTTCTTTTCCTCTTATACAACTTCTGAGCTTAGCCTGCCTTGTTTTTCCTTCTTTTTGAAAATGTTATACTAAAAAATACAGAAATAAAATAAGTTTTATTACTTATACATTAGCTAAATTATGTGTTTTATGTGCAGTGCAATACAATTCCTTTTCTTAAAAAAGGTTGGATGTGGCTGCAAATAATACCCATTATTACTTACCCATTAAAATTAAATGTTAAGTTGTGATTTACAGAGAAGTTTCCTGTTTAATCATTCATTTTGTTATTCATTTATATTTAACACAACACATAACATGACCTGACTAAGGCCTGTGGTGTGGATTCTAGGGAGAAGGGGTGAGGATTATAGGGAGAAGATGTGACAGTGGAAATATGCTTTTGAATTTTTGCACATCTCTATATAAAATAAGATAGCTACCAGATATCAAAACCAAAAAAGAAAAACAAAACAAAAAATAACGCTGATAACATTTACAGCAGAGTACCAACAAGCCATCAGAACTATGTAGCGTCACCATCTGTGCCACAAGATGCAGAGAAAATGAAGGAGACCAAGTTCTTATAACTAGAGAACCTCCAAAGTCGAAGGTATTCCCTGGAAGGCACAGTAAACCAGTCTGAGAATAGCTGCTGAAAATGATGGAGTTTTACCTATATTAATCACAAATTGGAAGCCAGTGGCCCACACCAAGGTCTGGAGGTACCGGAACCGGAATGATCTAATCTAGTGAATTCTCAAAACTGAACAGTTAGGAAACCCTTCTCTAAGAGTACTGTATCCTTAAAAAAATAGTGAGGAGTAGAATCAACATAAAAATTGAACAGAAAAGATGGAGTCAGTGGGGGGAAAGTCTAGGTAAATGTCAGAAAGAAGAACAGGCCCAAGGAATTACAGAAAGCATGCCACCATGCCATCAGTTGTTTGAACTATCCCAAGACAACAGAAGAGAGAGTTCTGTGAAGTTAGAAAATCTTTTTCGACCCTGCCGCTTTCTAAAACTTTTGAGAAACTGAGATTGAGGTATAGCTGAGTGTAGAGTGCTTGCCTAGCACGAAGGAGACCCTAAGTTCCAACCCTAGCACTGTGAGCAAACAAAAAATAAGTGTGTAAGTCAAGTGCTTACTAAAGAAACATATAATGCAAGATATACAAATATATAAGAATGTACAAGATTGACTTACAGTGGACACCCACAGAGTTGGGTGTGGAGGAGTGGAAAAGGTCTGTCTGTGCGCTGGAGATCTTAAGGATCCAGTCCGAGGCACTCTGTAGTGTCCCATGTGAGTCCCTATCAAGAGGCTGAGGGATCTGCAGCAGAAGGCTGAAAAGTTCAAGCTGGAAGCCAGGGGTTGACATCCAAGGTGAAAGAGAGGACTGGAGCCCTTCCAAAGGAACAGTCCTTCCTTCTTCAGTTCCCTTTTATAGCATTCTGGCTACCGTCCTCCCTGGAGTGCATCTTTTATACCCAGAACTATGCTGAGCCAATTTAGTTGGGCATTTCTTACTCAAATTGACACAATCTGTTAACTATCAAAAAGGTAAAAGTTTAGAGAAACAAACATAGAAATGAGCAACAGAAAACTAACAAAGTCAACATCTGTAGTTACTTTTTCTTGAAAAAGAGTGCCAAATAATGTTTTTCAGAAGATGAAAGCATACCCAAGAAGGTCAAAGATAGAAAAACAGTATCTATATTAGGTATAAGAATGCTTGAAGAAGTAAAAGAAAGCTGAAGAACAAAAAAAATTGAAAATATTAGAAAACATACTTAGCATATTGTTTAATTAAAAATTATGATCCAGCCAAACCACCATTAGAACTTTAAAATAAAACTATTATGAACTTCAAAAATGAAAATTTTGAGGGACATTTAGGGTAAAAATTACCATGCAAATGTAAAGGGAAAATTAAATTGCCATCAGATTTTTTAACAGCAATGCCTTGTGCCAATAGAGGGGTAACATTTAAAGCATTCAAAGAAATAAAAATGTGAGCCAAAGATATTTTGTACAATAAAATTTATTTCCAATTATAAAGGGTATCAAAATGTCTAACAACTTATAATAATTAAGGAGATATTTTCCTGTAGGATTCTTAATCCAGAGAACAAGCTTCATATGAGCAAAATAGAGAAACACAATTTCAAGTAAACATTAAATATGTGCTTCCCTATAAAACCAAGATTTTTAAAAAGCACTAAAAGTGATCAAATATATATTTATGGATGTATACTTTGATAATGTAGATATAGAGCACTCAAATTTAAAAATGGGACAGAGGATAGGGGTGGCATATGGAAAAAAAATGAAATCTATTCAGGTGAAATTTGGAATTAAAACTCACTCTTTGCTTCCCCAAAATATTTCTACCCTCCCTTTTCTCCTTCTTTCCTTTCTTCAATCTTTTTTAGTTTGGCTGTCTTTACAAATGCTTCCTCATCCTACTAAAACTAATAGCTCCCCGAATAGGGCTATAGCTACAAATAACACAATAAAGTAGAAATAAGTAGATAATAAATACCATTTAAAAATATGTTTCATGTTTTAGTCTACCCTAGTTTGGCAGAGTTAACTCTATTTGATTTTAGACTTTAGAAAGCAGGAACACCGTATGTTGAAGAATTTGAATCAAAAATAAAATTTCCCCATCTAGAAATCCTCTCCACAAAGGTAGGGAAAGAAAAGCAGAATGTTATTGTGTAAGTATTAATCCAGAATATAATATGTATTCTAAGGAATACACTAAGAAATGGCGAAGACAGCCAGACATGGTGGTGGACTCCTGTAATCCCAGTTCTCTGGAGGCTGAAGCAGGAGGGATCTACCTCAGTTCTAGGCCAGTCTGGGGTACATAGTGAGACCTTGTCTTAAAAAAAGGAAAAAGAAGGGCCCGGGATTTAGCTCAGTGGTTCTGCTGCCTGCCTCGCAAGTGCAAGGTCCCAAGTTCAATCCCTAGTACCAAAAAAAAAAAAAAAAAAAAAAGAAAGAAAAGAAAAAGCACATTTTTTTATATAGCTAAGCTAATAACAACTCTTTAAATATATGTTTTCCAGATGAACAATAATAGCACTCTTATAGTTCAACCTGTTTTTACCTAGTTATTCAGGTGATCAACTGTGTTAGCTAATTGGCCTTATCTAGAGGATAGGCAAATTTCTTATGTCTTTATTAATATTTCTGGATTTTGAGTGCTAGAGTGTCCTTCCAGAGGTGATTTCTAAATTCTTACTGTCCTGAAGGAAGAATTGGTTGAAACAAACATAAATCATGGCAGTTTCACATTTATTAAAGGTAGGGAAAAGAATAGGCTCTTCAGAGTGAATTTGGGCCAAGTACAAGTAAGAAAAAAGAAAAAAAATTTAAATTTAAAAAATATACTCCACAGCATAGGGTGGGCTATTGTGAAGAGATATGATAGCAAGCTGTTAATCACTATGGTCCCTTGGTACTTTTTTTCTGTTTCTTACACTGACACTGAAGTAAGCTAGTTAACCAGAAACCCCTCAATAGCCTGCGCCTGAACTTTGGCCCTTTTCCTCCCCACACTGCTAGTTCAAAATGATAAGTTAACCAGGTTATATCTTGTCTTATGGTTAAGAACAAAGGACAGGGCATGTTATTCTGCAGCCCTAACCATAAAGATAGGAATTTCCTGCCAGATCCCAAAGGTTGGATTTTAATCTAACTTGCAATCTGTTTCTGTACCCCTGCGCTTGCTCAAAGATGAGATCATGATATACCATTGTGTGGTTTTTCCCTTTAAAAACTGGGCTTCTCTGCTGATCGTTACCACAGGGAGGTAGGAGTGTGAGCTACCCTTTGATCGCTGGCTATCGAAAGGACATTTAATTTGGACATTTTCATGGCGTGGTCTTTTTCGCTGGGACAGCTACAGTGACATCACGTAAGACCAGATCATCCTAATACTCACTTGAGTTTTTCTGTGACATGCAGAGTTTTGGGAACTGTTCTGCACATGTGTCCTGGGATTTTGCAATCAACAGGTCACACCTTTCTCACAGCCAGTTTTAGTTAGCCATGCCCTGCCTTCCTGCCTCATTAGTGCCTATTAATCATGTAGACTGTTGGTTTATATTGTGACATTTTCATACATGCATGTAGCATACTTTGATCCTATCCTTCTGACGTGAGGTAGTTTTACCACTTAAAGCTAGGAGCACCCTGGCTTGCTCAGACCCTCAGATAAACTGAGAGACCCCAGTGCCTGTCCATTGATGTTTACATTTCACAGAGATAGATCTCACATCCTTCAAGTAAGACACTCCAAAGTCCTAAAGCTGACAAAAGGTCTAACTGGTTTTCAAAAGCATTTATACACACTTGAAAGACAGGAGAAAATATTTACAACTCTTGTAAATTAAAAGCTCAAGTAAAAGGAGAAAGAAATCTCTCGTTTTTGACTGGAAGAAATAAGTTTTGAGTTTAATTTGTATTCATCCTTATTTATATAAGGCTATCTCTGTGAGAAATTATTTTCCTGAAAGTGTTATCAGGTTTTGAGTTGCTGGAGTCTCCTTTTGTAGGTGGTTTCTTGGTTCTCTGTATCCTGAGCAAAGAATTGATCAAGATAAGTGTAAATGGTAGCAAAGTTTTATTAAAGATAGGAAAAGAAACAGGCTCTGTAGAGCAAGTTTGAGCCAAGTAAAAGTAGGAAAGAAGTACTCCCTACTGGGTGAGGGTGGGCCACCATGCTAGAGGAAACACAGTGCCCAAGAGCTCAGTGTGGACTGCCCTTTTTGTGACACCCACTCCTCAGGCTGACATCAGGTCTTGACCATTCTATGGAAAATCTGCTCCAGTTCTTGTAGGACGTTCACATGCAGGGGCTTGGGAACTTTCCTGAGCCTGTGTCCTGGGATTTTGTAACTACCAGGTCACATCTACCTCCCCAGCCAGGTTTGCTATGCCCTAATCTCGCATATTGAGACTATTTCTAAAACATGATACTAGTCTCATTTTTCTTTCATCATACTTAAGCCAAGGTAATTTCACCTGCTTTGGAATTTGAATTTATATCACTCTGAAGAGAAGGGTTGTTTTCTTATGAGCATTTAACATGTACAGAGTTTTCTTTTTTTTACAAGAACTATCGCTTTTTGTATGTTAAACTTTAAACTCCTCAAGGGCAGGGATCATGTTGAATTTTTCCTTCATGATTCTTAGGGGTATCTAATGTAGTCCTTTCATGCCCAGTGTGTGTTCAGTAGCTACTGTTCAGCCAACAGAAAGATGATTGTTATCTCTATTGGGGACTGAACTGCTGTTACTATAAATAAAGATACTTTTGCTTGAGAAATGCCTAAACCTGTTTCCCATCTTATTTTTTCTTTTGTCAAAAGTAAGTACATTCTAGGGTTATCTTTTACTCAAAAAAAAGTTTCTGTATGAAGTTTTGATACATTAAAAAGAAAATTTAACAGGGCTTTTAGGGGAGAGAAAAATAGCCTAATTTTTTTTTTTTGCCTAAAGTTTTTAATTTTGAATTTCTTCATTGGAAACCTTGTTTCCTTTTTTTCAAATTTTCATTGCTACATATTTGTACTACATAATGTTTACTTTTCTTGTGTTGAGTCCTTTTTTCATACTGAGGAAAGATACTTATGAATAGCCCTCTGTGATCATTGAAGTCTGAGACTGTTTGGATGAACCAAATAGTTTCAATAATTTGTTGAATATATTTCAGTATCAAATAACTATATAGATACCTCCACTTGACTCATCCATAGGAGTATTATACTAATTTTTGCTTTTTAGAAAGTAATCATTTTTGTATTTATCATTCAAATTTGCTATGCTAAAAAAGATACTCTATTTTGATCTTAGCCCTAATATCTGTCTTGTAAATCAGATTTTTTGTCCCAGAAACAAAAATTTTTCTCTTGGGATTTTGCTACAAAGAACGTTAATAACCTTGTATTAGAATTATCTCTACAGTACACTTCTTGAGAGCAGGAGGTCTACTTTACTGATTTGTATAACGTAGCAAATGACAAACGGTAAATAAATACACTGAATGTATGTGAAGAAAATGGTCCTAGATAGTGTTTATCAGACTGAATATTACTTCCTAATGTGAAGTCTGACGTATGTGTTTTAGCTTGCTTCAACTTTTCTCCTCTGTCTTTGGATAATTCAGATTATAAGATTTAAGCAGGGCCATAGGCAAACAGCCAGGACTTTTAACTCATTCTTACTGGAGCCTAAGGTCTATGGGCTTTCTCATCAGCTCAACTTGCTGGGCAGTCCTACAAACTGTAGGTATTTTACAGGCAGTATTCCCTTCAGTGCTGTACCCAGATAGATGTTTGTCCTCTCCTTTCTGCCTTTCTCTATTTTCTATAAAAATAAACCACATATGTTCTAATGAATTGGAGATGTCTCTCCTTAAGCTCCTGTCAGCCTCGATACAACATCCAAGGAGCAGTTGAGAGCAGAAGGATTCAAATAAGCAATCAATCACAATACCACTCATAGTCTCTCCCCTAGTATCTGACATTTTGTTGACATGCTATCAAAGTACTTCGCACTTGACTGGAGAGCCATGAAAACAATTACTGGATCATTTACAGGAACTTAAAAACAAAAGAACCCATGTATATCAGCACCTTAAAAGTTGCTAAAATCATAATGTCCTGAAATAATTGCATGATAGTTTAGTGGTTCTAATGTAAATTACACAATGCTATATAAAGGCTAAAGTATGAAATAAAAGAAAATATTACTTAGAGTTGCTAAAAGACGACTTAAGTAACATCCATAAGTCATTAACAATTTCATTTCAATCTCACTATGTCATGTTAGTCAATGAACTCAGCGAAGAACATTATTACATGAGTAAAAGTTAATGGTACCAACTGTCCTTGGTAACCGTATCTTCTGGGGTGGCAAATATTACAGCATTAAATTATAGGTAAACAGAGGCTTTAGAGCACGAGTGGTGTGTGATTTTAAATGTGCTGTCCCTAAATAATTGCCTGAAGTCATCCTGATGGTGAGGCATTAACAGCGAAGGAAGAGTGCAGGGAGCCAGGGTCTTAAGAAAATATACATTACTTGATCCTTTCCCATAATGTTGCTCAAAGAGCTGGTGACAACTGTGGAACAGAGAGTAAAGGAGAGTTAACAATACCATGCTGCACTGGTTATACAAAGGGCTTTATGAGGGGCCAGTAAGAGGAGGCACATATGCTCTTGTCCTCTCATTTCTTCAGGGAAAACAAGGAGATCTAGGGCTAATTGCTGGAACCACAATAGCTTTACCCTCTGGATAAAGCAACCCACCCATTCTTTGTGGCACTTCTGTTTTGTAGGGCAAGAATCTAAACATTGATGTGTATGGCTCAAGCAAAAATACCAGCTGGTACCAGAAATTTTGGGTTTTCATGGCAGATTGCATTAAATTCCAGGAAAAATTCAATGTTCCTAAGGAGTTTGGAACTCTTGGGAGGTTATAGCCTTTACTGCTGTGAATACAGTTATTATTCATATCCAGTCCCTCACCCAACAGACTATGAACTGTATATTCAATTTTATATTCTTTCATTTTACAGGTGTAAAACCTGGGCAACTGGCATGACCACAAGTACTCAAAATTACACAAACCTTGCCCCAAACAAGAGTATCCTCCTCTATCTGGGAAATCGTAGAGTTCAAAATGAGAAAACTCTAAGGAGACTCAAAGGGAGGTTGTAAAATGGAGTAAAAATTTGGAAACTCTGGGAAGAATCAAAGGCTTATTATAAAAATGAGTATCTGAGTCATAAGTATTATACTAAGTTTAATTTCAAATAAGGAAAAGAAGGAGCTATGAGTTAATTATGTCTACCTAGGATGATTGGAAATTATTAGTGTCTTTAAAGCGACTGTATAGACATTTACAGAAATTTTTACTAAATTTGTTGATACTAAAAGTCACCTTAAAATCATTATTACCATCACTGGATATATGCCGTATTAATAACAAGCATTATAACTACAAATGGTAGATCATGTTATGGCTTACATACATTATTTCATGTATGGGATTGTTACAATTACTTTTTTTTTTGGTACTGGGGATCGGACTCAGTTCCTGGCGCTTGCGCAGCAGGCAGCAAAGCCACTGAGCTAAATCCCTGGCCCATATTACAATTACTTTTTTTGAACTGAGAAAATAAAAGTTCTGAGTGCTTAGATGATCTATCTAATATACTAAGAATATACTAGAATTTTAATCCAAATCTTCTGCCTCTACATGTGTTGGCTCATTTTCAGAAATAATGAAAGTCTTTGGCAAAGTTCTTTCATGCATTCTAGGACATGACTAAGATGTTTTTGCAAAGTAGTTTTGTGTAACAGCTATGGGATTTCAGGGTCACATTCTGTCTTCAAATGAATTAAATCCTTGAAAAGTTATACTTACTGTATTCAATATTATAATTATTGTCATTATGTTTCTAAGTCCCATTCATATTAATAAAGGATCATAATTTAATGTACCTTTTATACTCCTGGAATCAAGATATTCCACAATCATTTTTAAATAACTGATTTAGAAGATAACTACAAGGTCTGTGAAATTATCTACATCAGCATAAATGATCAGAACTATCAATGAGCAATAGATTTTTATTGCACACATTATAGAAGAGCAACATTAAGATGATGTTCTCTATTTTCCTCCGCTAAAGAGGATTTATTTTTATTCATTAATTTTATTGGTACATTTTAGATATACAGTATGATGACATTAATCATTGGGAATTTGTATCTTTACAAGATATATCTTGGTTCTTATTTTTTCCCCATTCTCCTGTCCTCCCTTCAAACCCTCCACCACTCCCTATTTACCAAGACTTTATTTCCATTTTTTCCTTTTCTCATATTTATTCCTTTCCCTTCTTTCCTTTCCCATACCCCTCCCACTCCTCCTTCCCATTCAGACCTTTTCTTCCTAGTTCATATTGTCTATTGTACATTTTGATCCTGATTTACACTTTCAGTTTCTCACACCAGAGAAATTGTTTGGTATTTACACATGTGTGTCCTATTTATTTCACTTAAGAGTGGCCCCAATGTGTATCCATTTAGCTATAAATGTCTCTAGTTTCTTGTTCTTTATGGCTGAGCAGTACTCCATTTTATTTTAAAAAACACACACATTTTCTTTATCCAGTCTCCAGTTGATGGGCAATTGGGCTGTTTCCAACTTTTAGCTATTACAAACTGTGCTGATATGAACATAGATGCACATATATTGCTGTGATATGACTCTTTTAATTCTTTGGGGAAGATACCAAGCAAGGGAATAGCTGGGTCAAATGGGACCTCTAATCCTAATTTTTTGAAGTATTGCCATACTGATTTCCACAGTGATTATACGAGTCTGCACTCCCACCAACAGTGGAGAAGGGTTCCTTTTTCCCGTCAACCCAACCAGCATTTGATATTAGTTGATTTCTTGATAGCAGCCATTCTTTCTGGAGTGAGGTGGAATCTCAACGTTGTTTTTATTTGCATCTCTCCAGTGACCAGTGATGTTAAACATTTTTTCATTTTTATTTGCAGTTTCTGCTTCTTTATCTAAGAAATTACTATTCATTTCAGATGCCCATTTTTGGATTGAGTCTTTAAATTTGGAAGGTCTGATGTTTTTAAGTTCTTTATGTATTCTAGAGTGTAGACCTTTGAGGAATAGCTGGTGAAGATTTTTTCCCACATTGTGGGTTGTCTCTTCACACTGTTGGTGGTTTCTCTTGCTGTGCAGAAGCTTTGAATAAGATGAGGTCCCAGTTGTTAATTGTTTGTGCTAATTCACATGTGCCTGAGCTTTTGTTCATGAAATCTTTTCCTATGCCAATGTTTTCAAGAGTTCTACCTAACCTCTCTTTACTCCATTTACTGTTTCTGTTTTAATATTTAGATCTTTGATCTATTTTGATTTTAGTTTAGTGCATGATGAGAGATATAGGTCTAGTTTTAATCTTTGGCAAGTTGAAACCCAATTTTTCCAGCACCATTTTTTTCATTAAGTTTATTGGTACATTTTAGGTGTGCAATACAGTTACATTCATCATTGGGGACTTGTACCTTTACATGGTGTATCTTGGTTCTTATTTTTTCCCCATTCCCCTCCCTCACTTCAAACCATCCACCCTCCCAATTTACAGGAACTTTGTTTCCATTTTTTCCTTTTCTCATATTTTTTCCTTTCCCCTACCCCTCCCACTTCTTCTACCCCTTTCGACTTTTTCTCCCTGTTTCATACTATCAATTATACATTTTGGTCCTTATTTACACTTTTAGTTTCTCACACCAGACAAACTTTGGTATTTGTACATGTGTGTCCTATTTTTAGTTTTGATTTTTTTCTTTTTGGTATCAGGGATTGAACTTGGGACCTTGCACTTGGGAGACAGGCACGGGAACCACTGAGCTAAATCCCCAGCCTGATGTGTGTCCTATTTAAGAGGCTATCTTCCTCCAGTGAGGTTGTTTGCCTCCTTTGTCGCAGATGAGGCAGCTGAGTATGTCTGGAGTTGTTTCTGTATCTTCTAAGCGGTTCCACTGATCCTTAGGTCTTTTTTTTTGCCAGTACCATGCTATTTTTATCACAGTAGCTTTGTAGTATAGTTTCAAGTTGGGGATTGTGGTATACCCTACCTTGTCTTTGTTGCATAGAATTGCTTTTGCTATTCTAGGTCTCTTCTTGTTCCAAATGAATTTTTGGATTGTGTCGTCAAATTCTGTGAAGTATGCTGTTGGAATTTCAATTGGGATTGCATTGAATCTATAAAGCAATTTTGGAAGTATGGCCATTTTCACTATGTAGATTCTTCCTACCCAGGAGCAAGGGATGTCTTTCCATTTTCTGATATCCTCTTCGATCTCTTTTTTTCAGAGAGCTATGTTTTCAGAGTAGAGGTCTTTGATTTCTTTTGTTAGGTTGATTCCTAGATATTTCAGTTTTTTGGATGTGATTGTGACAGGAGTTGTTTCTCCAGTTCCTCTCTCAGTGAGTCTGTTGTTTGTGTACAGGAAGGCTATTGACTTTTGTGTGTTGACCTTGTATCCAGCTACACAACTAAATTTGGTTATTAAGTCTAGAAGACTTGGTGGAGTTCTTCGGGTCTTCTATATAGAGTATCATGCCATCTTCAAATAATGACAATTTAACTTCTTTATTTCCTATCTTTATTGATTTTATTCTTTCCTCTTGCCTAGTTGCTATGGTTAATGCTTCCGCTACTATATTGAACAGGAGTGGTGATAGTAGACATCCTAGTCTTGTTCCTGATTTTAGCATGAAGGCTTTTAGCTATTGACCATTTAGTATGATGTTTGCTGTTGCTTTTTCTTAGATGGCTTTTATCAGGTTGAAATAGAGACCATGTATTCCAAATTTCTGAATGGTTTCTATCATGAATGGGTGTTGGATTTTGTCAAACACATTTTCTACATCTAGTGAGATGATTATTTGGTTTTTGTCCTTGGCCCATTGGTACAGTGTATTACGCTTACTGATTTGCATATGTTGAACCATCCCTGAATCCCTGGGATGAATCCCACTTGGTCAGGGTGTATGATATGCTTGATGATCTGGATTCTGTTTGCCAGTATTTTATTAAGGATTTTTGCATCTATCTTGATTAGTGAGGTTGCAATATAGTTTGCTTTTTCGGTTGGGTCTTTCTCTGCTTTGGGAATCAAGGTGACACTTGCTTCCAGGAATGAATTCAGAAGTATTGCTACCCTTTCAATTTCATTGAAGAGTTTAAACAGGAGTGACAGTAGTTCCTCACCAAATGTCTTGTAGAATTCAGCAATGACACCATCAGGATCCGGTCTTTTCTTAGTTGATAAGTTTTTAATTACATTTTCAATTTCATTGATTGATATTAGGTTGTTTAGAATTTTTAGGTCTTCTTCATTCAACTTTGGTAATTCATACTTATCTAGGAATCTGTCCATTTCTTCTGTGTTTTCCATCTCATTGGCATGTAGGTTCTCAAAGTAGGTATGGATGATCCTCTGAATTTCTGCTGGGTCCATTGTAATTTTACCCCTTTTATTCCTAATCCCATGGATTTGGGCCTTTTCTTTCCTTTTTTTGATAATGTTGGCTAAGGGTTTGTCAGTTTTGTTTACTCTTTCAAAGAACCAACTCTTTGCTTCATTGATTTCTTTTTTTTTTGTATCATTCTCTTAGTCTCCATTTCATTGATTTCTGCTTTGCTCATTATAATTTCCTCCCTTATATGAGCTTTGGGCTTGTCCTCTTATTTTTCTAGAAGTTGAGGTTCAGCATTGGGTTGTTTATTTGAGTGTGTTTTGTTTTCCTAGTATGAGTATTCACTGCTATGATTTTCCCTCATAAAACTGCTTTCATTGTGTCCCATACATTATGATATGTTCTATTGGGATTTTCATTTAATTGTGGAAACTGTCAGATTTCCTCTTCAGTTTCCTCTGTGACCCATTGGTTGTTCAGAAGTGTGTTGTTCAATTTCCATGTGTTTATGAAATTCTTGAGGTTTCTTTTGCTATTGATCTCCAATTTCATCGCACTATGATCTGATTGTATACAGGGGATAACTTCCATTCCTTTGAGTATACTTAAACATGTTCTATGAGCAAGTATGTAGTGTATTTTGGAGAACAACCCATGTGGAGCCAAAAATAATGTGTATTCCAATTTTGTGGTGTTGAACATTCTGTAACATCTATTAAGTCCATTTGTTAAGAATTTGGTTGAGTTCTAGTATTACTTTGTTTATTTTTTGTCTAGTTGATCTATCTGTGACAGTGAGGTGTTGAGTTACCCCATGACTATTGTATTAGTGCTTATTTGATTATTCATGCCTGTTAATATTTGTTTTATATATTTGGGTTCACTAGCATTTGGTGCATATATATATATATATATATTTATGATTGTCATCTCTTCCTCTTGAATTGTTCCCTTTACAAGTATGTAGTGACCTTCCTTGTCTCTCTTAATTAGTGTTGGTTTAAAATCCATTTTATCTGCAAAGAGGATAGCTACTCCTGCTTGGTTTCAGTGTCCTGTCTCATGGAGTATTGTTTTCCACTTTTTAACTTTCAGTCTATGAGTTTCTTTTTGAATCAAGTATATTTTGTGTTCAGCATATTGTTGGATCTTGCTTCTTGATCCATTCTGCCAGTATATGTCTTTTTATTGGTGAATTGAGACCATTAACATTGATGGAAACATTCGATATGTATTGACTTATCGTTGTCATGACCTTTTCCTGTTGTTGGATTCTCCCCCTTTGCATATAATTTCTTGTTTTGCCTGATGGATTCATTCTGCTGTACTTTATGAAGTTGTGACTCTCATTATCATTTTCTAGGATATTGTTTAAAATTTTTTGGAGTGCTGGCTTGTTATTCATCCATTTCCTCATGTGCTCTTTTTCATGAAAGTATCTTATTTCTCCATTAATTTTGAAAGATACTTTTTCAGGTTACATCAGTCTGGTTTGGAGGGGGTTTTTTTAGGGCTTGAAATACTTGCATTCTAGGCTCTTCTTGACTTGAGGGTTTGTGTTGAGAAGTCTGCTGTGATTCTGATGGGCTTTCCTTTGTATGTGATTTGTTTCTTTTCTCTAACTGCTTGTAGGTTTCTGGAATCTTGACTATTACATCCCTAGGTGTAGCTTTTTTTTTTTTTTTTTGATCAAGCTAGTTGGATTCCTATATGCTTCTCTTATCTGTGTGTCAAATTATTTTCCCCTGCTTGGGAAGTTTTCTGCCATTACTTCTGGAAACAGTTTTTTTATGTTTTTTGCACTATCTTCTGTTTCTTCATTGACTCCGATCAGTTTTATTCTTCTTTGCATCATCTAGTAGCTGCTGAATTGAATTTTTTTTGTGGTCCCTTACTGTTTTTAAGAAATATTTCTTTTCCTGGTAACCAATCACAATCCTGTCTTCTACATCTGATATTCTGTCCTAACATTGGCTCCTTCTGCTGCATAAACTTTCAATGATGTTTTTAATCTCCTGGATATCTGTTTGCATGTTTTATTTATTCCATTTATTTCCTATGCTAAGACTCTGCCATGTTCCTCATCTCCTCTATTTTTTTTTAATCTGTGTGTGCTCTAGAGTTATTAATCCTGTCTTTCACTATGGATACAATCTCTGTTGTTATCTGAGAAATTATTTCTGATTTCATTTTTTCCAGATCCTGTTTCATTGCCAATTCTGGAAGTCCAGGTGGTTGAGTATTAGATTGTTCCATCTCATTGCCCCTTGGGGTTGACTTTGTTTATCTGCAAGTCTGATTTTGAGTCTTGTTTATGTGTCTTCTCATTTCAATAGATGCAGTCTGCTGCACATTTGTTGAGGTGACTCAGCTTACCCAGTTCACTTCAATTCTCAGCAAGCCTCAGAGAGGCCTTCTCTCTGCTGCTCACCACTGCACCAGTTTCTGAGTTCAGAATGATGGTCTTTTGGATCCCTGCACTACATTGTTGTTCAGGCAAGGTTCTAGCTGGGGCCTGCGCACACTTGATTAAGGTGTCTGGGTGAGCCACTGGCTGGGCCCTGCCCTCCTACATAGCTGTTGTCCAGGAAAACTTTTGGCTGGGGGTTGTGCATCCAAATCCCTGGAGTCTGAGTGGTCTGGCTGGGGCCTCCACACACTTACCGATGGTTTCTGGGTGGGCTTCTGGTTTGGGCCTGTGCACCTGCACAGCAGTTTTCCAGGCAGGCCTTTGGCTGAAGCCTGGGCGCACAAGCCGCTGGGGTCTGAACAGGGCCCTGGCTGGAGCATGTGCATACACACATCTGTTGTCCAGGTGGGCTTCTCTGCTAAATAGGATTTATAGGTTTTAAACTACTCTAAGAACTTACAAAGGGGGAGATTGCAGCTTACCATCTCATCCGAAGGCCATTGTATCATCTCCAACAAAATATTACTGTTTTTCTTTCTTATAATTACCCCCTTACTGTGCTTGGAGCAAAACCAGAAAGTGCACATGAATTTACACTTGCCAGAGAAGGAATACCAAACATTCTATAGACACCATCATAATAAAAGACACTTATTTTTATTACTCTTTACAAAAGGTAACTTAATCTATACTTTAGTCCTTCAAGGAAAATATTATTTCATGTACTACTTTAATGGAGCTGCTAACCCCAGAGAGGTTAAGTGATTTCTCAGAGCCGCAGAGCTAGTAAATGGGAAAGCTTGGGCTCAATTTGTGTCTTCAACTCCACAGGCTTTTTTGTCTGTGTGATTCCATTCTGTACCCTAGTTACTAGTACTTTATTTGTATTTTGTAAATACTCCAGAATAATCAAACACAATCATGGTATTTGACATTTTGTGATTTGTCCTAGAGGAGAGTATAAAAGTCAGTGTGGCACAAATTTATTATTTGCCTTAAATTTTTTACAGTATTTTATTTTTGAGATTCTGTAGTATATCTTCACTTTTCTTAAAAACAAAATTAATTTTATGCATGCCATTAATAGAAATTAAATGGTATGGAATCTGTTTCTAACAAAGTAATTGTTGGTACTGAAATGATTATTTATTAAAGATAAACAGATAAAGGATTCTGAACACTAATTTTTGTTGTCTGAAATGACGTTTCCAAAACTTAGGGGATAAAAGTAATCATTTGGAATACTCATTAAATACGGAGCTTTCCTTTGGCTCTTTCCTGTGGATTTGGATTTGAATGAGGCTACAGAATTTTTATTTCTAAATGTCTAGAGGATTTCTTCTCAGACATAGATGTTTGTGAAACACTGTTCTTAATCAACTTTGACATGATCTCTGCCCACTGAAGTAGAATTTTAGCAACAAATACATATGTGTTTCTGTTCAAATGCTAACACTTACCAGATGAGTGACCTTTGGCAAGAAGTTAATCCTGATGGACAACCACTCCTTTATTTACAAAATGAGAATAACATTCTCTTGGAATAAACTGTTGGAATAAACTGAGAATTGCATGAAAGAGGCACCTAGTATAATGTTGAATTAAATGATGCACAGTAGATATTTAGTAAATAGTTTTCCCTTTTTCTTCCTGGTAGCCTATTGGAATACTCCAGAAATATTCTGAGGGAAATATGGATAAATAGCTTTACTAGAGAGCATTTTATGGAGATACAATGTATTGTGTTTATGTCCATGTATGTGTGTGGTCATTCAATAAAATTTAATGTGGGAAAAAACAAAATCCACACAAAAGTTAGAATTTATTGGAATACAAACATTTTCACACTTAAATTTTACTGTCAAATAATACTAATTTCCCCCTTTTAATACTTCGGCAGTGCTGGATGCTTCATACACATCTTTTTCACTCTATGTACATCTTTGTGAAGTAGTTTTTTTCTCACTTGGCTGCGGTATAGCTCTCTCTAATTGAAAAGCAAGTTCTCCTAATCTATGACATATTTTCTGTACTTTCGCTTAGCTGCTTTTCCAAGTGCATGATGTACTTCCCCATTCCTGACTCCATATTTACTTGATTATTTAGGGTTAATTAAATACAAAAAGCCAGAAATAGAAAGCTTCCCCCGTATCCCCTCTGTCCTCCGGTATATCTATTGTGGCTTATTCTTGGAACTGTAAGCAGCTTAAGCTTAATTGCCATGGAAGATATTAACTGCTCAGATTTAGGGCCTAATCTTTCTTTAAGGTCTGAACCTAAAGAGAGTGGCTAATTTGACTCCTTGATTGTGCAAAGTTTGGCAACCTTGTGTTCCACTGTCGTTTTCTTAGTGAGGAGATAAGACCTTGATGAATGGTATACTTTCCTCTGAAGATTTTTTTAAAAGAGAAAGAAACCATCCTATTTCAAGTCAAAGGAAAATTTTAGAGAAGCCCTGAGGTGTGAAGTAATACTGCTGCTCCAGATCAAGGATGCCTTGCTCCCTGGGGTTGTTTCTCCTGGGGTCACGTTTAGAGTGCAAGGGTAGACTTGGGAAAACTTCCCTACACTCTTCCCAAAGAGTTCACCTGTGGTTCTCTGTGAGTAATCTGCCTTTGAGCCACAAGACAAAAAAAGCTATCTGGTCAATTATATAAAAATCAAGTCTCCAACTCACAGTCCATCTTTTCCACAGACAGGCTGCGTGACCTGGCAGTTTTGATGATGTGTTCCATTACTGGTGCCTACTATGCTGGCCATAGTGATTTTTTACAGAGAGTTATATTATCTCCATTTTACGTATTTTAAAATAAGTTTAATAGAGGTTAAATAACTTACTTTGGCCACAGAGGCAGAAAATAGGATGCAAAAATTAGGCTATCATACTCCAAAGTCATTACTCTTTTTTTATCATAATGTCTAAACAATTTCTGTTACCTTATCTTTAATATGACAAGAAATAGGAGGATTATTAGAGTTGGAGGGCCAAACTAAAAGATTTCAAATACTTTGTTGCCTCGCGAATCCATTACTTTCAATTTGGCAAATATGGAAAGAGCCTGTTGATTTGCTTTCTTCTGATTATTTCCTGGGGGTTTTGAAAAACAACTTGGATGTTTTATGCAGAGTATTTCACAAATTTTATACTAAATTTCCTTTATGGAAAATATATGCATATATGCTCACATAGAATAGAGCACAAATAGTGTGATGATGTTTGTGTTTCCTTTTAAACTATGGCGTGAATAATTATCTGGAAGGAAAAGG
This sequence comes from Heterocephalus glaber, assembly GCF_000247695.1. The sequence goes on along the minus strand of NW_004624736.1, from coordinate 32,998,755 downwards.
GCCACAGTTGGTTTGGAAAAATTGCAAAGAAAGGTTTTTTATAGGCCCCTTCTACCTCTCTTTGTTAGTGCTGGTAGTGTATCACCTTCTAGCACCACCAGGAGCCCAATGTTCACATGATATTTTTAGACTATTCAAGCACTTTTCTCACTAGTAGTATTCTAATGTATTTAACAATATAGGTCTTATGATTTATTGTGGGAGCATATCCAGTATGTCAGGCCGTGTTACTAATTGCCCCATTGTGCATTATTTAATCCAGATGAATGAATGTAATGCTATTTAGTGGTCATCTTTCCTTGAAGGTAAATTAGAAGTTTTACATCATTTAAATAATTTTAGTGGAGGTGAGCCGGTCCCAGCACCTGGAAGGAAGCTCCCCACCTCCATCCCAGGCTCCTAGGGCAGAGAAGCTCAGCTGGTCCCAGCACCCGAAGGAAGCCCCCCCGCTGCCATCCCAAGATCCTAGGGCAGAGAAGGTGAGCCGCATGGGCACCAGAAGCACCCCCAGACCGTGGAAATGAGAAAACACATAAACAAGCCTCAAAAACAGACTTCCAGATCACTTACAGCAACCCCAAAGGGAAACGAGATGAAACAATCTGATACTCAACCACCTGGACTCTCTGAATGGGTAAATAATTTTGGTGGTGTGGATGAGAACTAATGAGTTCCATGAATGCTGATTGAAGAAATGAGACTCCTGAGTCAGACACAAAGGACTTTATTATTAATGGCAAACAAGAATAAATAACAGGCATGCTGGTTCCCCAAGCCTCAACTTGTATGTGGTGATATGGTGACCAGATAGAGTCTGCATATACAATAGAATCTTTTCTAGAAGTAAAAAACCCAAGCTTAGGAAAACATACATATTTTCTCAAATGTATGACACACACGCACACACACACATATATATTCAAATATATGAATACTTATAAATACTGATGTTTATTACAAGTCTAATGAATGATATGTAAGATATCTTGAGTAAAAACTAAAACACATCCTGAGAGAAAGTAAAGCAATCTAACATATTGCAGTGATATACCATGTTCATGGGTGAGATGACTAAAAAGTAGGATGTCGTTTCTCCCAAGATTGAAATATAGTTTAAGTGCAAAGCAGTCAAGCAGTGAGTTGACCAAGTCCACAAACAGAGACATGCCAGTGTGTGTAACCATCCATGTCTACAGCAAAGAGTGAATAGACTCTTCTTCATTCTAAGGGAAACTAAGTATATTGCTAGAACGTATGATTAGTTATTTTCTTCTTTGGGTGAAGAAATCATTATAGTCTTATGATTTTGGTACACTCAGTAAGACATGTAGGAGCTTAAAAGGTTCTTGGCAGCCAGCCTCCCAAGAACTATATGCCAAACACTAATTAAATTTGGTATACATTAGCTCATTTTACGTACACAAGAAATATTTGAGTAAAAATTATTTTCCCACATAATGTAGTAAGTGAAGAAACTGAGGCCAAAGAAATTGTTCCCCCCAAATATGTAACCACTTAGAAGCAAGTATATCTGATACTAAACCTGTTTTTTTCTATTATACATCATTGCTCTTCCAATTGGGAAAATGACACAAAAGTGAAAGTGATCAGTTTACCCCCAGGAATTTCACACTGTTGCACTCTATTATGTTGGAGTCTGCTTAGGAGCCATTCTCAAGAGAAGTACTGCATAGCCTTTTGGCTCTGAGAGCTGGGAGAAACGAAGTGTACTCATAGCAGTTTCATCTTTCCCTTCTACTTTTTTAGGTTATGTGTTTCTCTTCAGACTAAACTTTAGTTTAGGACTCCCTGAGAAGAAGTAAACCCTGGCTTGTCTGCCCAATTGCCCCATGTCCAAAAGATGGGCCTAGGAGGTTGTTTTCAGAAAGCAGATCAAAATTAAAACTTTAGTCTTAGCTCCCATAGCTGCTGGTTCTTTTCTTTGCAGGATAACTAATTATCAGTTCTATAGATTCCAGAGCCAAGAAGTTAATGCCAGAAAAATGAAAAAATAGTTTACTTCATGTATTAGATAAGCTAAATGATATCTATGTATTTCCTAATTTGGGAATTATAAAATAGCTTTCTTTTTTTCTAGTTGCTTTTCTTTTTCTTCAGCTAATCATGGAAATGCTTAGTTTGACTCTAGAAGAACAATACTAATTTTAGTAATTTATGTGAACCCTTTAGCAATTATGACTAATCATCCTACAACAAAATAATGATTATGCATATCATTAAATGTGCATCAGATTAATTTAGTTGAGTGTTTTATTTAATTATGACACTAACCTCTTTACATATTCATTTTTCAGAGTCTGTTGCTCATTGTCAGTCATCTGCTCACAAATGTAAAACTAGTGTTGGTACTTTGTGTATGATCTTTCCATTGTGTTCAGTGGCCTTGGACAAATCATTTGCCTTCTGTGGAATGCTTTATTTCAAAAATTCACACTTCAACAATAGTTTCCTTAAAACATCTTTCTTGCTATTTTAATTTTCTTTAGCTTCCCTATTCAGTCTTTATTTTTCTATTTTATTTTTGTGTCTTTTTATTAAAGGGAAAAACTCTACTTAAGAAGATAAACTCAAAAATTATAAATATCTATTTCCAGAAAAGAATATGTAGAAATTAAAACTCCTTAGGTAAAATTTGTAGACTTTTTCTTTATAAATTTTGTTTAAGCTTTTTGATTAAGTGATTAGCATATGGTGAAATAAGCTTAATAAGTCAACTCTATCAAATAAAAGATCTCATTCAGGCAATTTGACTTTTAAATGAACAAATTTAGTTCACTGTGGTATTCCTCAAATAGAAGGTTTGGAAATTGAAGTTTCTAAAATAAAATCCCTAAAATCCCAAACTCGTTGCTCCATACATAGTTATAGTATATGGATTTACTAGTTTAAGTAAATATTCCTGAAATAAATTTGGAGGAAGACATGTGGAAATCAAATGCAGGAAAAGGTTTTTTTTTTCTTCCAGATACAATGTAAAAGGCTCCCAGTGTAATAGAATAGGGGAACATTTTCCAAAAGGGGAGGATTTCTTTAACATATTGAACACGGTAAAGAATCTGTTGCAAATGGGAAATAGTGAAGTTAGAAATGTGATATACCAGCAGATTCCTACCAAAAGGATTAGGAGTAAAGGAAATAAGAGCTAGGATATATAGGAAGGTAGACTTTCACAGTCATTATAGGGCTTGCAATCCAAAGACAAGAAATTAGTCATTACAACTACATTATTTTTTTAGTGATTTCTAGTACATAAGAACATAGGCAAAGATGGGGCTGCAGTATTCACAATAATAACTAAATATGATTTTTAAAGAATGGCTACACATCAAAATAATTGAATTTGTATAAGAATTTACAGTTACCATATGCTAGATAATTAGTTGCACCTACTTCTTTATCAAGCTCTGTTTTGTTTTTTGTTCAACTTAAGCAATGTGATTATTTTTGCCAGTTTAGTCTATACTTCTGATAAAAGATTGGAGGAGGTTTTAAATAAAAGAACATAGACATATGCTATCCTAATGAGTTCTTAAAATTACCCAATTTTTTTCATCATTCTGTTTAAGAAACAAACAACAAACCCTTTAGGAACTTCTCAGAACAATTTAATGGTATGCATAGAAGACAGAATTTGATATGTCCATGAGAATCTTGAGTTATTCATAACAATACAGTCAGGAGAAGTATTTAGTGAAGTAATGGGAATCATTTGCATATGTTTCCTGCTCAACACAAACATTATAGTAGTGAATCATTTTATAACAATGGTTTGTTTTTTTGAGTCATTTCCTCCCTTTTTTCTTGTAATATATTAAGAGCACAGATTCTTTCTTAATAAGGGTCGTTGATTGAAAAATTATAATTGGAAGAATTAGCTTAATAAAATAATCTCTGGAACATTATTTTTATCATTGTATTTATTGATTTCTCAAAAATGCACAGTGAAAATCAAATATTAAACATATTTTCCATATTCAAGGAAACAGATTAAAGCAAAGAGTATATACTTTATTAGAATTATAAGCGTCTAGATTTCCCTTTCCTTTGAGTACCATGGAAGATATTATCAAGATGTTGAAAATGATGCCAAGATGTCAAAAGTGAGTGAAGAGTGCTCCAGATGAAAACTATTGCCGTAATCTATAAGAAGGACACTGTTACCACCTTCAAGAACAGTTTTTCTCTGTTAAAATTTAAAGCATGACTGTTAATTCCTGCTGTGGTATGAACCCTTACCAGTGATTAATATGTGTGAAGTATAAATATGATTTTTTTTTACTGCCCCAAATAAGAGCAACTACTTACTGATACTTATTTTTCTTTCATGTGTATAGCTTTTGGGTAAATCTTGAATTAGGTTATTTTCTTCTAATGGTGCTTTCCAGCCTAATCTTTAGCAGTTCATTAGGAAATAGGTTTGGGCTTCATCCAGTAAAATCATAATAAATAGCATAGTAAGTCAATTTAAGCCTTCCCACAACAAAAAAGGTAGATATTGTATTCTTCAGTGTACAAAGGGAAAGAGTGAGATGCAGAAGAGTTAAGAAAGCTGTCCCATCACATAACTAGTGAATGGTTACATTGGGACTCAAATACTGGCAAGTGGACTGCAGAGCTCACTTTCATAGATTCGACAATTGCTGTCATTTATCTGTGTCTATAAGCTTTTTTGCCTGTTGTTGTTATTGTTGACCTTGCATTAAGGAAGGAGGGTAAATGGTATTCCTCTTCTTCACAGAAATAAAAACTAAATTTTAGATTTTAGTTTTAGCTGAATAACTCAGTTCCTGAACTTGAGTCATGTACATAGCACTTGAAAAAGATGAGATTTTTAACTAAGATTTTCTTTCTCCAAAGTAAAAAAATCTTAACAACTACATTTTCATTCTATCATATTTTTTCTTTAAGTAGTCTTTTTAAATGAAACTTTAGCAAATATAATTACCAATTCAATACGAAAGGTTCAAGCTTCACTGAAAGCGTAGCTGTCTTTTTCAAATAGAAATAAACTCTAGAGGACCTTCTCTATCGTGCCTTCCAGTGATAGTGTTTCTCAAAATTTTATAACATGTCAAGCCAAGAAGTATTTCAAATTAAGTAGATTAATAGAAAAATTTTCCCTAATGGCTATTATGGGAGAATTATTAAACATGAAGAACCATAAAACATATTATGTTTAGCATTATTATTAAACAATATGAAAATGTATGTTTAATTTTTACAAGTAGATATAATTAAAAAATAGTTCATTAGGTGAACTAAAAATTATTACTTATTATTTACTCCCAGCAAAATCTTACAGCATGATTCCATTAGTAATTATCCAGAATGGTTTTGTTTGTACTTTGTACCTGTTTTATTTTTGATACTCTTTAATCTCCATTTTAACAGAGAATGTGTAAGGCAATTTTTACAGTAAATTCCTTATACCCTCAAGCTGAAAAGTACTTTAGAGATAATTTAGTTCAGTTTTAATGAGTATAAGTAATACTGATATGAAGAATTATAGTATAATAATCAGGACATAAACTGTGGAGTTACACAAATACAGATGTGAAGTCATATTCCTCACATTCATATTGTTTGTCTTTTCTAACTGGAATTTAATTTCAAAAATAAAAATGAAAGTACTTCAATAATTGGAGTCATTAATAATGGGCCATAACACATATTGATAAAGTGTTCTCCCTCAGGAACAATCAGTACAAGTATGGGCAGGCTTAAAAATACAAGCCACATGCATATCAGCCAACAAAGAACTGAAATATCACTGGTACATGGAACTTAAATACAGCCTCTCTTTTAGTACTGACTAAAGAATAAAGTACCCTGATGCACTCACGGATGACTCCAAGGAAGTTTAGCTGAAAAAAATAATATAGTTATCCATAGAATGGACCATATTCAGTCCAAGGCTGCATTCTGAATGACTTCTGTGTAGTCTGAATAAGAGGAAAAAAACAAGAGGGGAACCATATGGTCAAAGGAAATAGATTGCATATGATAGAATTTAAGAAGATGCAGGTCTGTGATCCCAATACTTGGGAGATTGAGGCAGGAATGTTATGAGTTTGAAGATGGTCTGGGCTACATAGAAAGACTCTATTAAAAAAAGGAAGAAAAAGAAAAGAAACAGGAGAAAGAAAGAAAGAAAGAAAGAAAGAAAGACAGACAGAAAGAAGGAAGGAAAGAAAGAAAAGAAAGAGAAAAAGAAAAAAGGAGAACCAAATCAAAACGATAAAAATTAAAACAACAAAGTCATTCTAGTAATGTGAAATGACAAATCATTTACAAGAGGAATTACAGGAAAATTAAAACAATATGCTTTTGAACAACTAATGGGTCAATGAAAAAATTTTAAAAATTATTTTAGGTTGAATAAGTGAAAATATAAACAGTATACTGAGACTTACGGGATGCAGCAAAAGTAGTTCTGAGAATTTTATAGCATTTAATGACTACATCAAGAAAAGGTCTCAAATAATCTAACTTAACATTTTTTTTTAACTAGAAGGACAAATTAAGCCCAAAGTTAGCAGGTAAAACAAAATAATGGATTAGAATGGAAATAAATGAAAAACAATGGAGAAGATTAACAAAACTAAGGGTTTTTAGAAAAGATGAAAAATCAACAAATTTATAGCTAGACTAAAAAAAAAAGGAAAAAAAGATTCAAATGAGTACAATAAAAAGTAGAAGTAATAGTTACAACTGATACTATAGAAATATATAGGATCATATGAGAGTAGTATGAAAATTTAGAAGACAATAAAGTAAGTAACCTAGACAAAATGAATAAATTCTAAACACATACAGTTACCAAGATTAAATCATGAATAAAGAGAAAATCTAAACAGAGGTTTTGAATCAGTAATGAGAAAGGAGGTTGAATCAGTAATATAAAGTCTCCAACCAAAGTCCAGGACCTGATTGTTACACTAGTGCTTTCCTCCAAACATTTAAACACATGATAAAAAACATTCTGAAACTCTTCAAAAATATTGAATAAGAGTGAATGCTTCCTAGCTCAATATTTTGAGGCCATAATTATCTTAACAGTAAAACCAGACAAGGACACTATAAGAAGAGAAACCTGCAGACCAATATTCATAATAACCTTAATCCTCAGCAAAATAACACCCAATCAAATTCATCACCTTGTAAAGATTATTCACAGTGGTCAGTGAGATTTATCTCAGGAATGCAAATATGTTTAAATATTTGCCATCATATTAATGAAATAAAGGACAAAAATATAGCACAATGGATGCAGAGAAAGTATTTGAGAAAATCCTTTACTGCCAAATATTTTACCAAGTTAGGTATAGATTAAATGTAGCCTCATATAATAAAGGCTGTATAAGACAACTATAATTTTAAGTGTTTCCTATAAGACCAAGAATAAGACAATGATGTCCACTGTAACTACTTATATTAGAGAAAGTTCTAGAAGTGCTATCCAGACCATTAGACAAGAGAAAGCAATAAAAGCCATCCAAACAGGAAAGAAAAAAATTAAATTATTTTTGTTTGTAGATAACATGATCTAACATGCAGAAAACTCTGAAGACTATACTAAAACAATGTTAAAACTAAGAAACAAATTCAGCACTGGATGCAAAGTAAAGTTTTCAAAATTATTAATATTTCTATAGGGCAATAGACATATTTGAAAACAAGAAAACAACTCATTCCCAATAGGAACACACCAAAAGAACTTAGAAATAAATAAAAATTATAAAATATATGTACACTGAAAACTAAAAATAAAAAGAAATAAAATGAAAGAGAAATAAGTTGAAAAAGATACAAATTCCAGTTCTATGATCATAACTGGAAAAATTAATTTTATTAAAATGACCATAATACAAAGTGATCAATAGATGTAACTTCTATCAAAATTCCAATGAGATTTACACAAAAAGTTTTAAAAATCCTAAAATTAATATGGAACCAAAATAGACTACGTGTATGACTACATGTCATACAGGTGAGATGATTGTGAATAGAGAAAATCACAAGCATTTCGCTAAAAACTGTTAGAGGCAATAGAATAACAGCGTAAGTGCAGAATCCAAAGGTTATATAAAAAATAAATTGTATATTGATGTAATAGCAAAAGATTTTCCAAAATATTAAGAAAACAATGAATTTATAATAACAAAATTTTACAAATTAACAAAAGAAGTATAAAACTTGTATACTGAAAACTACAAAACATTGTTGAATGAAATTAATAAAGATCTAAGTAAATGGAAAGACACTTCATGTTTATGGATCAGAAGGATGCATATGGATTAACATTTTTAAGATGGCCATATTGCCCAAACTGAGCAATACATTCAATATAATCTCTTTCAAAATTCCAGATGCCTTTGAAAAGAAATTTACAAGCTAACTTTAAAATTTGTATGAAAATTCAAGGAACCCACAGTATCCAAATCAATCTTGAAAAATGTCAGAATTGAAGAACTCAGTTTTCTTTTTTCAAAACTTACTACAAAGCTAAGATAATATAATATGGTAGCATCATAAAGCTAGATGTATAGATAAATGGAGTACACATATAGATAAGTGGAGAGTTCAGAAAAAAACCCTTCCAACTCAATTGATTTTCATTAGGGTTCCAAGAAAATTCAAGTGGATAGTCTTTTTACCAAACAATGCCAGGAGAACTAGATATTCACATGCAAAAGAATGAAATTACATCATTACCTCATATGATATAAAAAATTTACTCAAAATGAGTCACAGACCTAAACCTAAATGTAGGAGCTAACCTTATGAAAACCTCAGAAGGAAAGCAGACATAAATCTTCATGAGCTTACATTAAGAATGTTAAAGACAAAAGGAACAGTGACAACAAAAAACAGACAAAATTACATCTACAATTAAACCACTTGTGTTTCAAATAACATATTAGCAAAGTGAAAAAAATTGACAAAATGAGAGAAAGTACTTGCAAATAATATGTCTGGTAAAGTATTTGTGACCAAAATTTATATAAATTTAAAAAATTAATAACATAAAAAAAGTGAGGAATTAAATAAGCATTTCTCTAAAGAAGACAAAATGGCCAGTAAACACATGAATGCACTCTTTAATTGTATGAATTGTATAATCAGTGAAATGTGTTTTTTGAAAACTGTGTTTTCTTGTGAAACATTTTTACAGATACATTCTTAGTTTGTATTCCAGATCAAACCCTTTGGATAGTTTCCTGCAATTCCTGTTAGAATTGCTAAATGTAATGATAATTCAGACTTTTAATGGATATTGATAAATTTACATCTTTGGAATTAGGTTAAATTATACTTTTTCTAGAAGTCATTGCATTTTTAAGAATATACCTCAACTAGTATTATTATCATTATATAAATGTGTAATTATGTATACTATATGTTTTTATATATAAATATGGAAAGAGTTTATCTTAATTTGCACTTCTGTGAATTCTACTAAGCGTAAATCTTTAAAAAAATTTTATTGACAATTTTAATAACTCCATTTCAGTGTGTGATTGAACCTGTACACCCTTGCATGTTATTGCCTATGTTCTTTTCCAAAATTTATAATAGTGTACCTTTTCCTTATTGATTTATGAACTCTTATGATGCTAATCTAACACTTTTCTTATAGTTTTAGCCATACCTATATTTTGCACTTTTATGGTTTCCAAACCAGTGCTCTGTTAATTTTTAAAAATATATATAAAACCATGCTAACAAAGACTAATCCAACTCCAAAGATAAATATTTAACGGCGTACGTCTCCAGTTCTTTTATTTGTTCTTTTTGATCTGGAATTCCTTTGAAATTTATCTATGTGTGCATTCAATTCAGAGTTCTTTTACTTAAATTGTTCCAATACAATTTATTAAATGTCATTCTATTTTTTATTTGAACTGCCATTTTTATGTATTTAATTATTTACTACTTTGAATGTGCATGGGTATTCTGTTGTCTTTTGACTTTCTATATTTTACTGAAAAAGTTATTATTTATTCTACTTCCATGATAATTTTTAAAACTATGAGTAGGGTCCCCATAACTTAAAAAAATTCTCCAGAGAACTATATGACCTTTATTCTTCTTGATATATTTTTCTTTGCCAGTTATCCTCAGAACTTACAATTTTTTTGTGGTGCAATAAACCATGTATGCTTCCATTTGATTCAAAACTCTCATTTTATTTCAAATAGCATCTAATCTGATGTTCTTACATTGGTATTTGACAATCAGGTCATGAAAATTTTGGGATAAATATCTTTGCTTGCAATATTTTAAAATTTCTAATTAAACCAGCTGAAATAAGTAGAAAATGTTAATAATAATGGAGTAAGTGAATATCCTTTTCTTTTCTTGAATTTAATTGGGTACCTTTATTATAGTAATTGTTTCAGTATATTTTTAAAAAGCCCAAAATTTCTCAGTAATGAAAAGATGCTTTTATCTAGTAAGAAACAGTGAATTTCAGAACCACTTAGCTAAATGTCTTTTTCATACATCAAAAATATATTTAAACATAAAGGCTATGAAAGGGACTGCTACACTATCATATTTTAAAACCATTATTTCCAAATCAAGTATAACACAGAACCTTTGAATCACTAAGGTGTGTTGAAATTGACTAAACACCATTTGAAAAACAGTACCACTAGTGCAATGTTGGGTTTTGATTTTGCGGTTATTATTTCTCATGTTAAGAAATTAGGTTTCACTTTTAGTTAGCTAAAACTTATTTTTTAAAATAGTGTGTTTTAAAATAGTATGTTTTATCAAAAATATCTAGTCTCCTGAAAATGTGTGTATTTTTTACTGCACTCCACTGACAATGTGAGCTCTTTGTCTTTTGTTTGACCTTTTATGTGAGATTTTTATATTGATAGATTTCCTAATTTTAAATCTACCTTTCATTCCAAAGCTAAAGTGACTTTTATCATAGTATATTATTTTATAATACTTATGTAATTGAACAATATTTTATTTAGGATATTTTCTTGTATCTTCATAGGTAAGATTAAAAGAGTATGTTTTATTTCTGTTATAGTGATTTTCTCTTATCAGATATTATTAACAGTATTATTCTAGCCTTGTGATCCATAATTCAGTCTTATTTTTAATCAGTTCTTAACATTTAAACAGTTCCAAATTCTTGAATGCATCATAGGGCCTCATAAACAGCATGTTTTATGCAGAGTCGATGTGTATTAAAATGTTATCTGGATGTATAAATTCACTCGTAGGTCCTTGACATTTCTGGTTATCAGACTTTCTTTCTGTGTGTGGTCCTGGGATTGAACTCAGGACCTTGCACTTGCAAGGCAGCCACAGTGCCACTGAGATAAATCCCCTGCCCAGTTTATCAGACTTTTTAACAGCATGATTATGTGTATCGGTATGTTTCTTTGGTTACTGACTTTGAAAGAGAGACAGTAAAAGAAAAGGAGAGAGGGAAAGAGATAATTAACTTGAGATATATGGGGCAGGGATAGATTTCAGGATTGCAGGGAAGTCTAAAGCAACTGACAAAAAGAGAGGTCTTAATGACTGGAGTTTTTTCAGTTTCTCCCAGGTAGTACAAGTGGAATTAGTTAATTCTTATGTTCTTGTCTTCACTTTATAGTACAATTCAAGTTCTAGAAGAAAATATATGTTTGCCCTGGCATAAGTTAATGTCTCTCCTTTGTGGAGGCAAGACAGCTGCTTATCAATAAATGTACCACACAGTTGCTATTTGCTGAGAGATAATTTCAATAAAGGAAATGATGTGTTATTGTAAAACGAAAGTGGAATGGATGCCATGTGGGCAAAGTCCAGCAAATGTCTACCAAAATATATCCATATAAACTTCCAATTAAAGTATTTCTCCTTCATTATCAAGTCTTAAATTTGTGTCTAACTTCTGTATGACCCTTTCCATTAACTTAAAACTCTAGGAGAAGAAAGAATTTGGTTTGTATTCCAAAAGATACCTGAAAAGACTGAATAACCTCAAAACTTGAGATACAACTTTATTGTTTCAGCAAAAAAAAGATAACCAATGTCAGACTAGAGAAGTGATGGTGAAACTTTTAGAGACTGAGTGCCGAGCACCCAACCTGCAACCCAAAACCCACTTATTTATTGAAAAGTGGCAATATTAATTAAATCTGAATACTGAAGAATACTGAATATTTAAGAAAAAAATATTAACATCTCTTGTCTTAAAAGAATAACACAATAACACACATACCATAGATTCATCAACACTGGACTAGAGGAACTTTTCGTTGTCATGGTTGCATGGATGGGTTATGACTCCAAAATGTCTTGGTAGAGTCTTTGCACTCCCTATTAGAAGTATGAGTTCTGAACATGTGTTTAAATTCTCTGGGCTTTGATTATGTTACATATAAAAAGGGGATCATAAAGTTATTTGAATCAACAAACTATGCTGGTTAACTAATACTGTATAACAAGCTATCGAAAAAATGTGTCTAAAGTCAATGGCCACTCATTGGATCATGTTTCTGCAGTCTGAGCTGGGCCCAGCTGGTTGATTTGTTTTTGCACCTGTAATGTTGACTGTCTTCATTCATATGTTTGCCATCAGCTGGCAGCTTTCGTATGGCAGGAGTATAGCACATCTGGCAACAGAGCTTGTCTGATTGCAGTTACTGAGAGCTTCCTGGGTCTCCTTTTTGCTTGTTCCTTTCATCCTCCAGTGTTTCACTTGCTTTATATGTAGGACATGTCTTCTTCAAGGATACTAGGGCAAACTTCATTGCAATCCATTACAAGAAAGCACTGTGCAAAAATAGAAGCTGGAAGCCTCTTAATGCTTAAATCCAGTATTTTCCCACTGTTATTTCTACTATCTTCTGTTGATATAAACAAGTTTGAGGACCAGTCCAAATGTAATGTGTGTGGAGGCTACACAAGTCCTGAATTTCAGGAACATGCTCCCTTGGAATCATTTTGTAGTAATGTACCACAAGCACCTAGAATAATAACTGCACATCATTAGCACAATATGCAGATTTTCTTTCTTAATAGCAATCACTGAACATTTACAGAAAGAATTACTCATACAGTGTTTAATCATCACAAGAACTGTTGAAGGAAGAGTTTATAAATGAGGATACTGAAGCTCAGAAAGGTTATATGTTTACATGGCAGCTTAAGAAAAAGATTGGCATTTCCACACTGTTTTGGCTCCTGATCATGTACTATTATCATTATGCTGCCTTCTGTCTTTTCTGGCAAAGATGAATCTATCAGTCTTCTCCTCATGGTCTCCTTTCCCCTAATTTGAGCTATAACACAAATTTTCACTATGTGACGGTGATGAACCCACTGGGCAGGTTCTAATGAAACTAAATCTGTTCAGTCCTTTGTAATTTCTATAGTTAGAATAACCTCTGAGATAAGCTCAGAGCATTTCTTTTTCAGCATTCTTTATGCTGTGCAATCATGAACTCTTGATCCAACTGTTTATGCTCATTGTCTTTTTATGACATTTTAATTTTTTACCTGACATTTTCATCTACACAGCTTAGCAGGGGTAACAAAAATCACATATTTTGTGTGACTATAGACAGTTAGTTACACTCTTTAATTATCATCTGGAAGCTTGTGTCATTTTGATAGATAGTTGATTATATTTTTCTTCAAATATATGATTGCTTAATAATCTCTGGAAACTATTTGACATGATTTTTTTTAAGTAATGACATTTTTTTCACTTACTGTAAGAAAACAGATGTGATAATTAAAAGAATGCTGTTCCAGATCATAGGTTTTCAAACAATGTGTAGAAATTATTTCTAAAGCGTTTTCAAGGTACTTAGAGATGTTTATTATTAAAAATGTGCTATAATAAAGGAAATGGGAAATTTTAGTGTTATGTAACTTTATAATAATGTAAAATAATAATAACTTTATTTGAGACATAATAGACACCTTCATGATACCACCTAGTGGCCATATTCATAATTTGAAATATTTGTAAGTATTCATAAAGAGAAAAAAAGACACTTGTATTTGATAAACCATCATCAAGCATAAACATATTTTTTAAATTATTAGCTGTACGATAATTAAAAGTATAAAATGTAGCAGGAGCCTGGTGTGATGCCACATGCCTATAGTTCCAGCACTCAGGGAAGCTGAAACAGGAGGATTACAAATTCCATCCCAGCCCAGGCAACATAGCAATTTAGTGAGACCCTGTCTCAAAATAAAAAGTAACAAAAGGCTGGGGATGTAGGTCAGTGCAGAGGCTCTAGGTCTGACTTCAGTACCCTAAAAATTATTATGAGGAAATATTGATTCAGAAATATTAACATAATATTTAAAATATATAGCTTATTAAAGAAATGAATATGTTGCCAGACGTGACTTTGAGCTTGAGAACATGGTGCCAGTGAGATACCCTGGTGAGTAAGTATAAAGATGATTTTTTTTTTTGGTCTCCCTTCAACTTGCTACTCCTCTCCTGTTTCCTTCATTAGATCTTATTCCTCATTTAAGTTCTATAAAGTACAATAAACATAGTACTGGGGAAGAAGGTAAAAAAAAAAATCAGAAGTTCCGAAAACTGGAACCAGCTCAGACATCTGGCCATAGGAGAATTGATATGCTGATATATTCATAAAGTTAAATGCTATTCAGAAATATGAAGCAATGGAAAGATATTTTTAAAATTAGGCTTAGCAAAAGAATACTTACACAAAAGAGCATGTACTACATTTTGCAATTTATATGAAATTTTATAATTTATGTGAAATGCAACAATACCTAAAATTAATCCATGATGTAAAAATGTCAGATGAAATGGAAAGCAGAATTTACTGAGAAAACGCAAGAGAAAATGTTTCTGGAGAAGTGGTACTTTTATATTTTTTGACAGTGGTTAGGGTTACAAAAGTACATATACTTGTTAAAATTCATTGAAGGAACATTGAAGATTCATTTACTCATTGTTAGTAAATTGTATGGCTCAAATAAAAAAACCTAGATTGAAAATATAGTATGTTGGCTTCAGACACATATTTTGAGTTCTGATTGTATTCATTAATAGCATATGACTTTGGGAAAATGACAGCCCTAACAGTCTATACTTCAGTTCTCTCTAAGACACTTGAGATGGCATGCTTATTTCTTGAATCTACCACAAAGATAAATTTTGATAATGTATTTAAAGTCCTTAACTTACTGAAGTTTAGGACATGTCTGCCACTCTATAAAGATTTTGCCCTTTTCTTTCTTGGCAACAATGAAGACAAAGAATATGAGTGGACAACTTCAAAGTACAGATATAAAATACTGGAGTCTTCACCAGACAGTAGCAAAAATCTACTTTGGAGAAGATAGGGAAATGTGTAGACCTTACTCATCTCGAGGTGCAGAGGTTAACTTGAATGTGTATATATATATATGTATTTCTAAGGAATGGCAGAAAATAGAAAATAATGTGGGCTGGCTATACAATGCTAGTGGCACACACACTTTTAAAGGAAGGAAAGAGGAATCAGGTTCAGAAGGTTACCTATCATAAGGGTGTTAGGTGAGACGGATACAGCAGATGGTCATGCACACTAGCATTTACCTCTAACCTGAAAATTGTGGAAGGATGGCTGGAATCTGGAGAAGAAACACTCATCAAATGTCCATAAGTGCACTTAATGTCACCGTCAATTTTCAACAATATTTTTGATATGAGATTTTTCCAGTAAGTGATATAACCCTTCTTCAGCTAAAAATATTGTATATAGAAACTCAGTGCAGAATTACCTCCTTAGTGTCAAATATGGCTTGTGTCTCTTTACATATGACCTCTTTTTCTCAGGCAAACTGAAGCATAAGGAGAAGAAAATAATGATGGGAATATATGAGTGATGTATTCAACCTTCCTTTTCTTTTCATTTCCAAACAATAAATTTTCCTGAGGATAAACAATGGAAAGAGTAATTTTAGATTTAAATAACAGAAGTTAAACCTGTAATGGTGCTATGTGGATACCACAGATATCATTTCAAGCAATATATTGAGTGTATTATTAATAATTTTAAATAGTCTTTAGAAGCAAACTTATAGTCAATGTAGTGTGTCCAGTTGGATGGAATTTACTCTTCTGTTAATCAGTATGTTCATGGACCTGGGAGGCTTCATTTGAAGGGTTTGCTGTTTGACTCAGATGTTCTCAGAAGCAGTCCCTGGGCCTAGAATTAGAGCATATGCAATTTGTTGCATGGTTCAAGCACAAGGGTAGTTTCAGGATGAAAGCAGCCACCAAAGTATAGTATACCTGGCTCTTTTTGTGTAATTCCAAACACTAACTACTCTCCTTAGTTATGCCTTAGAAAAAAAAATATAATCATACTTTACAATGTTGAGAGGTTTTCCATATTCAATTTGTTGCCACATGTGTTGTCTTGCTATTACCAGGAACAGCTAAGAGAATAAGAGACTGAATCTTTGAGGAGTTACAGTTTATCCATTATCACAGAGCTGAAGAAAGATATAAGATCTTCTCACTCCAAATCTCATCCAATGACACAGTACCACCTCTAAATTAACCCATATATTAATGAAGCACATTTCAAAAATAAATTTTAATTATATTCATTATAAATATAACATTTATTATGTAAGTAATAAATGCTTATTGTATGAAAAGTGCAAAAGCACATCAACAGCAATAAAAATACCCCTTATCTTACCAAATTGAAGAAAATCAGTCCCAACATTTGATATACAGTATGTTGAATTAATTTCATATACTAAATTATATCTCTCAATAGTTCAATAAGCTAGATTTCTATAAAATAAAAATATGCAGGGTTCATCTTCAAATTATAGACTTGTGATTATAGACTTATAGTAATTTTTTGTCAATATGAAGATATTAATACAATTTCTTTAAATCATTTTTATTAATAAAATTTTTGGTGTTTGTATTGTGAGTTATTACTCTTGTGCTTCTATTTCTCTTGGTTTTATTTATTTATTTATTTTTAAATTTTTAAAATTTTTTGACACAAGGCCTCACTATGCAATTTAGGCTGGCTTCTAACTCATTGTGTAGCCCCAAAGTGGGCTGGCCTCGAAGTGGCAGAGATCCTCCTGCCTCAGGCTCCCAAGTGCTGGGATTATAGACTTCAACATTATGTCCAGCTTTTTTTCTTGGTCTTTAGTGAACTATTTTAAAATAACTATGTTATTTCACTTTGCTGTTTTTTGTCTATTTATTTTCATGTTTCACTGGGCTTTTTAATCTGGTAATTCATTTTCTTCATGAGATCTGGTACAAGTTATTATTATCTCTTAGAAAATTGCATCTCTCCTATTTCATTTTCTTTGCCTACAGTTATAATTAACATATATTAGATATTTCACTTTATTTCATGCATTTCTTTATTTCTTATTCATATCTTCTCTTCATTTCTTATCATTGCATAATTTATAATTAAATTAAGTCTATTATCAAGTTCACCAGTTCTGTATCACCAGTGCCTCAACTGCTAATTAATATACCCACTGAATTGTTGTTTAGTTATATTTTTTCAATTTCTGTGTATCCTTTTATTTCATTTTCAAAAGTAAATTTTATAACAGTGAGAGTATAAGTTCCTTCTTTAGGAAAAAAATTAAACTTATTCATTTTATCATCAGTTTTACCATATTCTGCCTTCTTCTACCAAGGGGTGAATACACTTGTTTATTTTTGTCTTTTGAGTGGTTTTTTTGGTTGGTTTTAAGACTTTAATTTTAGTTAATTTTCAGTAGATTCTTTATTTCACTTTTGAAATCATATGAACTTCTGAAGTATAATATTTATATAAAATATATTCCAAATAGATTGTCAAAAAGTCCAGAATAAGTTTTAGGTTAATTTCTTGGCTTAGGGATTCCGGAACTTCATTGCAAATTCAAATATGGCCTAAATATCCACAGGAATCTGGACATTAACTTTTTTGTGTGTACCGGGGATTGAACTCAGGACCTTGTGCTTTGCCCATCAACTTTTTTTCATTTTTTGGAGACCTTTTTTTCCACCTAGCGCCCTGACTGAAGATGGGGATTTTGATTGCCTCTTTGGATTCCTGATGAAAGTTATCCTAGCAGCTCCTTATTCAAGGAGAAGCTTTGCTAGGATCTTAGAAGGCTGGGTTGAGATGTAGATTTAATTATTTTCTTTATACTGTTGTTTCAATTTTAGAATCATGGTTGCATTACTATCAATAGTAAAGTGGGATCTGTTCTTTCTTTCTCTAACATCTGGAAATCCATACACTTATTTATTTTTTATTAAAAATTTCAATGACCTCACTATAGATTCATATACCATTGTAAGAAGTAGTCCAGATACCTCATGCATGGTTCACCTACTCTGCCACCAAACACATCTTGAAAAACTATATAGTGCAATATCAAAAGATACATGAATTGAAGGAGCTGGGGATTTAGCTCAGTGGTGCTGCCGCCTGCCTCGCAAGTACAAGGTCCTGAGTTCGATCCCCTAGTACCAAAACAAACAAACAAACAAACAAATAAACAAAGATACATGAATTGATATGGTATATATTTTCCAGGGCTGCCTAATTTTTGCACTTCTGTGTGTCTTTGTCTGTGTACTTAATTCAGTACATTTTTATCACATATGTAGGTTTATATATCCACCACCACAATCAACATACAGAATAGCTCCACATTCCAAGAATCCTTGAGTTGTGCTTTTTTAAATATGCCTTCCCCACCTTCCATTACCAACACAGTGGCCACCATTAATTTTATTTACATTTCTAAAATTTTGTTACTTCAAAAATACTATGTAAATGGAAACATACATTTTTAACCTTTTAGGACTGGCTATTTTCATTCACAATCAACCTTGGAGGTTCATCCAAGTCATTCTGCACATCAATAGGTTTTTTTTCCTTTTATTATTGAGCCTTACTGTGTGCTACCAAGAAACCAAAAATTGTTTAACTGTTCACCTTTGGAGGCTACATGGGCTGTTTACAGTTTTGAGCTATTCCAAATGAGCTTCTAGGAATGTATGTATACATGATTTGCTGTGAACAGTGGTCTTGGGATAAATGCTCAGGACTATAGTTTCTGGATTTTATGGTAGTTCAGTGTTTAATTTTGCAAGCAACTGCCAAACTGTTTTCCAGAGCAGTTGTCCCACTTTATGTTTTTAACAGAAATGTATGAGTGATCTTTGCTTTCTGCATTCTTTGTAGTATTTGTGGTTGGTACTACTTTTCATTTAAAATATTATGATAGGTGTGTAGTAATATCTCATTATGCTATTAGGTTGCATTTCCCTGATAGGTAATGAAGCTATACATCTTTTTCTGTGTTTATTTGCCATGTGTGTATCCTTTTTGTATCCCATATGTATAACAAACCGAGTGAACTTCTATGTCTGTATTTCTCCCAATTAATTTGTTTATTTTATACTGTAGGGTTTAAAGAGCTCTTTGTATATTCTATACACTTGTCTTTTGAAAGATACATGCTTTTCAAATTTTCTTCTATTCTGCAGCTTTGAGTTTATCCTCTTTACATAGAGTTTTGCAAAACAACATTTAAAAAAATTTGTTGAGGTCAAATTTATCAGTTTTGTCTTTGGTGGTTTATGCTCTCAATGTTAAGTTAAACTTTCTGCTCAGCTCTGATTCCAGGGAGCAAAGAGGATTTTGTCTATAACAACCCTCAATATGATACCTGTTTGTTGATCCCACTTCTGCATCTAACTTCTTGCTCTTCTGTCTGTGCAGAGCTATCATCCTGATCTCTTTTTCCAATCATCTCAGGAATTTCCTTTATCTCTCTCCTGTCTTGGATTTATTACAGTCTTTTTTCTTATTTTATTCATCCTGTGGGAAAAAAATAAATGCTTTTCTGAAAACATGTATGAGAATGTCTTTTTCCTCTACTCACATTTAATAAACACTTAGAAATTTAAGTTAAAATTTTCTTTCAGCATTTTGAAAGTATTACTCTATTGTATCCTCATGGTTGTTTTTGATGTGTCCAATGACAATTTGATTGCTGAACTTTAGCATGTGACATTGTTTCCTCTTATCTCTGGGTTTTTATATTATATTCTTCCATTTAAGGGCTCTAAAATTTCACAACAGTAAATTTTGTAAGAGTGTATTTTCATATCTTTTAGGGTCCTCGGTGGTACCTTTGAATTTTAATTTTAGTCCAAGATAATTTCTTCTGAATTGTGTATGTGTTTTAATGATGTCTACTCCTTTGTTTTGCCTATTGTTTCTTTTTGAGATTCCCCTTGGGAAATTGAGTGTACTAGATGAGTCTTAAGATTTTAATATCTTTTTTGCCTGATAGTTTTCTGTTTGTTTGTTTGCTTGCTTGCTTGCTTGCTTGCTTTCTCTTTGCTTTATTGGAAATTTCTTCCGTTTTATCTTGAGACTATCTTTTTGGAATTTTCCTTAACATTACTTTTTTTTAATATCCAAGAACATTTTTGCTGTTGTTTTAGAACATTTTTTGATATATGGACGTCGAAAGCGTGGATTTTTGCCTTTCTGGAATGTTTTTGATGTTGCTGGTTGCTGAGTCTTGAAAGGTTTTATGTCACATAACATGACATTTTTCAGTAAAATTAATAAAAACTCAACAATTTCCTGTAGGTTTTGCAATGCTTTGCCTTTATTTATTTGCTTCCCTATTCCTAATGAGTATTTCATTTTTTATAAAAAATTCCTTTACTGTACGTGCAATGAGATGTATTGGGTGTAGGTAATACTAAAAGTATGTATTCCATCTTCTTTCCTAAGTAAGAAACAAAGCTGGTGATTTTTTGATGAAAAATTGACAACTTTCAATATATTTCATGGATATGGTTTCACTGATGTTTTCAATGTCTTTTTAAGTAATTTTGGACAATTTATATTTTCTTAGAAATCATTGGTTCATTTTATTTTCATACGTATTTTCAAAAATTTTTGATTCACTTCTACATCTGTAGTTTCATTTTTTCTTTTTGTATTTTTT